>VZRX01038987.1:0-56714 GCA_013398075.1 Notiomystis cincta | reverse complement strand
TGTATCCTGCCTCAGTTCATATATATCACTTATTTTCAGAGTATAATCATTCTGAATTGAATTTATTTGAAGTCAGGTTAAACCACAAGAGAGAGATTTATTGGAGATTTAATTTTACCAAACCAAATGCTTGGCTCAGTGACTTAACTTCAGAGTAATCTCTCCTTTCTAGGGGGGATTAAAATTAATGACTTTATAATAGCTAGATCTTATAATTCACAGATGTAGCTCCCATTGCTATTCAGGAAGACTTACAAAATCAAGATGATATAATTGATCAAGTAAAAGGAACTTTACACTAATCTTTCAAGTCTTTCATGAAAATGGTTTTCACTGTCAAATCCTTCCAACTTTGAATTCAACAGTAAAATGCTCACAATATCATTAGTTATAAGTAACTAACAAAACAGCAGGGTTGCTGAGATAGACTTACATGTGTATAGAGGTAAGTTGTTGTATTTAAGGTCTCCATGTTACCTGTAATATACCTTCCATTTCACCAAAGAAATTCATATGTGCATTTAATGGTAAATATTAAATAAGACATGAACATTGACTGAACATAGTCACATTTGGGGAAAACTGATGGCTTGGCTTTAGCTCTAAATATAAATATACATTATTTTTTGTAAATATATAGCTTTGTAGTGAAATGCAAGGGCATGTAAATGTACCTGTTTCTAGATATGAGGGATTGATTGCAATTAAATTCACATGAAATACTTTTTTTACTACAGCTTTAACATTAAGGACTGCCAAGAATATTTTGGCATAAGCTCCATTGGTGATCATTTCCTCAGCAAGAAACAGTGATTGTCTGGTCATAATTCACTGCAAAATTACTCATTATGTTGATGCAAATCCATTATATAAACAAATAAGTTACTGTGATGCTTATCTATATATTTTTCTTCTTCATACTCTAGGAATTATGTAAAAATAAGAATTTATTAATCAAATGTAATGTTTGATTTCTCTGATAACGTGCTGTTTAAGCCAATTTACATTAAAAATACTAATAAAGGGCATGTGTAAATACGAGTCAGAGGTGAGAGTTGTTTGCATTTGTGCTGTTATGCATTCAGCATATTAAGTGAGGAAAACTGGTTAATGTTCATAGCAAAAGAATTCCAAATTATTCTGAGGGAAATTATTCTAGATTAGTTCCCTTTAAAATCTAATTAAGGCACATTCAGATGAATAAAACAGGTAGCATTGGAGGGGAAAAAACCCACAAATATTATGTGTGTTCTTTAAAGGAGAATCACTTAAAAATTTAAAAGGAAGTAGCCACTCCAGTACAGTGTCCTTTAATGTCTGGGCAACTACAGGGAAATCAACCTAAGATAAACAGTAAAGCACTGTAAAAATTTTTTTTTATTTTTTAAAATGGAATCCGGCAGCTTGTGAGGAATTCAGGTAAAATTTGCGGCCAAATACTTTGGATAAAAGAAAATAAAAACTTTTTCCAAAATCAATAATTAAGAGTTTCTTTAAATTAATGCTACTAGCAATTAAATTACAATGTACTTCCAAATCTAAAAGGAGGGCAAAGACAAGTCAGTTCTGATGGACTTAGATGGGCTTGCTTTTCTCACAGTTTGGTCACCCCAAAGCCTTCTCTTTTCCAGGCTGAACAATCCCAGTTCTCTGAGTCTGTCTTTCATGGAGAGGTGCTCCAGCCCTCTCATCATTTTGGCTTTCTCCAGACTCACTCCAACAGGTCAATACTGTGCTGAGCTGAGACCCCAGAGCTGGATGCAATATAACTTCATTATCTTAACCTCAACCACTGTATCTTATTTCTTTGGGCTTTGTGCTTAATTTTTCTTCACAGGTGCCTACATAGCAAGAATGCTTGCCTCCCATCAGAGAAAAAAATCAACACAAAAATAAGCATTTATATTCCAGAGCACAGAAAAATTGCTCTGATCTGAATTTAAAAGGCGATGGAAACTTCCTTGATTGGAGAGTCAAGCTGCTGTCCACAAATGAGAGTGACTCCTACTGCATATACATCACTTTACAGGAAGTGGTGAATTTAAACTTTCCTTTCTCTGTTAAAAATTACAAGGAGAATTCTGTATTGGTTCCATTCACTGGGAAGATGCCAGTTTTGTTCTTTACCCTTGAGAGCTGAAGGAACTAGGAAATGAAATTGTTCCAGATTTTGAAGATGAACTATTTATTTTACCAAAAAACCAAACAAAAACCAGTTGAAAGCCAATCTACAGGAGGTTATCATTCTGTGAATGAACCCAAAATTCAGTGGCAGCACTGCTTTAAAAACTATAAAATTGATTATAATAGTTTTTAATTGGATTCCAATAAAAGACCCAGTGAAAACTCTTGACCTTGCTTGATGAAGGTCAAAGATGAAACAAGAGAGGTAAAAGAGAAACTGAAGATGTGAAAAATAAGAGAAGCAATTATATGTAAAATTCATAGCCTGATTGAACTGGGAATACTGGTCTCAGTGGAAATACAGCCTTGTGCTCCTCCTTCTACTCTACCTCCCTGTGCAGGTAAATGAATTTTAATTTCTCTGTCTTGACAGACACAGCTTTCAGGTCAAAGCTGACAGTAAAAGACTGATGAAGGGGAGTGGGTGAGAAAGTAAGTAAGTGCTGAGAGATTGCACAGTGCTTAGAAAGGGACAGCAAGAAGTCTGAAGATTATTTGTTTGGAAGGAAGCTATTTGTAATAGCAAGGTGTTCCACCTAAGGACATGTTCATTAGAATAACAGCAGTGAGTGAGATAAAAAAAAGAACTTGAAGGAAATTAAGTTAATGACAGTGTCCAGATATCCAATGACAAACTAAACAAGGCACATGTAAAGTGGTTAGAAAACTTTAAATGGAAAAGTTGGAACATGGGTGTAGCTCCTGTCTGACTTTTTCTGAAATCAGTTTGGATTGACTTGATTTGGAGAAGATGAAAACCACTCTGAAAAGAATCAAGCTAGAAAAGTGACTGGATTTTAGTGATTAAGATACTGAATCAGGTACTTCAAAAGGCATTTACAGATTAAGGCAAAGGATTTTCTAAAAGAGATCAAGTGCAAGAATTATTTGTAGGCCAAGATCAGGTGGATGTGTGAGAGGGTTAATAAAAGGCATAAGTAAAGCAAGAGTGAAACATGACTTCCTTCATTTTTGTTACCTATGCAGTGATTCCTGCCTTCTACATATCATCACAGAACTTCATGAAATGAAAACCTTATAAGCCAAAAAGTAGTTTATTATGAAAAGAAGGAAAAGTAAAAAAAAAAAATAAAAATAAAACAAGCAAAGATTATTGCCTCTGAATATTGTGTACAAATATGTCACTGAGATAGGGGAATGTTACATAAGAAAAATTCCATATTTCTGTTTTATGCACTTACCTGCATCAACAGAGAGCATGACAGACCAGAGGAGACGAGAGAACATTCAGAGCAAAATTCATGTGAGATGATGTACCTGACAAGTGCATTTGAAGCAAACATTTCCTGAATTTTCATGGGTTCACGGGAGAGGACACAAAAGGAGGCAATGTGAAATCTGAATGAAGCCTGACAACAAATTATAATTTTCTAATCCATCATAACAATCACTTATGTATTATAAATCCTTTGTTTATGACAGCTAAGAACAGAAAAAAGCATAGGCACAGACTATTGGATCTCTGCTGCAGAGATCTGAGCAACACAGTGCTTCAGAGAGGAAATGACTGAAAACCAGGTCCACAGGGGAGGGGTTGGATGCTTATCAAGATGGTGCCACTCTGGTTCTCTAAAACTGTGCAGTGGGATTGTTGGAATGGGACTCTCTTCAGGCAGAGCCCAATTTAACATGAGGCTGCTTTTTTATCAGCCTTATAGCTGAATGTCAGTACATAGTCTGCACTTCTAAGGATACAAACTATGATTAGGGCAAACCATGTTAGACATTAATTTCAGAGAGATGATTGTGCCATTATGGGGCCAGTAGTAGAAAGAACTCTATATGTGGGTGAAGTCTCCTGAAAAAATAGTAATGAGGAGTGCAAAAAATGGAATAGTTTTCATGAATAGACAAAGATGATAATCACACAGTCCCCAGGTGTGTTAGTTTGGGTTTTGGGTTTTGTTTTTTTCCTAGATTGGTGCTGTGCTTGGTTTTGTTTTCAATAAAACAGGGAAGGTTAAATTAGAGCTTCAGTATAGCTAAAGATACGACAAGCAATGTAGGCTGCATTGTCTCAGCTGTTAAGGCACCCTTGTATATGACTGAAGGATACTATGATATCATCTCCTTGTAAGCTTTACATCAAAAATCTCTTTATAAAACACTCTTTCATTTTGGCTTTTCTCAATAGTAAGAATGTGAGTTTTCTCTCTTGAATGACAGGTTATGTAGTTGAGGAGCTTTTCTCTGTATTAGGTATGGATTTCTCTATTTTCATAAATGTGGCTCAGATGTATGTACCTGTATAATAGGCTGCTGCTGGCAGTGGAAATCAAGCTATGGTGTTCCTCTTTTCCTTATTTAATCATGTAATTTCCTTTCTATACTTCAGAGAAAGACATCAAGGCATCCAGGAACAAGAACTAGGCAGAAGTGGGAAATCAATCAAACAATTTAATGAACTGCTTAGTGGAGCTGGAAAAGTAAAATCCATAGGTGTTTACAAAACTGACCTTAATAACAGCAAGCAGGGAGATATATCCCATCTTTACATGAACATTAACATGCCCACTGGGGCACAGAATCTGCACAGCTCCAGCAGTCTGGTGAAGTGTGTTCTTTGAACCCCTGCGTTGTAGATGGTTTTGTACTGCCAGAGCTGATCAATATGTGCCAGCAAATATGATATAATAAATGGGCCACAGCATCACTTTAGAAAAGAGATGGAAAAGTGAGCTGTTCTGGTTCCAGCCAGGACAGGGTTAATTTTTGCAGTAACTGGGAGGGGCCTGACCATGGCCCAGAGATTATTCTGTACCACCTCAAGGTGTGGGAGTGCAGGGAAAGGCTCCCTTCCAGGACCCTGCAAGGCAGAGAGAATGGTCGGGTATTGACAGGGATTTTCTATGTTCAGGGTGAGCAATCACATTGAAATAATTCACCTTTTCCTTGTAGCTCTGTCAATATTGTTTCTCTTACAGTTCATTGTCTTATTTCATTGCTGCTTCCAGTGAACTGTTCTTACCTCAACCTATGATCCTTCACCTTTTGTGCCTCCAGTTCTCCTCTCCATCCAGCTGCAGGGGAGGGATGGGAGGAGGTGGGAGTGAGGGAGGGGTGCATAGTTTGGAGTGATGTCAGTGGAAACACTGTGGAATTATTCTTTCCATGAAGAAATTCTTCCTGATGTCTAACAATGATGCAAGCACACACACACACTTTCCCATCTCCACCTCCCATCTCAGCTTCTCTCCATGAAAAATACATCTGCAGTCTAATTTGCAAAGCAATATTATTAATTGTTTTACATGCTGACAAGCCTTTTGGTAAAGTGTCCTTACTGTATCTTCCCTTTTTTATCCTCTTTGCCTCTGGATTTATTTTCTATGAATTAAATGAATGTTTGTCCTGAAGATTTTATGTAGGGAGGTCACACATCAGCATAATTGCATGCAGGACTCTCAATATTATTTCAACTGGCTTTAACTGATTTTAAAACAAACCATCAGCAGGATCCTTCATCCAGAATAGCTGTGAACAGTTCTAAACCAACAAAGTTATATCATATATGATATGAAACACCTGTGGATCAGGAAAAATGTGGCTAAATTGAAAAAAAATTAAACAAATGTTTTCTGTTGTGAATAGATCAGACTGTTTTTACAATCTGGAAGTTTTTAGAAGGTGTGTGATTTGCTGCCCAACAGTATGCTGTGGCTAACCATGCAGAATAAAGTATGTAAGCCAGAAACTTAAAAAAATTTACTTAAACCCAACAATCCTTACATCTTTGAGCCTCAGATCCAACTAGAGTGGGAAAATATGTTTTTTCTGGGACTTCAGATAAAGTTTTGTAAAGCACTGCTCTGCAGCACAGGAAACATAGAAACTCAGCAATTTGGAGTGGTCAGGTGAAGCCAGCTGTCTTTTATATTCCACATAATGCAAAAACTCTTCCAGAAAACTTCACTGCAAATATTCAAAGCTAGATTTTCCTCAGCAGCTTTGGGGTAATTTCAGTTACTGACTATAAAGGCTTTTGGATCAAATTCTTCATTTTCATTACTCAGATTCAGATGTAAACTGCATGACCTGAAACATTATCAGAACACTTTCATGTGATGTCTTGAAGTATTTAATTAAGTTTTCAATTAATCATTATTTGAATGTTGGCCCTCCTGCTGCTGAAATATATTTGATTAAGAATTAGGCCACGTTTAAACCTACATTAGTGAATGTACATTAAGGTTATAATAAAAGAAAACTCCACAAGCATTGCATTCATACCCTGCACATGAGATGAAAAGGAGCCCTCAGATTAGGTAACTCTATTTAGGAGAATATAATTTCAATTTAGTTGAATTCAATTATAGTTATGTTGGAAATGGATGCATAACACTCCATGCAAAATGAGCTGAATTTAAGAAAGATTCTTTCTTCTTCACACACATTTTGTATTTCTGAATATACATTCTAAATTATATGGAGGGGATTCTAGAAAGGCATTGTTTCCAACAGGGAGTAATCCACATGATTTACTCTTTACAAGTACAGTGTCTCTTTTATTATTGACATGCTTTTCAATCAAATAAAAGATGGAAATGTCTTAAAATTAGAGGACTTGAATATTATTGTGCATGCCAATTTCCCCCTTTCAGAACATTCTTAAAGAAGAGATGTAGAAAAGAACAAAAATTATGCTCTTTTTCAGATAGCCCTTACAATAATGTAAGAATAATTGCCCAAACCTATTGTACCAAAAGCCATCAAAATTATGCTGGTCAAATGTGAAAGAAAAATGATGAAATTTTAAAAGCCCATATATTGGTAGGGAAAATTCCAGTTTTGATCAAGAAGGTTAATAAGTCACCTGAAGACAAAATCCAGAGATTTCTCTGGGTTTCATACATCTGTGTTTTGGGTATTTTTTTTAATTACACTTTACTTTTTGCAAAATCCCATATAATCAAAATTCAGGTAAGATAAACTGATTGAAATATTGCCAAAGATCTAGTTGAGTGGAATTCTGAAAAAGGTATTGTAGCCCTAGAAGAGCTACCATATGAATAGAAACTGTACAAAAATAAACTCTCTGTTTATATTTGCTTTACTTAATTTTTATCATTCCCAGATGCTTTTTTCTCATTCATATAACATAGTTAATCAATTCAGGATATTAGATAGAAAAGTTATGGGTATGACTGTGACAGAATTAGAAAGACAGTGAACAGTATGGTAAATATGTGACTATGAAAAAAACCTATCCCTTTATTTATTTATTAATTTAATCTTTTGGAATATATTTTTCAACACAGCAAAATGTGGTTCTAAAGGTTATGAAAAAGAATGATATGTCCAGGATATTATATGAATTGTAGAGTGGCTTAGGTACTTTTCAGCTGCTTATTCCTATCTTAACATTAATTAATACTAATTTTCTTCAGAATATTAGCATTCAGCTTGGGCAAAGGAGTGGCAAGACTCCCAACACCATAATGTAAGCACTGGAAAATTGTACAGTTTTAATTTTAAAGATTTTGAATGGACTTTTGTTGCTGCAGCCTAATATCCATACACAGTTCATGATCTCTTACTTTGTTTGTTCCTTTCATGATATTTCTGTTAGCATGCAAGAGAGCATTTGTAGTCAGAATCCATTAGGTGAATGTACTTGAATGGTGCCATGTTTAGATACTCACATAAACATGTGTAATGTGGGATTTTAGGACCCAACTATTTTCTGGAGAGATAATGCAGGGGTTTTGTTTCTTATTTCATCCTGATCATCCATATAGTTCAAGGTATTATCTGTGCTGATTATCATAAATATATTCCTTGATGTAAAAATGTAATGCTTTAAATAGGAAATCAACTTATAAAATATTTACAGCTGTTAAAATATCTCCTGGACTCTGAAACACTCCAACACAGATCCATAGATTAAGGATATGATGCTACAGCTTGTTTAATTCACTCTTGGAGAGTGAAATTATCTAAGATTTCCTGCATAATTCTTTAAACCCAAGTGCATCCTTTGTGCAGGATATGAGGAAGGAGAAGGTGCTATTTCTATTACAGAAATCTTGGATGAGAAGAAATTTGAATTTTACTTTATTTAGCATCTGTTTTTGTTCTAATTGTCAGACAGACAACGCTCAGAAGGGCTGAGAATGCTGGTCATTCTTTTCTCTGTCTTCTAAGATGGAAATGGAAGTCAAGCAGTCAAATATACTTGCTCAGTGATGAAGAGGCCACATCAGAGATAAAAATGGATACTTTGGCCAAGAAAAAGAATAAAAATAATAATTAAAAGAATGTAGTTTTATAATTCTATTGTTGTACTGAAGTAGCATATGTGTCATGTGAAATTAAGTCCATGAAAATAGGTCTAGGCTGTGCATTAAGTTCTGTATAAATGAAGTTTATTAGATGAAGTGTTTTGGTTTAGAAAGGCTAAAAAGGGTTCTGATCCATCACTCAGCTGGTTAGAACAAACAGTTTACTTCACACTTATGTCTTCTTCCTGCACTCAGAAATCGTAAACAAAGTGATTTTCTATCTGGTGCCATTTGAAGATGAATCTACACACTCTGTGCTGGGTGTACTGCTGACATAATTTTACCTTGTGTAAATCATTTATCATTCTCTGAAATGACATCATAATTCTTACCTTCCTCATTCATGGTAATTTTTGTTCTGAGTATTTTTCTCTGAAATCAACAGAAAATTTAAAGGCCTTGATGGATATATATATATAAATACAAGATTAAAAGAAAAACAGGACAGTGAAGTGTGAAGGTCTGTTCCTTTGGCTGGCTTGTGGAAAGTGTAATTATTGCTTTTATAGGATTTACAGAAGTGTCACTTGGCTTGCTCCAACTCAGGGGGACTTTTTGCTTGGTTTTTTTTTAGCTTGATTGTTGAATGGAAAGAAAAGAATTTACATATATAGAAGAACTTCTTACTACAGTTAGTTGCACATATTCTCCTAACAAAATGCAAAATCAATGCACATTCAGATAGTGAGATAAACAATATTTCTTCAACTTTAATGTCAGTTTCCTGACATTATTTCAAGTATTTCAGTTTGTGTTTCAGGCTCTGTATTGGAAAGACAAGAACTGGACATACTGAGACCACAAGCCAGGTCTCAAAGACCCAGCTACTGTTTTGGTTTTCCTCTCAAGGGACTAAATAAATCACTGATGGTTCAACCAGTGACACCAAAAAGCTGGGAAAGGAAGAGACCAGGATTCTACTTACAGTGGCTAAACAGTGGGAATTTTTCTGGATGATTGAGCATTTTGAATGAAGGATATTTATCTGTTCTTCCATAAACACACAGAAACATTCACATCCAGTCACTCCTATATTTGAATAAATCTTGGATTAAGCACTTTAATGCACTGAAATGAATTAACACAAAAGGTGATCTTGTATAATATGACATAAAATACTTCTAAGTAGTAGGTTTTCCCTTCAGGGAAGAGTTGAAAGGACTATTTAAAAGAGATAAAAACACTCTGAGAGTCATGAAAGAGAATATGAAAGAAGAACTTCCTTAAAATAAGGATGGAAGTAATAGAGCAAATTCAAACACAGGTGTCTGCTTTCTTCACCCACATCAGTTAATATTCCAGTCTTTTACTCTTCCAGACTACTGAACAAACTGTGAAGGATTGAAATTGATCTGGCTGTATGATATATTCTGAATCTGCTGTGTTAGTTGTGCTGCATGTCAGGATACACATAGAGAATGCAGGTGCTGTAGGTCAGATAGAAAGTGATCAGAACTTTAGGTGAGCTTTGGCAGCCAAGAGAACTCCTTCTTGTCAGGGAAATCTGCTGGATTAGCAGTGTCTTCAGCTCTGGAGAACATGATTTCCTGCAGAGCATATGTCAGCTGGTCTTCTGTGCCAGTGCTATGTCCCCCAAAGGCTGCATTTCCCTGTGTGGTGTCCAGGTGAAATGGGCTTCAGAGACAGGGATCCCACTCCTCAAGCTCGTGATCTGTCTGTGCTTTCTCTCAGTGTCATGCCAGGGGCTCAAGTCTGAATAAAAGCTGTGGAAAACAACAGTTAAATGCTGCTAGCTATGCTTTCCTTCTGCTAAAAGAGCCCTGTGCATTATCTGAGTCTGTTCTAGTAACAAATGCATGGAAATTGGGCACAATGTATGTAGATACATCTGTTCCACTTGCTGCAGATCTCCTGTAATATCACTTAAAATTTAGTGAACACCTCGAGGCATCTGATTAACTGCCTGTTATTTACTTTTAGGGTCACAGGCCAGAGAGCTGAATCTTTGGGTGGGAATTCTAAAGGTACCAACATTAGTTGCTGGGATACTATTGACCTCTAGTGGGAGGTAGAGACACATTTGGTCTGTGTTGTAACAGGATTAACTATTTATTATGAAAATGACTAAGGAAATTATCAACTGATCAATTAACTGATGGCAATAGAAAATATTTATTTGGAAGTGTGGATGAGATGACAAATTTATGAAAGAAAGAGCTCTGGAAGAAAACAAAGTTTTACTTGTAACAGGTAAATGTTTCAGAGGTGGAACAGTGTACTGTGAAGGCACTCACTGGGTCACAGTATTTCAGACAACAGGATCAAGATGTGATCAAGGTTTCTTTCTAGTTAGAAGCACTGTGATAAACAGGAACAGGGCAAACCAAGATGTATATTCAGTTGTGCAGCTATATGGTGGAAGTCAGAAGATGGCAGTCTTTGCTCACTGTTGAAATTGATGCATAGCTAATCCTAATAACACCTGAGTAGGAAGAATAAATTGAATATGTATCTCTCTGTGTATTTTTAGTTCTTAAAATTTAATTTCAAGTGCATCTTGATAATGAAAAAATGTTAGCTCTTTATTTTTTTTCTCAGAAATCATTCGTGTTGATGGCAATCAAAATATTTGTTTATATTCACTACTCCAAACAATAAAAAAAGAGCATTTTTAGTGTAAAAATGCTCTAAACACTGTCTAAGACAACTAAAAAAGGCATAGGTGAACACAGACAAATGTGCCCAAAAAGAAGATTGGCAGAGGCTGCTCAGTAACTGTGTATGTCTGGAGGCATCTAAACCTCAGGATCCCATTACATGCTGTTTCTGACCAGGTCAAAAGTCTCCTCATATAAGCAGTAAAGAATTTCATACATTTTCAAGCCACACAGGGATCCAGGAATTAGAAAGAAATGGGTCACTATTCCCCAAAGGCTCGATCCAATAGGTAAATGCTGAACATTCCTGGTATGCACAGTAGGGTGTGTAACGTCACTTGCCCATTATATCCTACTGATCAGAGCATATTGATGTGCAAATTTATACTGAAGTCATCCTGACACAAAGGGAAACTGAGCTTTTACCTTACCCATTCCTGGCTGCAAAGCAAGGAAGTGCAAACAGTTCTACTCCTGCTAGTAAAGGCACTCCATCATCAATAGGAATTTTTGTTCTTGTTTCTTCTCACATGAAGGCAAAAATCCATCTTTTTAATTTAGAAAATTCTTATTGTGATGAAACAAAATGCATAACTTTTTTGTAACAATCTTTGGAAAGAAAGAAATTACCCCACCATACAACCAATGACCTTATCCAGTAGGACATACAGACATAGTAATTTTCTAACCTCCTTCTGGCACAGAAATTTTGAATTCTTTCTTGGCTGGTATCGTGGTTTAACCAAATCAAAACACAGCCCTCTACTAGCCACTATGAACAAAATTATCTCTACTCCAGCCAAAACCAGCCCAGCAGACAGCAAGGTGTATCCTGCTCTTGAGTAGTTCATAGTCTCTCCTATAATTAAAAAGAAATTGGGAAGGGACTAGAATTTGCATGTGTTGTATTTTGGTGAGTGTCCTGACCATCAGTCTGCTGCAGCCCAATTTTTCCTCTTACCATTCTACTAAGCCATTGTCAGATATATGTAAAAAAACCCTTCACTTTTTCTGGAAGGACTAAGAATTTTAATAATTGGGGGACTGTGTAAGTCCCTTACAAGAGACATTGTTTGCCAACACTAATGATTTAGTGTTGAAGGGCTCCTTTTGGGCACAAATTAATTTTGTATGTGTACTAGGAATCTCAGAGTACCTCTTCAAGAGCATCATGGATGGGCTTTAACTATCTTCTTTCCTGGGGGAACCAAGGCTGGAGGTATGCTTGATTTCATTAGACACAGGAGGGACAAGCAGCTGTCTGCAATGATCTGGCCTCACCTTGAATGTCACATGCAGTTTCAGTCACCAAAGAAGAAAGATATGAAACTATTAGAGAGCATCCAAAGTAGAGCAATGAAGATGGTGAAAGGCCTGGAGGGGAAGCTCTATGAGGAGCAGCTGAGGTCACTTGGGCTGTTCAGCCTGGAGAAGAGGAGACTGAGAGGAAACCTCATTGCTGTTTGCAGCTTCCTCTTGAGGGAGTGTGGAGGGGCAGCCACTGATCACTGATCTCTGCTCTCTGGTGACCAAAGGAACACCTGGACCTGTGTCAGGGGAGGTTTAGGTTGGGTGTCAGGAAAAAGTTCTTCGCCCAGAGGGTGGTTGGCCATTGGAATGGGTTCCCCAGGGAGTGGTCACAGCCCCAGCCTTGACAGAGTTCAAGGAGTGTTTGGACAATGCTCTCAGGCACAGGGTGTGGCTCTTGGGGATGGTGTTTGCAGGGCTGGGAGCTAGACTGGTGATCCATGTGGGTGTCTTCCAACTCACCATATTGTGTGATTCTGAGTGCTTGGGCCATCTGTACAAACTTCCCTGCTAGTCAAGATGTGATGTGGATGTGGAGCCCTGGGATCTTTGGTCCTTCACTCTTGTGCCTCACCTGTCAGTTACATATAGTGATCTGTCCTCCTGAAAACAGTTGTTTTTCAGATCTTTTATTAAAGCTTTTTAGTCTCAGCTAGCATTTTTTTCTATCCATCATACAAAATGTTTTATTTTCTCATTACTGACTTTAAAAAGGCAAGCAGAGACTGTACAGTAAAACTCCCAGTTCTGTATTAATTTCTGGCATCCAATCATTTAAACTTAGGTTTAAAAAGCTCTAAATTTGAAAATGCTGTTGCTTCTGGTCCCAGTTAATATGAACCAAATCGAAATCTCTCTAATTTTTAACTTCATTTCTATCAAGACTTGATCAGGGTTAAGCTTTAAAAACATGAAGACTTCTTACATGCTAAGTTAAATGGGCTAGAAGAACACATTTAGCAAATTTTTTGGCCTTCCTTAAGCTTAAAGTCTCCAATTTGCAATTTAGAAATAATGCATCAGATGAAGTTGATTTTAGCAGACATGCATACATTTAAATCAACCCAAAATCCCAGATGTCAGATGATACAAGCTGGTTGGCTTTTTTAATCACTTTAATATTAAATATTAGGAGTTTTTTTATGTGTCAAATGTTGAGAAAAAGAACAAGTATATCTTTCTGTAATATTTTCATTATTAAAAGTAGCCATGATAACTAATAATAGCACTGTGGATCTTAAACAGTTTTATCTTTGCTTGTGAAGGAAACTGGAAAGGTAATAACTTTAGGTTTGAGCAAATTTGAAGTGAGGAAAGCAATACTTGCTTGACAATTCTGTTAAGGCTTAATATCAATATTATATATAATATCTCTGTTCAAAGAGAGTTACAGTGTCTCACTTGTATAAAACTTGGTAGCAACATTATTTACTAATTTTACTTTTTTTTCCCCATCTCTCTTGTACACAATTAAAGCCAAAACCAAATCAAAATCAAAAGGAACACTCTTCCTTGTCATGTAAATATTATATTATCATTTCATAGAAATCTATTTCAGGTCATTTAGCAGTGAAACACAAAATGCAGCAAGTAACATTTTTAACCACAAGATTAGTATCATAAAGAAAAATAAATATCTTGGAAAATATAGGTTTATGTGTATTTTTTACTTTAGTTTGTCTGTTTTGTTGGAAACAGGAAGTTTTCTATTAAAAGACAAAAAAGTCAAGCCCAAACTCTAGATTTGCCTGATTAAGTAGTCTGGTGCCACATTGATAAACAGTGCATAAGCACTGCAATTGTCTGAGATTAGAGAGACTGATTTAACAGTTCATTGCTCAGGCTTTATGCTGGTGACACTCTATTGATGTAATTGTTTTTGTTTAGAGGTGTTGTGTGTGTTGTAGGTGTTTGGGAGATTTAAATTCTAAGGCTGTTACTTTGAATTACTAATTTATCCTTTGAAACTCCTTAGCACTCTTGCAAAATATTTTCGTCTGATTTCAAAGAGTGCCAAAGTATAGAAATCTAATTTTAGAGAATGCCAGTTCTTTTTCTAAGTGAAACTGAGCTGAAAGACTAGTCTGCCAAGGACTCTGACACCTTCTGTGTCACCTAAGCCCACTGAGTAAGTTGAGATGGAAACTGTGCGGAGGAACTGGTCTTGATTTCACATAGTGAGAAGTGAAATTTTGCTTGTCCATGTATTTCACAGAAGAAGAAATCATATAAAAGAAAGGGTATAACCAAGCTAATACTGTCCAGCAAGACCCATGTTTTTCATCGATTACAAGAATGTTTCATGAAATTGATGCTGCAATTATTTCCGAGTTTCTTTTAGTAGATATTTTTCATAAATTTACATATGGTTTCAGATTCACTGATTTTTAAAGTATCACTCAACCTCATTCTTTATTTGAGAAGGAAATTTTTGTCTAAATTCATGCCTCCATTGACAAATGTGAGATGACAGAGCAAACAGATGGAGGACCAGCACAGCTTTCCTTAATTGTCTGTGGAAGAAATGTGTTTACAATTCTTGCAAGTTTTATTTGAGATGACCTGGTTTTAGAAGGCAGGTAGAAATCCTCGTTATGACATCGATCTGCAGAACCCACACAGACACTGAGAGGACAGGTGAGGGACTTCCAGAGACTGTTCACAGGTTAATGATCTCCTGCAGTACCCATGCCTGCATGGTTCCAAGCTGGGTCAAAAGACTGAGTGAGAACAGTAGTGGAACTACAAGCAGGAGATGGGTGGAGATTGTATCCATATTCAGCAGAAAAAAAAAGTCAAGATCTAAGCAATATTTGACAGAAATTCTACCAATAAGATCAGATATATATAAGGAAAGGAAGGTCATACAATTTGTCTTGTATTTATGACAAATACATTTTTCATTGCAATAGCTTGAGAAAAATATTTACAGATCTTAGCTTATTCCAATGAAAGTAGCTTTGTGATTACCTGCCACTATATGATATCATATTTGATTACTTTTATTTTCAGAATTTATATCACTTTTTTTCCCCCCAGAGCTGTTTAGAACTTGATTTAGGGGAATAAGCACAATTGTGTAGCACCTACAGAAAGTCCACCATATTCTCATACAACTCCTTGTATTGTCTTGCACTTTATATATTTCAAATGTGCTGTTGCTAAGACCATAGTAAATGAAAATACCTTTTTCTTTCAAAATAGATGTGATCTGCAAGGTCCTGAGATTTCTCCTCAGGTAGATTATCCAACTCTTGCCAATGCACTCAATTTAGCCATCATTTGGTGGGATGCATAAAGGGAATTTGCCTTGCCTACACCAGCAGGAAGAGTTCTAGATCTTAGTACAAAAGATAATAAACAATTTTTTCAATTTCATCTTCTCAGTATTTTAAACTTTTTCCTCTGGTTCACTGTGGTGAAACTGAAAGTTGCTCTTTAGTGTAGTTTACAGAAGGGTTTTTTATCTTGATGAGGCTAGTGAAGGCAAAGAGGGGCCTTCTTTCTTAAAGAGGGGTACACACAGCTTAATGAAGCTGAGACAGGCATTTGTGCAGCTAAATCTGCATGTTGTCAATTCCTCACCTCCCTAGTGCCCACTTGAGCCACCTCACCACTGTCTCTTAGTTGAGGGAAAGAGTTTTCTACTCCAGAAAGAGTTGAGCTCCATTTGAAAATATGATGTACAGCTACATTTTCCAGTCACTTGGAAGATCACTAATATCTTTAGCCATGGTGTCCCTCTGTCTCTGTCCTAGTAGGCATTTCAGCAGCTACATAACAGTGTCAAGAAAGAGGCAATTCAAATAACCAAATATGTACCCTACTGCTATGTCAATTTGACCTTTTAATGAGCAGTTCCAGCAACTCAGTTTCCCAATGAATTGCCTTTATAAGGCAGTAATTCTGTGAAAATTATCCATATGAAAAATTGTTCTTTTCCACTCCAAAAAAAACCTACACCAAAAACCTCTCCAATGCCTCTGAGAATATGTCAAAAATGTGTGTTCTTAGACAAAATAAATTTGAGAAATTTTACTCAAGAGGATCTCTAGATTCTCATTGCAGCAACCAAGCAGAAGTTTGCTACTGATTTCCTTCTGCTGCTTATTTTCTGGCTATTACATCTTTGCATGGTTAAATTATTTTTGTTTGTTAGCTTGACCCCTTACTCCTTGGTGTTAAATAGTAATACTTCGTAGCTGATAGGTCTGTATATCACAGTTCTCCTATTAGATTAAGTAGACATGATGTGCAACTACTACAAAAGTGGGGCACATAGAGCTCCTCACACAATCTAGGATGCAGCATTCCTTGAGCAAACCAAAATAAATCCCCATCAGAAAAGCTAAACATATATTTTTAAATAGTGTTATTTTGTACAATTTAGTACTAAATAAATTTTGGGGAAACTACTGAACACCATATACCTCTCTCTCCATTTTTATCAAAGTAAGGAACATTTTACCTTGATTATTTTATTACAGGTAACCAAATAAAAATCCCAAAGACAAGAATTAAGTAATTGGATAATTTTAAAATAACAGACCAATTTGGAGCCAACACAGAAACTTGCAGCCAACACACAGTGTTTGGATCAATATTGCTACATGATGTGGATATATGGAAATCTGCTTATGACAAGAAATAAGGAATCTATGTGTACATGTACTTGCATGTGTTTTCATATGTTTCACAAACACAAAATGAGTCCACTCAGTCTGCTTCATCCTGGCTCTTCAGCGTTCACCTTGGTTTCTACATAACCACAGTCTTTATCAAGATGATCACTCACTACCTCTAAGGCAACACAAAGCATGGCAATTAAGGAACAGACACTTATTCAAACACAGGCTGTCTTTCACTTGACCTCTGTTTGTCCAGCCATTATGTAATGCTGAGCTGAGTAAAGGAAAGGAGAAGTGGCAGTTTACTTAGCTTGAAGTGTTATGACTACAAATGTAGGACATTGCTGGAGAAGTCTGTTATATGACTTCTTTTTCAGCTCACTATTTATGCACTACTGGACAAATTTATCTTTTTTTCCTTTCTACTGACTCTAATTTGTTGTTTGAAGCAGAAAATGCAGCTATGTGATCAACATTTTTCAGGCATATTTTGCCTTAGTTTAGGATATGTGAATTTAATCCTCTTATCAAGATAAACAGAACAATACTCCTTCACAACATATTCATTTAATACGCTTCCAAAATATCTATCAGCTTACTGAGAAGCTGCTGTATATATAATGTTTATTCAAAGTGATGATGCTAAAAGATGTGGTCACATTTTGAAGTCTGTAATGAAATAAGATACATTTAAATCTTTTGCATGAACAGCCTTTGGAATTCTTCTAGTGTCTTGAGATAACATATACAAATATCTTTGTCAATAACAAAGAAAAATTCATATTTTTTAAAATAAAATTTTGCAGTTTATTTATTCTCAGTCTGTCCTGTCTTTATTTCAAAGGTGTATTTTATACACCAGCTATTTACAGCATTTTACAAGCTTAAGTGCTGTTTCTTAAACCATAAAAGGAGAAGAAAGAACATTCAGATCTATAAGATGATTGAATTTCATGAATTTTTAAGCTGCATTTTCAGTGCAGCCCTTTTTTGTTACTTAAAGAATCAACACCACTCCTGATGATGTGCAAAAAAAAAGCTGATACTGTTACGTAGAATCTTTAAGTTTTTTGAATTTTCCAAACATTGCTCTGAGGAGCTCAGACCATTTTGTTCACGAGAGAATAGGAAGAAATGTGAAGAAGATATAATAGAATGACAAGGTAAGCAGTAGGTCAAATTCTAATTGCCTTCAACAGAATTGTATGTTGTCTTAGCAAGGCTTGATTTACAAGGGGAAAGGTTTAGATCAATGAAATACGCTGATAGCATAAAGCATTGACATTTCAAAAGATTTTAAAAAAATAATCTATAAATTTTCTACAAAAGATGTAACTCCAAATGCTGTATTATAGAACTAACTGATCTCAATTATATATTTCCTGAAAACAGTCATGGTAGATCCACATTTCCAAGGACTTTAATGTATAAAAGTTGCTAAGCTGTTACTTATTTGTGGACATCTTTCAATCTTTGCATTGATGTGCAATAGCATATTTGATAGAAAGACTGTACTCCTCTTATATTCTTACAGAAAAGAGATGTTTCGTATTCTTGAAACACATGCCTTGATTTTTATGGTATTTGTCTCATCTGTCTATTGTTTGGTAGAAATCTGATGAATTAGGGAATCATAGAATGCTTTCAGTTGGAAGGGACCTTAAAGATCATCTTGTTCCAAACTCCCTCCATGGGCAGGGACACCTTCCACCAGACCAGGTTGCTCAGAGCCCCATCCAACCTGGCCTTGAACACTTCCAGGGATGGGGCATCCACAGATTCTCTGGGAAACCTGTGTCAGGACCTCATTACCTTCACAGTAAAGAATTTCTTCCTAATATCTAATCTAAACCTGCTGTCTCAGTTTGAAGCCATTTCCCCTTGTCCTGTCACTGAAGGCCTTGTAAATTGTCTCCCTCCATCTTTCCTGTGAGCTCCCTTCAGACACCTGAAGGCCACAATTAGGTCACTCCAAAGCCTTCCCTTTTCCAGGCTGAATCCCAGATCTCCCAGCCTTTGCTCCCAGCAGAGCTGCTCCATCCCTCTGATCCCCTCGGTGCCTCCTCTGGGCTGGCTCCAGCAGGTCCCTGTCCTTCCTGTGCTGGCCCCAGAGCTGATGCAGCCCTGCAGGTGGGCTCTCAGCAGAGCAAAGAAAAAAGGTCTTAACCTGTTTTGGTTAGAAATGTTTAGAGCCATGACTTCAATGAATGAGGTCAGCTTAGCTTCAAGAATAAACTTAACAATATGTTTCATTTTAACTGTTACACAATAATACTTTCCATATTATGAGATATAGCTCAGAACACAATTTTAGTGATGAAGCACCCTCACTATTTCAGCTGTAAGGGACAAGAAGACTTATTTTGTCTCATCAATATTCTTGTTCTCTCTGAAATTGAGATAATGAGACTGAACTCATAAAGATTGCATTTAACATCATGGTAATACTGTCTGCATTGCACGTACTGTCTTCATTGCAAATGGTTACTATTTATAAACATGTATATCTATTTTTCTGTGCCACCATGCTATTCAAACAACAACCTTTATACCAACATCTAAGCAGACTTTAAAAAATATTTATTTATGTAATAATAGCAACAACATTACTATATGGCAGAATTATGAAAAATCAACCTTTGCAAATGAAATTTTTGACAGCTTACTTTGAGTAGTTTTATGCTGAATTTTCCACCTTGAAAGTTAATAGGAGTTTACACATTAATGGCATAATAGTGAGTTTGTTCTATAAGCTCATTTAGCTCCTTTTGCTGCTCTACATGCCAGATGAGGGAGAGGTGGAGAAATGTAGAAGGAAGGTCTCTGGCACAAAGCAGATTCAGGTAAAAGTAACAGAAAAAGGTATGAATACCAACTCTATGGATGTTCAGGAAGTCTGAGAAATAGCCATTTTCCTACACTCAATTATTGGTAGAATAGGCTTTGTCTGTACAAATTTGAGGCTCAAAATTTTAAATTAGGTAGCAGGTTTTCCACTCAGAAGCAGACCAAAAAATATAGTCTGAGGACTTGGTGTCTTTGAAGTGATTCATAGCTGTGTTTTTTTCCTCACCTCCTTCCAAAATCCATGAAAATTTGTCATGGAAGATGTCCCATAAATAAATATGGAAAATCAATATAGTTTCTCAAGGTAATGTCAGTCCTCACTGAACAATCTGCAAGTCTGTTCTTTGTAATGTTTTTAAGTGCATTTTAATTTCATCAGTCAATAGCAGAAGCAGCTGTTGTAAACGATACTACTGCCAAGTGCAGGAACTGAAGTTACAAACTAATGATACTATCAAGGAGATAAGAGTCAGAAATAGCATAGAAATGTTTTGTTTCACAATATGTTCTCTTAGGTGGCATTTGGATGTTAGCTCCAGTGTCAGCTCTCAGTCAAGCGGTTTACAGTGGAAGCAAGTGGGAATTGTAAACCTTGTTTCATCTGTTTTGCTAAAGTCATCCTTGTTTCTGCCTCTATACAAGGTCAGAGCTCTCCCTTGCTATTTAATTACATGTGCTCAATATGCACACAATACATTTAACATATAGGAAAATAATTCAGAAGAAAACCTCCAAACCCAACAAAAAAACGAAATAAAAATATCCAGGACCATACCTTCAGCTTGTCTAAATGTTTCTGAAGCTGAAGAAAATAGGACTATTTTACTCTTCTGTCTTTCCTTCCACCTCTCCATCCAACCCCTCCCCATCAATTTGGTCATCTATTCCAACATTTCTAAGCCTTTTCCTGGCAAAATTAGCAACCAATTCTCCAGTGGAGTTTCTGGAGCATCTGACATTTTGGGAATCCATTTCACTTTTGGGAAGACAAAGAAGTGAGGATAAACATTTGAATTAATGGAAAGAGTAGGTAAAATATCCTTAAACTGAAGAAAATCCCATTTCCTATATAAAACTGAAAACTATAAGTACTGCTCGATTTCTTAGTGAAAAAAAACCCTCAAAATTAATATTTGGAACAGAATTAACTTTCAAAAAATAATCACAGAGGAGGAGACAAGATCACAATGTCTCCACATGAACTTTACTGTCAATTTTTCTATCAGCTGCTGTTCTTTTTCAAAATGCAAATATCTGCATCTTTTGCAGTTACATTTCTACAGGAGAAAGTCTTATCCTGTCTTTCATGTTTTTCCTTCTTTCTCTGTTAAAAATAAACCCACCAAGATTCAACAGACGTGTTTAAAACCTGCTTTAGAAGGGAAGGATTTGCTCAGCTACATTGTTTAGCCCCAAAAGTGCTCCTAATCTGCCAGCAGAGAAGTTTAACCTCCTGTATGCTGGGACTAAAGCGCGACCAAGGGCGGTTTCGTGGGTGGTTTGGAGTTCGAAGGAACCAGCAGAGGAACTCCACATAAATGTTTAAAGATGGTGAGTCAAGTGAATAAACAGTCTAACACATCTAAATTTGTAACAGCAGATCCTGAAGGCCCTGAGCAATGCTTGCAATTTTTTGTGTTTGTGTTTTCCTAGGGAACTCTAAGGAGGTAACCCTTGGTGGCTGCCGGGAAGACGGGCATGGCTCTTGGTTAGAGAGAGAGTTTTAAAACACAATTATTCCTGAAATCCAAATAATTCAAGGTTTGAATAACTTTGGAAGCCTGGTTGCCAGACATATATTTTTAATACATACTTTTCAAGTGACCTGGAACAGAGAGCAGTTGCCTGAGGGACCACATAAAACGTCAGAAAAAGGAGGGCTGGAGAATTCTAAAAACATGAGATGACTCCTATAGCAAATTTAGATTTTGAAACAGTGTTGCAAGTGTATCACAAAAAATATAAATTGATACAAATAAAACAAAGTGTACAGAAGAATTTCCATTGCACAAAATTTGATCATAATAGTTACTGTAGTTCTATTGACTTTCATAAAACTCAAGACATAACAAGAAGTATTGCCAACTAGAAAAACAAAGTGCAAGCAATGACAAAATTAAAAAATTGGGCTTGCAGGTCAGCTCCAAACCCAAGTCCTAGCTCAATTTTCTATATACAAATAAAAATAAGAGTTATTCCCAAAATCTTCATTAAAAAAAAAATATTTTTTTTTGTAGATATGCTAATTTCTCTCCTCTCGTTATCTCCTTTTCTGGTCTTAAACTTACTCTTATTATTGTTTGGGGATTTTTTCTTTTTTTTTTTTTTTGGTGGCATTTTTGTTTTCTAATCACTGGTGCTTTTCTAGTTGTTTCCCACTCTCTTCTCACACTTTTTATCTCACAATTCCAATTCCATGCTTACTTCCTGTTTTTTCAGATTGTATCCTAGAATAAATTCACACACTGATTCTAAGGTTTTTTTAACAGCTGAGTTGAAGTAAGAATTTACAACACAGAAAGAAGTCCATAAAAAAATCAAGTCAATCCAAACAATTAATATCTTGGTCTCCTACTTCAGCTATTCTTAATAATTCTCAATGAAGTAAAGACTCTCATCAAACACAGATTAATAAAATCAAGACTGTCTAATGCTGATTGCAATGGAGGTACAGTGTACAGATATGTAATAATTTATGGTTTATTTTCATAATAATACTTTTGCATATTCCTACCATGTACATTCAAGTTTAAATTTCTAAGGAAAAAGATGCTTTAATAGAATAAAAAGTGGGAAAATCCATTTCTGAATTATGTCAACCAGTACCAACGAACAGATTAAAATGATGGCAAAATGATTAACTGCTAAATGATTGTTGCAACAAATGTACATATCTAATTAATGTAATAAGTAGTATAATTTACATTTTCATGCCAATTCATGTTTGAGCTTTATAGGTTTTAATACTGTTCATTCCAATAAATAATACTGACATATAAAATTATTGGTTTTTTTTTAGCATTAATGGGGAGCTAAAGTGTGTATATTCTTTTTTTTTTTTTAAAAACCCAAGATTTTAGCTATCATACAGGAATCTCATCAAGTCCACTTTCCTCATTTTCATTCCTCCACTGATCCTACTGTTGTAGCAACTTCCAGAAAATCCTATATTCCCAAACACTTTAAAATCATTTAGTCATAAGGCCAGTTTCTCACAGATGGAAATCTGAGCATGTGAGCACAGATTTGGTGCTCCTCTGATGGCACCTTCTCAAGGCAGAACATGTCTCTTCCCCAGAGGTGAGCAACAGGAGCCATTTCAGACAACATTTTACCAGAAAACCCATTAGAAACTGTTGGAGTCAGAGTAGATATAAATACAATTTAAGCTCACTTTCAGGAGTTAATTGTGGACTTTCTGTGGATTTCTAAGAAGCTGGGACAATATTGCTAAGTGCAAAGTGTTTTGGAAGGGTTCTTAGATATGTTTTATCATCCTCTTATGCAATAGGCCTTGTAGAACCACAAAGCGAAAACTTTTTCAGTTTCAGCAGTAAGGTTTAGAATTTTTTGTCAGAAGACTGGCTGAATGAACACTGCTCTTTTAAAGTTTTCTTTAATACTTATTAATTGTTTGAGAGTGTAATTTTTAGTCTGTCTAGAATGAATGTATGGTAGTAGGTTATATGAGTGATAAAATGAGAGTAGTGCAAGAAATCTTATGAATACTTAATGCTGTTGAGCACAGACTCAATTTTCTTATCTGCCATTGAAAATCCTGGCATTTTGATCAAATACCTTGAATCATCTCTGTAACAGCACACACTTCCTAACAATTTAGATATAAGTCTCTGGTGAAGAGGCAATCTTTTCATCCCAGATGTGTGCAGGCCATAGTACAATGAGACCCTGGGCTTTAATTTCTAAGTTCTATTCAGAAAAAATAATTATTAAAATCGTGTGCAGTGCACTTCCATGAATTTGGATGGGAGAGAATGGTAAATGTCTAACAAAAGGCAAAAAAATATGCTAAAATTGTGGGTACTATCAAATCAAACCTGGATTTTTAAACATGTGTGCTACAGAGGTGTTACTGATTTTATTGTGGATGTTTTCCCCTCTGTTTAAAGGGTTGGGGTTTTTCTGTGGCAAAGGAGAGTTTAGAGAGCTCTTCCTAGCAACAAAAGACCACTTGGAAGTAATACTTTGTCAGCATCAGTCCATCTCCTCCCATTCTAAAGGGAGATTTCCATTCAACTTTTAATAGTTGCTGATTTGGATGGAACTGTGAATGCATAAGGAGAATCTATTTTCTTTGCTATTTCTAGCCCTAAATACATTTCCTTGCATCACAGTAATATTATAGTTAGGGTAGATGTCTTTAATGAATGATTTTTATTAAATTCCTCATCTTGTCAATGGCTGAAAAGAGCACAAAAAATCCCATTCGGATCTGAGGATAACATTTAAGTTATATTTGTCAAGACTCTTCTATATTCATAGGTGTATATTCAGATCTCAACAAGAATATTTCTTTATTTTCATGGTTCTGATAATAATAGTGCTACCTATATTTTTGATTTTGACACATGATATAACAGAGGACTGGTATCCTAAAACATCACTAGAGTTGGTACAGAAGTAGAACAAGTGATTTGACTCCCTGTGTTGAATTCTATCTATGTCAAGTACAAGAAATCCTTGAGATTGCATGACCTTGTGTTTTTCTGACCACCTAAACACCATAATTTTAGTTCAGAGAAGTTTTATGGCATATTAACTCAAAAAGATTTCTCCTGGTAAATGCCTTGCAGAACTTATATGAGAAAATTTTACAACAGGAGATTTTTTTATCCCTTTCTCCCTGAGACATTAACACTGGACACAGGTATGCTCCTCTTCCCAAATTTCATTTAAAATTTAATTATGTTTTATGTCTCAGTTAATGAGTATTGGATATTTCTCATCAGGAAAGTTTTATAGATGATTACTCCTTGCTTTGTACCTACTGATCAATATTAAGAAAACCCTTTTCTGTCTTTGTCTTTGAAGACTTAATATTTGTGTAGGTTAAAATAAAAAAATCAGAATTATTTCTCTTCAGTTTGCATATATCTTCAACCTCTGTTCTGTTTCTCTTTTACTTTCTTTCTTCCCACAGCTTATTTCAGTGATACCATCAAGTGTTTTATTGTTCTGAAAGAGATGCTTTTAATCAAAAAGTTATTTTAAATCTGTTCAGTCATGCACTAATCTAAATATGTACACTCTGGCAATATTGAGAAAATTAAATTTTCTGAAGTTCCATTAAATTATACACCATTCAAATGAGACTTGAATTTTCATAGCAGTTAAAGCAGGAAATATTCAAAGCAGCTCGCTGAGTGTTGGATGGTTAAAGTGCATTTCAAAAGTGTTTTCAAATATTCTTTTCTGGGGATATCTACTTCCTTTAGAATGCTGTGTACTGCCTCACAGAAACTGTTACATTTTTCATTAGAACAATTAAACCTCATTTGGGTATTTGCCAACTAAAGTTCATTGGGTCTTTCATTTTGAGAGCATTAAAAGCTTTAACAGACATTATTTACCTGCAACATTGTGATGGAAGATATACTAGACAATGACATAAAAAAAAATCAGTGTTAACAGCATAACCATGTCCCTCATTTTGGTTTTACAGTCCCGTATTGCTGTTGGACATGGGAGAATTGTTCACATTTTACAGTTTTGTGAACAAACCCAGAATGTTTCAATGGTTTAATCATAAATACACCGATTTCCATTCTTGGTGTAAGCATTTTCAGAGGCTTACTGAGTGGCAGAAAGCTGTGGTATGTTTTCACTTCACTGCCAGGAAGAGACCAAGAGGCCAAGGAAGGGCAAGACAGAGGGAGCAGATTTATTTGTCAATTGAAGCTACCTGGAAAAACAGTGTTTTACTACAAAGTGATTTCATGAAGACAAGATTTTTCTGTTAATTTAGGATCTGTCAATAACCACTTTTTACAATTCAGTCATCCAGTAACAAACATTTTGGATGTGGGCTTTTTGTTTGCTTTGGTTTGCTTGTTTTGTTTTGGGTTTTTTTTTGGGGCGGGGGAAGTAGAGGGGGAATTGTTTATGGGTGCTGGGGTCAGTTTTTTCCTTTTCAGTGAAAACTACCAGCAATAATGTACAAAGTTTCAAAGTATTTCCAGCTTGTAGATAAGAAAGCAATAAAGAGAGAAAGAGAGAGACAGAGAGAAAGAGAGAGACAGAGGAAGGAAGGCGCGGAAGGCGCGGAAGGTGTGGAAGGAAGGCGCGGAAGGCAGGAAGGCAGGAAGGTGCGGAAGGTGTGGAAGGTGCGGAAGGCGGGAAGGCGGGAAAGAAAGAAAGAAAGAAAGAAAGAAAGNAGAAAGAAAGAAAGAAAGAAAGAAAGAAAGAAAGAAAGAAAGAGAGATGTTCTTTAGAACATTAGACTTCACATTTATATAATATGCTGTATCCTGTCCCTCTTGCTCATGATCGAGTACCAGGATAGGGAACCAAAACCTACAAAGTGCAATTCCAATTAAATTTTCAGCCAAGTTCACAGTCCCAAAATATATAGAAAGCATGCTTTGGAGGAAACTTCCAAAGAAATTACAGGGAAAATCAGCAACTGAGAAGAAAAGTTATTGAGTTTGTAAATAGTCATCGCACTTCAG
This sequence comes from Notiomystis cincta, assembly GCA_013398075.1. Lineage (NCBI taxonomy): Eukaryota > Metazoa > Chordata > Aves > Passeriformes > Notiomystidae > Notiomystis > Notiomystis cincta. Next base: position 30,138 of record VZRX01038987.1, on the reverse strand, counting down.
CTGGTGTGCAAAGAATTGTTTTTCGAACAAAATTCTTGTTTAGTTAGATTAAAATGAAGTTTTGTGCCTTTTGTTTACATGCTTCCTAACATAATGAAAAATACCCAGCTCCTTGCAGTTATTGTAACAAAAGCACACTCATTTTTTATATTGCTTAACATATTTTTCCCTAAAGTTGTTTTTTTTTGAATTTTAAATTCAGGAGTACATAGAAATATTTGGGTTAAATCAGCAACGAGGCTAATTTCTGTTAACATTATGATTTTGACATATTGATCATGACAGGTAAGAGACAGATGGGGTAAGAGTGATGCTAGTGACCTCATCCACTTTTAGATAGAGATAGCTATTGTCTTTTATTTGATCATTAATTTTGAATGAAGAATCAGAAACAGAAAATATTTTGACAAAACTTTATCAACTGATCATTCTGTTGACCTTACTGTACGTGTGAGCCCTGAAGCTTGTTTCCATATTCTGAGGAGAATCCTTAGCCTTGTGATTTTTAACCTGAATAGACAAAACTCTACTGTTCTGTAGTTAGTTTGAAAACCACAGAACTGGAAGTCTTGGTAATCCCAGTGACCTCTATAGCAACATCTCTGTCTCTTCAGTCCAAGTGAAATTCCTGAGTCACTAATCTGACCAAGGATTGTAAGGAACTTCAGGAAATTTGCAGAGAGTTGCATAGGAAAATACCAGGAATGCATGGCTGAAAACTATAGGAAATTTCTTTCCTTCTTGATATTTGGAAATTAAAACAATATTTACAAGTAAGCTATAGAAGGGTTTACATTACATAAAAAAACACGTCAACTGCAGTTTATAAGCAAAATGATGGAATTATGAATCAGGATATTTAATTATTTATGGAATAAAACTCAGACTAGATTTCTTTTTCAATAATGCATTAACTTACCTGCATATAAAGAATAGAAAATGGACCATTTCTGTGAAGAAAACCTATATTCACTGTTTTAAATATAACCTTTTATGTTACAGAATGCATTCTAATTAGTAACTTCCAAACATACTGTGTATGCATATTCCATATAACAAACGTGGAAATTAGAGGTACTTTGTTATGTCAAAGTTTCTCTTTCTCTTTTCTCAGTAACTGACAGCTCTAAAATTAATGAGATTGGATATTCTACCATATAGAATGTAGCTGTCACGTCATATTTATGAAGTTGAATAGTGTAAATCTGTACGTTCATAACGCCACATTTTATCTTTAATTTTAGATCATCATATGGTAATATAGGAAAAGAAAATAACATCATTAATTATATGTAGTTTTACTTATAGACTGAGTGTTTTTAAGAGATGAGTTGTAGAAAACCACTCTGGATCCCAGTATCCCAAGTATCCTAAACCAGTGCAGTGGAATTTATGGAAAGGTGTCAGAGACTTTTCATTTAATTCCTTGTTCCTGAGTGTTATTTCAAATGTGATGTGAGATCTTCTTTCTCTTTATGTGCCCAAGGAGACCACAGGTGTGTTAAAATTGTGTTTGTCATAGATAAGCCTGTTTGCTATGGTTTGAGAGGACTTCATGTCAGGGAATTTAAGATTAAATTAGGTGGATAGATTAGATTAGGGCTAGATCAGGAACCAGATTTTGAATGTAGCTGGTTTTCAGGTTACTTCTGTGGTTATTGCACAAGAACACAAGCTCATCCCATTTTAAAATAAGTGCTCATGTTAGCTGATATAATTTTTAATCTGAATTTGCCTTTTGCAGTATTAACTGTTGCCATCAAACTTTCAGATTATTAAAACTGACTAAGAGATCTATCATCTTTCTAGTCAGAGATTCATAAGGGAAAACAGGGATCTTCAGGGCTTCATTATGATCTTTGCTTTACTTTTTACTAAAATTTTGTTATATATATAGCTTATTTTGAAGAAATCTATCCTAATTCAAGACCTAAGTTTGCCCACTCCCATTATTTTCATTTAAATTATATTTTTTAACCATATTGCCATGGAACTTCTTAATAAGAAGTGCCTGTGCTGTTAACCAAACATTAAGACCTGCAAGTCTTACTTACCATGAGTAAATCCCATGGATCTTAAGATATTCAGGAGAATTTAGGATTTATAAGCAAAGATGAGTTAGTCTACTTTTTGTCTTTGTTCAGAAAGCTCATTCTGATGCAGCAGAGCCTTCCAAAGTGCTGAAACTTCAAGTCATTTCTTTAGCATAAGACGTGGGGCATATAAAGATTCCTTAGAAGAGATTTCTGACAGGAGCACCATGGTCCTGTGGCAGAATTCTGTTTTCTTTTAATGATGTGCCAGAAGGGACATCTGTTGATCTTCACTTATTCTCTGTGTGACAAATACCTGATCTTATCAGAGAAATCCAAAGCACACAGTTTTAGGATATCATATATGAGTGTGGTATTCTGGAAGTCATCCTACACTTTGCACATTTGGAAATATGCAGCTCAAAATTGAAGCTCTTTATTTGTTTCATAATACATGGTGATTTTAATCACTGTAATTGTAAAATAAAAACTATTATTTTTCTGTGTTTGTTTTATTTTTAAATAAAATATTTGGTGTAATTCTTGAGGAACAAACTTACAAGCCATTAATAAATCAGATGCCATTAAAAATTCAGATGACCTCTGCATAGGGAATACTGATAAATTACTGACTGCACATTGACAAAAAACACTAGTACAAAAACTGGTATATAACTTATCAGTTCCTAAAAGTTGTGACAGTAGTGTCTTTGCACCTATAATCTAGCTGGCTACATAGTCTAGCTGATACTTTAGCTAATGTTTAAGTCCCCTCTTCATTTTATTTGTTCAGAAACCATTTTAAATCCCTATGTGTGTATAGTGTCTTTTCATAAATAAATGAATATCTGAAATGTTGCTAGACAGTTTATAATGTTTAATGTCTTAGATGAATTGTTGGTGACCTTCACACACGGTCTATTTTTCTGCACTTCAGCTTAAAATAAAATGTCAAATTCTGGAGCAGCTTCTGAGCTACTTCACTCAGAGAATGTTAATAAGCTGAAAAGATTTATTTATAAACTATAGAAATGTTGTTCACCAGAATAAGCAGTTATTTTGTCACCCATATGTAGATTTATATTTTTCTAAGTTATTTTTTTGGCCTCTTGTACATTTCTAAATGAATTTACTCTCAGCAGCCAAAAGAAATGTTGCATTTCAAATGTGCTGAAAAGGAGAAAGCAATATCGCATATGGAGGTTCTTGAGGTCTGTATCATGAGTACTATGAAAGTTCCTGGTCTATAACATGCCACTTACTGCTCCTAAGATGTGTGCCTTCAAAACTTTTATGCTTAAAATGATGCCTTCAAAACTTTTTTCTGCTCCATTTGGCTAAACACCATTTGCAGCCATAGTGTTCTAGTGATTTAAATCAGCTACAACTCTATACATGTTCACAAATTATTTGGGTTGGAAAGGGCCTTAAAGCTCATCTCATTCCAACCCCCTGCCATGGGCAGGGACATCTTCCACTAGACCAGGTCGTTCAGAGTTCCATCAAACCTGACCTTGAACAGTCCTAGGGATGGGGCATCCACAACTGCTCTGAAAAACCTGTGCCAGTGCCTCAACAGCCTCACAGGCAAGAATGTCTTCCTAATATCTGATCTAAAGCTACTCTCTGTCAGTTGGAAGTCATTCCCTCTTGTCCTGTCACTCCATGTCCTTGTAAACAGCCTATCCCTGCTAGCTATTAAGATTTATGAGAATCATAGCAAGTTTCCAAGGCTTGTGTAATTCAACAGATCATTAAACACATACCTCCTATTAAAATATCCGCAAGCTATCTGCTATTTTGGCCTCATACAGTCTGGTGTTAAGTAAACCCCTTCACTGATATTTGAATACAAAGTATCAAAGTCTTATTGTTTTGTAAATTAACTGTCTCTAAACACATAGATAATCACTGCATAAATAGTTAATCTGGAGGGGAAAATTAGTCAAGAATCAACTCCTTTGTCTTTGATTCATATAGAGAAGACATGAACTTGACATGGCACATTTTCCTTTGCACTTTCCATTTTATTCTCTTCCTGCCTTTCATTTAGTGCCCACCTACATTTGGATTCCTCCTTGCTCAGGCACTGTGACTGTCTCACTCCATGTCTGAATTTCACACAGCTTTTGTTGTCTCCTCCTTTCTGCCTCCACCATTACCTGAGGTGTCTTTGAGACAGTATTTAATACTAAGGTAGAGAAATGGTAGTTGACTACAGAGTACTTTGGAGACAATTAGTGTCTATTCACTAACATGATGATAAGAGTCACATTTAAATAAAAAGAAATTATCATACAGCAAATTTCTAAAGAGTTTTCACTCCTATCTGGATCATTCATCCATGATGACCTGCAGTCAGCATGTACTCTGAAACAACTCTAATCCTGAAGGGCTGTTATCTCTTGCAGTCTCTTTCAAGGACCCTTGAAAGAGCAGTCCTGCCACTTTCCAGCTGCAATTAGAAGTGGTGATGTTCCTGGTCCTCAGCTGCCTCCAGGAAGATTGTTTCTGTCCTAGGGTTCTCACTTCAGAGGGTATATTTTGGGCACTAGTTTTGAGTTGTGTTCATACTGTATCCATTGATCTGGATGCTTTGATTCGATGTGCCCAATCAAAGAGATATATCCTTGGAAGCAAGCACTGGGGAGCAGGAATCATAGACACTGGTGTGACTCTGCAGGAGCCAGGCTGCATCCAGCAAGAGAGGCACAAGCTGCAACAGCAAATGTTGCCCTTCTATTTATCTTGGACATGAGACTCTGTGCTCTGTTCTCTGCTCCCCAGCATGTCCCATGGGGTCTGTAATACCAGATCCACTCGTTCATCATCTGGGATTCCAGTAAGTTTAATCACAGACCATGAAATGGTTTAGTTTGGAAAAAAAAAGAACTTTAAGATAATCTAGTCCAACTCTCAAACCAGCACTGCCAAGTCCACTACTAAACCATGTTCCTAAGTGCCACATCTACATATCTTTTAAATACCTCCAGGGATTGTGACTCAACTATTTTCCTGAACAACACATTCCAGGGGTTGTCAGCCCTTTTGGGGAAGGATTCTTTCCCAATTTCAATCTAAACACACAGGCACAACGTGAGACCATTTCCTTTTGTTTTAATACTTGTTACTTGGAAGAAGAGATCAACTCCCACCCCAACACTCTTTCCTTTCAGAAACCTGTAGGGGAGGTCTCTCTTGAGCCTTCTTTCTGTAGGCTAAATACCCCCAGCTCCCTCAGGTGCTCCTCATCAGACTTGTACTCCAGACCCTTCCTCAGCTCTCTTGCCCTTCCCTGGACATGCTCCAGCACCTCAATGTTTTTCTACTCATGAAGGGCTCAAAACTGAACGCAGGATTTGAGGTGTGGCCTCACTAGTGCCAAGCACAGGGGAGGATCACTGCCCTCGTCCTGTTGGCCACTATTTCTGGTATAGGTCAAGATGCCATTAGCCTTCTTGGCCACTTGGGCACACTTGGAAGCCATCTGTGGATGTCACCAATTGTTCTTGATCCTCTCTTTATTGCACACAGAAATCTACAAGGTAAAGATGGCTTCAGTGACCCATGTAAGGGAAACATTTTCAAGTGTGATTTTGCCTGTAAAAGTGGGTTGCTGTGAGAAGAACCCAACCCAACCCAACCCAACCCAAACCAAGTTTTTGGTGTGTAATTCTGCTTCCTTCTTTCTAAAGCCTGTGCATGAACAGAGAGAAGAAAAATGCAAGGAAATCCATTTTTGTAACATCCTTCCCTCAGATACCTTATCCCACAGAATTTTTCCAAGCAAATCTTTGAAGATGTCAGAGATGTCTATAACCTTAATTTTAGAGTGAACCATCTGAGTTGTTTCATCTTCTCAGACTCTTGGGGGTTTTTAACTGTGGATATGATCTGCAGATACCTTTGCAAACAAGTATGCTCCCTCAGCAATCACCCAGCTAAGCCAATTAGAAAGACATTGTTATGGTCATGCTCCTAATATGGCTGTTCAGAGCTAAAGCCTGTTAAAGTGACTATTAAGTGACTGTTAAGTGTAATAAGTGACTAGTAATTTACTTGCATTCTAAGAGTGCTAATTTTGTCTTACATTGTTCCCTACTGGTTTTTTTTTGTTAATAGTATTGTCTACAAAGTTGGTATTTTTATTAGAAAATCAATGCTACTGGAGTTTTCAAGATTATCTTCTTCTATATTTTAGTCTCAAAATCCATCCTCTGATCTAATACAATGATTCAATGATTGAACATATTGTTCCTAGGCAATTACCCATAACTGGCTAATTAATGAGCCAATTAATGAAGCTTTGCTTTTTGTGTTGCACTATTTCTGAAAAGATACATTTAAAAATTTGATAGATATATTTACTGGTGATTCCCCAACTTTACCAATATCTGTGGTAAATGTCTGGGATAGGTTGTCCTTGGCTGGCTTCCAAATGCTCTTGGACTCTCCTTCCACAACAAAACAGGTGGGGAGAAAAAATGATGGAAAAGTCCATGGCCCATAATGAAGGAGAGTTCACTTGCCAGTTACAGGCAAAACAGGCTCAGGCAAAAATAATTTCACTTATTGACAATTAAAATAGATTTAGGTGGTAAGAAACAAAGAGAAATTAAATCAACACCTTCCTTTATTCTCCCTTTTCCCAGGCTCAATGGCAGCTCATCCTGAGCTCATTTACTCCCTGCCTCTGAGCAGTGCAATGGGATGGGGAATGTGAAGCTGTAGTCAGTTCATGGTTGTTCCTCTCTACCTTTTCATCCTTCTCACGCTCCTCCCTTGTTTCAGCATGGGACGTTCAGACCTTCAGTCCACAGGCTGCAGTCCTTTAGGATAAACCTACTACAGGGTAGTCTCTCCATGCAGTTTCATAAGGATTTATCCTCCTTATCTCCTGTCCAGACCTCCACTGGGAGCAAGGGGACAACTTTCTTTGCCATGCTTTCTTCCAGGGCCTCCCAGGGAATCCCTACTGGGACATCTGGAGCACCTCCTCTTCCTCCTCCCACTCTCCCCTCAGGCCTCTCTGGGCTGTCACTGTTCCCTTCACCCGTCCTCCCTCCCTTATCCCAGCTGTTCCCAAAGCACTGGAACTGGCTGTAGGGCTCAGCTGTGCCCCATGGTGGATTGGCTGGAGCTGATGGGACCAGCCCTGCCCTACACAAGGCAACCCCTTCACACAGAGGCCACCTGCCAGGCCCCTGCATGAAACAAAGGGATAAATAAAGAAAGCAGCATGTATAGTATTTTATGCTGTTAAAATAAAATCAGGAGAAAGGCAGTTTCACCACTTAAGGGAGTTAAGTCTAAGTAGTACACAGAATAGGATGGGAACCTGACTGGAGTGAAAAGATCCTTTCCCACTGTTTGTAATTTGACAGTGAATAAACAGTCATAACAGCCTACATTACCAATCATATGTCTGGCACCATAATCTTCTAATTCAGTGTGTTTTTTCTGTGAAACTGAAAAGAATCAAAAAATTTTCTGACTCTACCAACATTTAAAAGATTTTCTGTCAAAAGTATATTCCAGAGAAATTCTTGGGTGATGTTTACAAGCTCAAAGGTCTTGGCCCATTTTAAAAATCATACACAGACAAATGGAAAGGTGGCCTTAAAAGGTCCTGTACCCTGTTTTCCACATGCTACTGAGGAATAGGTATCTGCTTGACAAGTATCCAAACTCTGCGATCTCCTGCAGGAAGTCCTTTCTCTCACTGGCGATGGACACTGCCATCCATGATGCTACAAGATACTGCTTCCCACAAACTAAAGTAAGTTCTGAGAATAAACTATTTTCCTACTTAAACATTATTAAGTGTATATATGAAAGAGAGTCACTATAGCTACAATGTCATCAGTTATGTTGATATTTTTTTAATAATTAAAGGAGTGGGTCCTCATAGCAGCTTGACTTAAAAGAATTATATCATACACTAGATGTAGGCTTTGCCTGAAATTGATGCAGGTACAGGTAGAAAAAAAGACATATAAACATCTGGAGACCACCATCAACCATGAACTAAATTTTAGTGTTTGTACAATATGACAAAGTTAGAGATTTTGAATCTACAAAATTCAGAGAAAGACTGCTTATCATAATTCAAGCTCCACTTTCATTTGCCTATGTGTTTCTCTTTGCTGTGTAGTTTGTCCACTCTTTGTTGTCAGACTTCTAAATTAGATCTTGATTTCCTTTCTCCACCTTGACTTGAATCAGCTCCAAATGAACAAATCCCTAATCAAGCACCAACAGTCAGTTTATTGATGTTCCTGCAACACAGAATAAAGTTCCTAATCAAGGAATTATAGAAAAGTCCAACACAACTCTATAGCAAAAGTAATATTGCTTATATTGTGTGGTCTGAAACCTGGCTGTGCATGATATGAATACAAGATATATGGCCAGAATTATAACGAAATATTTTACCATAAATAAATTTATAATTGTCTTGTATATGTATAACTGCTTTGACACATGTCAGACCAAATGAAATAGTAAAGTTTCTTTGGCAATTGGGACACTCTAGCTCACAAAGGGACATACCTGAATAGTGCCACTAGAATATCATTAAAATATGACATATCAACTGGAGTAAAATCTCCATTGTCTTTTTCAGTGTGCAGGTTTTTTCTCACTTGATAGATGATATGAATTCCCACATTTTCTTATTGCATACCAATAATAGGCCATATAAAGGTGACAATGAGATTCAAATGAGCTCATAATAACAGAGCAAATTGTGGGCCATTTTTAAGAGGTTTATCTTGAACTTTTAAGGTAAAACCTGCTGCAGGTGCAAATGGGTGTCATTGATACACTAGGAAGAAACTTCATGAGCTCACAATCAGTCTAGCAAAATTTTATGTGTATTCTGTTAGAATGAACTAAGTTCTTTTATCCTGGATTATAACGCTTGTCAATAAAGCGAAACCAAGATGATTGTTGATCTTTGCTTGAGTGAGTTAATGAAAGCAAAGCTGATAATGATTTGCTGAAATTATCCCCTGAAGGTACACTGCTGTATTGCTTGCCCACTGGTATCTCACACTGCCTCAGTGCTCCTGAAGTTTTTATGGCTACTGATACTGGAAAGTTGTAGCTAAATTTATATTTATGTGAAGACCATCAGTGATATATATTATTGTAATCATTTGGCATATGTATGAGATATAAGTACTTTGGGTGAAAACATATGTGCCAATTTTATTACAACTATTGGAACATAAATTGTGCACAAACTAGCTCTCATCTTGGTTAATGGTAGTGTTATTGCACCATGTAACACAATGAATAGAAGATTATAAGTGTCGGTAGAAATCTGTGGCATTTCAGTGCCACCTACCACAGCAGTATCTGGCAGGATTCCTTTAGTATTATTTTTCATGTTCTGTGCCTTTGCATATTGCAATCCTTGAGCATATTCCATGCACTTAATCGAAGGAGGCTGGTAAGATATAGCTGAAAGAACAGAACTTTGATATACCCTAATGGTTAGCATTGATAATTAAAAATTGAAAATATTAAGACTACGTCTTAATATTGGCTGTTGGAAGGAAAAGTTTGCGAGGCTTTTTATTGAAATGCAAATTTCCTCTGGGAAAAAAAAAATAAAGGCACAAATAAAAATTTCATTGGTAAAGCAATCTTGAAATTTTCTCCTTGTCTTCTGAAAGGATCTAAAATAATTTTAATAGCCAAATGTGCATATTTGAAAAGCTGCCTGTAAGAATGAGGTTGATTTTATAGAGAAATGACATGTTGTTGTGGGAAAATAATGATCTCACAAAGCCCGGGAAAGATTTCACTGGTCACAGGGAAAGAACTCAAGTGGCATTAAAGAACAAGCAGTGAAAATTATGAGGGTAAAAAAGTAGATTTTATTCCTATTGTTTATTCAAATGGAATCCTGTAGGTTTCCTCAGAAGTAGGAATAGATATTTGAAAATAAAAATGAATGTATCACAGCCAGGATGAAGACTGAATCTAAAATATCTTGAATGCCTTTTAAAATCAGCCCAATAAAAATTCATTGTGATTTGCAGCAATAAAACTGAAGAGATTGACAGTTCTTTATAAAAAACATCAAATATGGACCAATTTGCAACAGGTAAAGTATTTTCTTTAGAAACAGCTAAAAATGTCTTAGAAATATTTTCCAGTACCTTGCTAACAGGATTACAACTTTCCCTGTACTAAAAGAGTGAAGGCAAAGTTATTGTAAACGGATTTAAAAGGAAGAATTTCCTTCTCTTGATGTATCATACAAGAGTTTTTAAAGTATAATTTTCCACAGTCTTATTAATTATTTTTGGATGTATTCACAGGACAAATTAATTATAATAATAGATGGTATAATTACTTGTTCACTGGTTATATAATAAGATTGCAACTTAGACAAATTTGAGCTACATACAGATTCTACTCTAAGAATGCTATTAGATTGAGCTGCTTTTCTGCTGGAAATTCTTTTCCATACTTAGGTGATTCCAAATGTATAAAATGTTCAGATACATCCTCCTTAGGTATATTATTATTGAAATTGATATCAACAAGATATTAAAATGTGTTATTGTCTAAATTTCGTTACTCTTCTTGAGGTTGCTTCTCTGATCTTAAAGCGATCTCTGAATTTGTTATATATAGACATTAAGACTGTTTTAAAAAAATGTAATCAATCAGCTCTGCTCCAGGAAACTCTACATCAAGCTCCACACAAATTAACATTAAAAAAAAAAAAAATGAGATGAGAATGGCAAACCTTGATATTAGGAAATGTAAAACCCAGACAAATATTCCAAAACTAGTTGTCATTTTTGATAAATGCATATGTCTTAAATTTTGTATATGCCTGAATGTTCTACAGAATATTCTTTTTAATGTGAAATTCAATATTCTTAATACTAATGCTTCAAAATGTAAAAATATATTTTAAAGGAAGAACCTGAATATGAATTGTTTGCCAAATAGTCATATAAAAATGGCAATCAGAGGTAATGTCTCTTATTGCAAAACTAAGATCTAAGGGAAAGTGAAGTCTTTTTGTTTAAAATCCACAATCTTAATAAGAAGAAACATGTTTTTCTTTGTTCAAAAATTGTACAAATGCAGTAACTTTTCTATATTGTCTAAAGATTATTAAAAACAAGCTAGTGTTCTCAGCAACAGTCTTTATCCATGAATAGACATGGAATATTCCAAAACACAGATGGAAAGCTTCAGGCCTAAGCATTCCCTCCAAAAGTATTCACTTCTGTTGTATAAAACAACTTACAAAATGTATTTCTACATGTTGGTATCACTATTCTATTTTAAGAGTTACATATGTATATGTACTCTAATCTTTATATTACATTGTGAATTCTTCTCTTGGTTTTGCATGGTCTCACATCAGATTTGATTTATCTTTTCAGCATCTTTGTTTCAGACAACCTTTCTCATAGTTAATCCCAAAACACTGTCCTTGAGTGATAGGTTTAAATTACTAAGAGCTCTCAGATAAGACAACAGGCAAAGGCTTAAATTAGAAATAGATAGGAGTAATGCATACTGTGCATTTTTCAGGTTCCTTAATACACCTCTATTGCTCTAAGAAGCTATAAACTTCAGTTGCTCATTTGTAAACGAGCTGTGCCAGCTGAATGTGAGAAAAACATTTTCTAGTATATTTACCTGCAAGGAAAAATTCTATTCTGTGTATATTTCATTTAAACACTATACTAATAGCAGTTTCTTGGTCATACAAAATAAAGGCAAATTATTTTATTCTGTAAAAAATGCATAAATGTGTAAATAAATAAAAATAATGATACTCAGACCTCTAGATATGAGTTTTTATATTGTTTCAATTTCTATATGCAGACTCTGAAGTATAAAACTGCCTCAAATACCAATATAGTGCACAAGAGCTACAAGTAAGCCCTGAAATACTAATTTCTAATTACAAGGTTCAGTTTGCAATCAGTTTTGCTGATTAAAAAAAATGCCTCTTTCCACTTTTCACCTAATTTAGGTCTCTCAAAACAGCAAGAAAAAAATGTGCTCCATGGAATGCATTCTATCTCCATAGATAAATACAATCTTTATAAAGTGCCTTATCATTTTAAGTAGTATTGGCTGTCTGCAATTTGCTGTGCTTTAATGCAGCATTATGGACAGGTCTTTCTGTACCAATTGTCATATGACAAATGTCACCTATATGAATTTTTGTGTCAATATAGTGAATAAAGTGGGGCTGAGACAAGCAAATGTTTCTGAATATCTGAGACATACCATGACAAAAAAGTAATTGAAAGGACGATTATGCTCTAGGACCTTGTCAGTGGGTCAGTTGAAATTAAAAAACAAAAAATTGCCTGACAAAATAAGACTGTTGTTTAGAAAGAAACAAATAACACAGATAAATGATGGATTGCCTTATATTGTCAATTTTAGAAACATGAAAAGGGAATTTTTTTGTGGCAAATTAGTTGCAAAGTAACGAAGCTGAAGCTCCTTCTTTGGCTACAAAACACTTCACCTTTTCACCTTTTTAGTTTCTACCTAAAAAAAAAAAGTGCTGTGACTGCAGATTAGATATTGATTACTGAAATTGCTTAAATTAAAATGTTTTATTTGCTGTAGAGCAGCAAATTCAGGATTTTTTATTTCTCTAAAATTGTCTAGGTTTAGGTGGACTGTCTAGTCCTGAAGCACCTTTCCAAGTTGTAGTAATCCATTATCTGTCTCTAAAACATAAAAAAACTCCTAATTAATTTTCTTGTTGTCATTCTTTTAGAGCCAGAGAAGGTGAGATATTGAACAACCAGCACACTAACTAAAGGCTGTAGGAATAAAATCCTTCAGCAATACCTTTTAAAACTAGGCTTTAAAGTTCAGTTATCCTATTTCATTGAAATTACCTAACCTGCCTGGCATTAGAATTGATACACCTCAATTATTGCCTTTGTGAGGTTTTATTTATCTTCAAGATGTGTGTTGAATATCTTGTATGTATACATTTTGCACTACAATCTATAAAGCACCCAGCAGAGGGTTCTGAGTAATTTTCTCATTGAAAACAACTGCCTTTCACTCAGTTCATCAAGGGAAGAGAAAAGTAGGAAAACATGATAATATAAACAAGATAGCCATCTAGGATATTAAATAAAGGGTGAAGAGCTATATGTTAGTCCCCTTCTCCCAGAATGATCCTGGGGTTTGGATGACAAAGACAGCAATTCAAACCTTTCCACCAAACACTAAATGCAGTAATGACAGATTTACAAGTACAGGTACAAAACCCAGAACCCTTAGAAGAGGCCTTTCTGTTGTTAGAGACAGGTATTCTTGTTAATTGGGATAGTACAGACATAGAGAGGTCAAACTTGTAAAGTCTCTGTTGGCTTTGTGATTTGCAATGACTCAGAGGAGATCCTTCACTCCAAATCTTCATTATATTCTTATTAAGTTCTCTTCTGTTGAAATATTTGCAGATATTTGTATTAATGGATTTGCAGGTATTGGTATTAATCCTAGAGTGTGAAGCACTGACCAGCCAGCCACACCTCAGTGCCTTAAGGTCATGGAACAGATCCTCCTGTAATACATGTCCAAGCATGTGGAAGGCAGGGAGATTACACATAGCCAACATGGCTTCAACAAGGTCAAATTTGTCTAAAGAAGTATCTATTTATTTCTTCAGCTCTCTAACTGTTGTCTGGGGAGAACAACAAGTCATTCACTCGGCCAGGAGGCTTCCTGATGAATATTATGAGTGGTGAAGATGAGAAAGCCAAATTCAGGAAGAAAGTGGAGACGAGTACTTGCTGCACAAGTCACTTTCTCTTCATATCTCACCAAAAATCACCCCATGAGAACAATTTTAAGGTATCCTAGGCAGATTGGATTTGGATTGTGCATCTGTAACTCTGTGAGATGGTATGTTTGACTCACATACTAAGGGTGCCTCCCAGGAGTAGATTTCATAGTGCATTAGTGCCAAAAAATTCCACAAAGCTGAGCTGCAGGAGAAAGATATGAATTTGTGCATCAGTCTGTCTGTGCAGATCTGAAAGAGCAGATCTAGTGCATCAAAATTAAAAAAGCTCTTTTGTTTCCCAAATTTTTGTCTATTTTGTATCCATATTTTAACAAAGTCTTGCAGGGCTTTTTCTTACTTAATTACAATAGTGGAAGTATTGCAAACAGTTGAAGAGAAAATCACAGATTTTAGATTTATAATGATGAGATAGGTTCAGCACCTAGATTTAGAAAAGTATTAGAAGTTGTCTCTCTGACACATTATGTACCTGTAAACAGGTTGTGCAAATTTCATGTAAGCTTAAGTTTTTTTTGTATCATCTCAGATTCTAACTGCTTTTCCACTGACATAACACTAAATCTACTGTCACACAAAATCTTCAGGAATTTTGCTTTATTAGGTGTCATTAGATAAGAGAAGTTATGGATATTATTATTAGTCTGGAGGGGTTAATTTGTCACGTGGTTCTTACATTCTTCTTACAAATCAATACCTTTTCCAACCCTTTCTTTTTTTTGACAGGATTTTTTTTAATTGAAATAACTTGACAACTTTTCACAGAAGCCTGATAATGAGGATAGCTAGATAATTAATATGATAGTTTTAATAAACAAATGTATTTTCATAGGACATATAGGAGGAATGCTCCCCTGAAGTATCTTCATGGATAAAGGTAGATTTTTTTCTGCTGAAAATAAATTTCATATTTGTATACACATTAGAGACCTCAGTATTACTTTATCCTATTGACATTCATAACTAGTAAATGGGTGTTGTGAAAAAAAAAAAAAATCAAACCCCTGAAAACCTACAGCAATGTGGGAATTTAGTTTGACTGTTTTATAAATTGAGTTAAACTTGTCAGCTTTAGGTTACATAATTTTAAGAAAATTGAGAAATACAAATAAATAAAGATGAGAGTGAGAAAGAAATGAATTACAAATATTTCAGAGTAAACCAATTTATACAATGCCATGTAAACATTACCCAACATAACTGATATGATGAATAGATGGTGTCAAAAGTAGAGAATATCATGAGGAATTTTAAGTGAAATAGTATTGTTAGTATACATTAAGTGGGAGCTTATTTATGTTTAATGTGTTACGTAAACGTAGTAGATCAAAGCCCTTAAAAAGCATGCTATGACAGGGATTTAACACTGTTTCACTAATCACTATGGGAATTTAAACTGATAGATATTCTGAAAAAATAGACTTTAAAAACTACTATCACAGAATCATAGAATAGCCTGGATTGGCAAGGACCTCGAGAATCATCATATTCCAACCCCCATGCCATTGGCAGGCATAACTTCCACTAGACCAGGTTGCTCAGAACCCCATCCAACTGGCCTTGAAATCTTCCAGGGAATGGGGCAGTTACAGCTTCTCTGGGAAACCTCTTCCAGTGCTTCACAACCCTCACAGGGAATATTTTTTCTAATGTCTAATCAAAACCTCCTGTCTTTCAGTTCAAAGCCATTCCCTATTGTTCTGTCACTCCAGGCCCTTGTAAATTGTAGACTCCCTTCACGTACAGAAAGGGCACAATAAGCTCAGCCTGAAGCCTTCTCTTCTCCAGACTGAACAACCCCAGCTCTCCCAGCCTTTGCTCCCAGCAGAGCTGCTCCATCCCTCTGATCCCCTCGGTGCCTCCTCTGGGCTGGCTCCCACAGGTCCCTGTCCTTCCTGTGCTGGCCCCAGAGCTGATGCAGCCCTGCAGGTGGGCTCTCAGCAGAGGGGGCAGAGGGGCAGAATGCCCTCCCTGCCCTGCTGCCCACGGGGCTTTGGAGCAGCCCAGCACACGGGGGGTTCTGGGCTCCCAGCGCACACGGCCGGGGCAGCTCCAGCCTCTCACCCCCCTGCACCCCCAGGGCCTTCTCCCAGGGCTGCTCTGGATCTGCTCACACCCAGCCTGGATTGGGACCAGGGCTTGCCCTGGCCCAGGTGCAGCACCCTTGGACTTGGTCTGTTAAACCTCATGAGATTCCCGTGGGCCGCTTCTCAATCTTGTCCAGGTCCCAACATGGAGAAGAGTAGAAAATAGGCACTTAAATCCTTTGTATGACAATAATGAATAAATGAGATTTCACCTCTTATAGTTTCAGAAGCAAAGTTCCATTTTGCTGTGTATCACTGATAGAGACCAGTCCTAATTTGGAGTGCCCTGGTAAATCCATCTCAGCCTTGCTCAGGCCATAGGTTTGCCAGCCACCCCCTGGGACCTGAAACAGCCCAACACCTGCCCCCAGCAGTAGCAAATGCAATCATATTTACTGGGCTACAACTATCAAAGCTGATAAGACTTCACCTAATTAGACTTAGCAATATCTTTGATCTATGGAATTAATGAAAATGAAAAAAATATTTGCAATTATCAACAGTATATGTTTAGCTTGTTATAAATGACTTTAATAAGTCCAAACATTTGAAAATATATAGAATTTTAACTAATGGAAAATATTGAATCTCTACTTTTAGATTTTTGTTGAGGGAAAGCTGGAAGAGCAATTTACACATTCATCCTGGCTTGCAGCTTCACAGCCTCATTTAAATTTTTACTCTGAAATTACAGGTTGACCCCTATTTATTTATTTCGAAGCAGGTTTGAGGATGATGACAGGAAGAGGGTAAAGGTAAAAAACAGAAGCATCCAAATAGTAAAAGTTGGATTTATCATTAATTACATCTGTTGGGACATGCATGTACTATGTAAATAAGTGTTAAGTATTTTATAAATAACATTTGCGAGTATAAGTCTGACTTATTATTGATCCAGAATTCTTTCTCCAAGAGTTTTATCTAGGGTCAAACATATTTTAATCTAGAATGTATTCCTAAAAAATGGAGGATACACATATAACTCCTGACATTAAAGATTTTGAATTCACACTAGTGTTTGCTTTCTTAATCTTCATATCAACAAGTATTTTAACAGAATTTTGTGCCGTACCTGGCTGAATTTTTTGTAATGACATATTCTGAGAGTGAATAGGATAAAAAAGGTATTTTAAGGGGCTAGCAAAAGGCAAATAGTGTAATAACTTTCATGATAGAACTGTATGATTCCAGCTACATTAACTGTTTTTTGGTGCCCTCTATGTTCTTGGCCACATTTCTACTTCCATTAATTCATGCTATTACTTTTGATATGCCTACCTTGTTAATATTGAAGATGCATGAAAGAAAAATTACTCACTCCCCCCTCAACATTCATAGTTTCTCTTGCACATTTTTAAGTTGTTTTGCGATGTTAGCTAACAATTAGCTGATTAAAAAATGAATATTGAGAGACATACAGAATGGATAGCAAGAATTCCATCCCCAATCTGTTAATTAAAAGGGAAATATTAGTAGAGCACTTCAAACTTATTCTTTTTCAAGTTTGTTGCATCACTGAAAATGTTAAAGCGATATGTGTAGTTATCCCTAAAAGTAGGAGAGTGGTTATTTTGTCACCAGTTGTTCTATTTTCATTCTGGTTCATTATTTGGTTTTTTTTTTTGTTTGTTTGGGTTTTTTCTTCTTGTTGTTGTGTTGGTCTGTTTATATTTTTAATTGTGAAAAGCCCCAAGCCATTTCTTTCACTCATCAACCTGATGGTTGGGATCCCACACAATGTGGAGGTAGGATGAAGCTGCCTGCCTTTGAAAATCAGAAAATCTTCTGATCTACAGGTGTTCTCTATAGAGATATCAAGACATGCTGACAGCAGCTAACTTTCCTCTTGCAGCTGAGGATACACTGTGATGTCTGAAGAAACTGTAAAATGGATCTGTCTTAGTGAAGAGGTCCACGTCAGACATCAGGAGGAATTTCTTCACTGAAAGGGTTGTTAAGCATTGTGACTGCACTGCCCAGGGAAGTGGTGGAATCATCATCCCTGGAGATGTTCAAGAAATGACTGGATGTTTCACTTAGTGCCATGGTCTAGTTGACAGGTTTGTGTTTGGTCCAAAGTGGGTCACAATGATCTTGGAGGTCTTTTCCAACTTTAATAATTCTATGATTCTATTATCCTATGATTCTATGATTATACAAACCACATTGCCCTGCAGTGCTGAGATGGTATATTGATTAATATTTTCATACACTTTCTCTACTTTACACAAATGTGCTTACATCACAGACAATTTCCAAATTTCTTATAGCATAATTGCCTCTGTACACATCTATTGTATCCTAAATACTTGAGAGATTTCCCTCTAAAAGCTGAGAAGGAGGTGTTCTCACAGTGATAGGTAATTTCTAAGGCACCATGACACACAGCCACAATTTTCCATGAGAGAGAAATAAAGGAGATGAGTTAGTGTAGGAACAGCTGTGGTGTCTGCAGACATGATAGATTTGAAATAGGTTGCTGAGGCACATTCAGCACTCCCCTGCATGGTAAAAGTGAGGTAAAACAAGCCTGACCTGAGGATGCTTTGCATTGGAGAAGATAAAGTCTGTCTGCATCAGAATCAAGACTGAACTGTGTGTCTAAAGTTCCTCTCACCACTCCTGCACCCTGACAGGATATATTCAAAGTTTTTCATGCTGCTAAGTAGTTTAACCCCAGTAAGTTGGTGAGCAACTGTGCTACAACTCATGTTAATTCTATATCCATATGTTGAGCCAATTTTAAAATGGTTATTACATAGTACTTGTCACTGTGCCATGCATTTGTCTTCTAAATGTTGTGCAGACTCCTAAAACAAGCAAGAGACTATAACCTTTTATAACCTAAAACAAAATACTATATATATAGGGTAAATCTGATGCTATTGTGGGGAAAGTAGATTTTGACACTTCTTACATCCATCACTATGAAAGGTTTGTGAACAGCTTCATCACAAGAGAGGTAAGATTGTGGTCTTAATATGCCTTTGCAGATAATCTGGGAAAATGTATTTATCATTCCAAGCTGTCTAGAATAAGGAAGTTTGTAGTAAAACCTATGCATTTCTTCCCTTTAGATATTTATCTACTTACTCAGCTCTTCCTATGACATTTAGCATATATTTCTTAGAGTAGTCAGTGAAGAACATGGTGTACTCGACACTCTAATGGGGTTTGACAGCCTCGAGTGTAAATGTTGCAGCTTAATATGAAGAAACAGCATTAATTTAGACAAGTATTTATAGTTTATAGTTTATTTTCTAAACAACTCTATAACACTAGGACGCACTAATCATCTTCATATGTGGAAACTAAGTTACAGAGTGTTAGATGGAATAATGGCTATTTATATACTTTGCATGAGGAAGTCGCATAATAAAAGCCATTTTTGGATCCAGGTTTATAGTCATTCACAGGAGTGTAACTATTGGGTTACAGAGCTGTACAAATTTTGTGCTTTCTGCTGCCCACTGTGTAGGGAATTATTTATTTCTGATGTCTTGCTAATTTTATAGCTAGGACATCTTCCGTGGAACTAAGATACAAGGTTGATCTATAGGAGAAATCCAAACCCAGGCCCACTGCTTAGAAGACTCAACAGATACTTTTTTTGATTTCTAAACCAACATTTTTTTCAGTATGTCATTTCAAGGAAAAGGACAAAACCCAGTCCTCCAACTTTAATGTTAACATTTGCATGTGTAGTATGTCATTTCTAGCAAATCTAATTTGCTGATCAGGAAAGGTGGTTTTGCTCTAATGTTTTTCTTTACATCTACATCAGCATATACATGTAGGATATAAAAGGGATAGCAATTGTCCCACTGAAGTCCCTTAGAATTGACTTCACCTGCTGCTGTGTTTCATGCAAACATAGGCAATATCTTAGGGTTTTATATCTTGATTTGCATCCTTGGGTCTATTTGAATTATTAGGTCTACTTTAGGAGGTTAAATGGAGGTAGCTCTTTCTTCAAGCTCAATGAAAGCCATGATATATTCTCAGGATCATCCAACTTCAGGCAAAATACTGGACAATTTATGTTACCATTAAAAATTCTGTCCTCTTTAGATGTGCTCATTTACTGTATTTTCATTTTTGTTGTCTTCCAACACTGAATTTACTATCTTAGTGAGTACTCTACTGCATCTTAAATTTCACTGGATCTGCCCTCTTTTATCCACATCAAAAATATTAGTTACACTTGCTGCTACAAGTCATATGTCCTCTGATTTAAACTCATTGTGGCACTTTTTTTTTTATTTTTGTTTGGCCTGTAATCTTTAAGTTGTGCCCATTTGCATGTGCATCAACCTCCCTGTTTTAGTGTTGCAATTATTCCATCAATTTTTACAAGTCAAAGGATTATAATACAAAGGCTGTCTACATGACAGATAAAATATGAGCACTTTTTCCAGAATTCAAATGCATTTTGATTCCTTATACTAACTTACTACAAAGAAAAAATTGCAATTCCTGGAGATTTTGATGATGTTTCCAGTTTTGGAATAGGTTTTCCTCTAAATTGATTTGAAAGGGAGTAGCATTTCTGTTCTATTTTTTTCTCAGAAGAGAGGTGACAAGAGTTAACAGTCTATTTGCAGGTAGAGTATCTCATACCAGATAAAAAAGCTGTTACAACAATAAGTTATATTTCCCTCAGTACAATATTCCTTGAACACCTACTTTTATATGAGCCACACTCAAAGCACATCATGTAGGTGAAGAGGGAGGAGAAAGAAGTAAAGCTTGACAATTTCTATCAGTCAACATGTTAAGACTGGTCTTCAAGTTAAATATCTCTATAGTTACTTTATTCTATAAAGAACTGGAAATAAACCTCCAACTGCTCCTTCTAATGACTACTATAAGAAAATAAGAAGTTAGCAAAGAATGACGGTATTCAGAAAATATTCTTAGTTTCATAGAAAGTATATATATTTTTATAAATAACATTTATTTTTCTGAACCTTTAAGATGGATTTTGTCTTTTCTACAATGTAGTCCTATCCAGGGCAGCAGGATCAATATCAATGGATTGTGAGGATTTTTTTTTTTCTTTTCTTCATACAATTAATCTAAAGCCCTAATATAGAAAAAAAATTCAGAATGTTTTTAAGCCCTACTGAATTCAACAAGATTTATACCACTATGCCTCTAAGAGAAGAAAATGCTGAAATAACTGACTCAGAGTTTAGAACAAGCTAGGGTTGCATGGGTTAGGTGCTTGCTCTTCTCCTCTGAGTGTGCCAAGGTAGGAGACAGCACACAGTTTATCAGGAATATCAAATGCTATTTTTCGCTACTGTCAAGGCTGGTTCCTGTCAGTGTTACTTAGCTGGGTGCTGAAAACACCCTTATTCAAATTGTTTCTGAGAACTGGGAAAGTTCTCCCTGCCAAAACAAATATCCCCATTTCTGTGGTTCAGTGCCTCAGCATGCTCTGGAAAATGTTCCACACTCTTCATCAAGGAGAATTTTATCTTGTCTGGCATTAGAGAAATCTTTAGCTTTAATAAGAAGCTTAGACCATAAGTGCATTAAGTCCACAGCTTTTTCTTCCCACTAGCCAGTGGTTAAACTCTTAAATACCAGGAGAACAAATCACAACTATCATTAACATTTCTCCAAGCTATACAAGGAAGGAAAGCACAGAAAATTGCTTAGTTGCAAGGTAAATGAGGTTATTTGGTAATCCAAGGCCATGTCTCAGCAAGGAGACCTGAGAGGTGGCCAAAAAGCATGTTAACTGTCTAGGCTGATGATGTCATTTAGGTGCTGAGCGCCCTCCACACAAAGTATCCCACAGTATCAAGTGTTATCAAGTCCAATCAGTTTCACCTGGTTTAAACATAAAAATCTTCTCTTGACGTCCAAATAACCACCAAAATTTTCAAATTTGTGTGTGTAGAAGAATTATTTTTATCATCTGATGATTTTCTTGTATCATTTCCCTGAGATGAATGTTTTGGGAAAAAATATGTTAATGAATAACATATATAGCCTAATATCTTTGTTTGACATACTCTTGGAAAAGCAAAATAAGAGCTATATTTTTTAAGGTCTTTTTCTGAATTCACAGAATTTAAAACTCTGGATTTTTAAAAGACTTATTATTTCCTAGCACATTTTTTTGTAGTCAGGACATTTACCTTGAATGATCTATGTTTATTTTATTGCCTAAGGCTACATTTTCTATCCAAATGGATCGTCTCCTCATTGGGTAAGTTGTTCTGTCTCAAACTTTCACTGAGGTTTGATGATCCTGTTTGTTGCTGATAATTTTTTTTAAATGTTTCAGAGGAAAGTTCTTGTCTGCAAAGTGAACTAAGTAGAAACAAGCTGCTCGTTCCCCCAAGCAAAGTGAACTTTCATGTCCCATTGGAAAAGAGCAGTATTTTCATGAAAGAAGGAAACTGAGCCTGTGCCTCTCAACACATTGAGTTTGAGACCACTTTTTCAGCACTGCTCTGGTTCTTCTGTATAAGGTTTGACTGACATCAGAGTCAGATGAATAGTTGTGGAAGACAGAAATATTTCTTCTTGCCATTACAGCAATATGTTTGCAACCAGCATTATCAACATCACAGAGAACAGTAATTACAATGTATTTATAAGTGCATCACTGTTTCAGGTGGCTCCAATTGCCTGTTGAAAGTGTTCAAATGCATTTCTCTATAATTCTGGCATAATGACAGTCCAAGTATCTCTATTACCTTTATGGCCATAGTAATATACTTATTTCTGACAAAAAAAAATTAAAAATATTTTAAGAAGCAGATATGCAACATGATGATGCTGAATGTTCAAGCCTTCTTGAAGAAAAAAAGTCACTAAAATCATTCTATTTCAACAAATTAATTATAACTGGTGAACAGGTACATGAAAGAATAACATAGAGGATGTTTCTAACAATTAATTTGGGAGGAGTCATAGTGAGAGAGACTTTTAGTTATCATTTTTTCTCATATTCTCACACTACATTAGGTTTTAGTCAGTTTTGAAAGTTCATGCACCATATGGTGATTGAAAAGGTTGGCTGCACTTCCATACAAGTTATATATTTTCAAATTTTACATACAACACTGATTTACAGAAATGTTTTAATTATTCTCAAATATAAAGACCATCCAGATGCAAATTTACACCTCTACAAACACAACATATCATATATATCATATCATATCCTTTTTCTCAAGATAAAACACAGATTTTATAGAAACACTATTAAAAACAAAAGCATTATTTAATATACTGCAGAATTAGGAAAGTAAATCAATATATGTGACATATAAGAAACAATGGATAATTGAGCTGCATCTATTACCATGAGAATTATGGAATTAAAAAAACACTTATATTTTGATGATGGAGATGTGGAAAAATGCAGTTAAAAAACGTGGTGACATTATTTTAAAGAATACAAAAGAAATTAATTGGAATTCATTTCCTATTTCAAAACATTACATACTTATCAGCTTCTTAATAACAATTAAGCACAGGAACAGCTTAAAATCTGAAATTAGCTATTTTGAAGTCAGAACAATGTGATGCTTAAAGTAGCAACATAATAACTGTAGGGGAAATAATTAATGGTTTTAAAGACATAGCAGAGAGTAAAACTGTTGATACAGATGGATTCTTGAAAGAGACTTCAGTCATTACCTCCAAAATCTACATAAACAGGTTATTTTTCCATCAAAAATTATATGTTAGTAAATTTATATACAATAAGGATGGATTGTTGCACTGCCAAACAGGTAAGTCAATCATGCAATTATTGTAAGATTTCTAGTAGACACCTGTTGTGGTTTGACACTGGCCAAACTCCAGACACCCATGAAAGTCGCTTGCTCACCCTCCCCAGCCACAGCTGGGCAGAAGAGAGAAAAAGAATTAATGAAGGGTTCATGAGTTAAAATAAGGATCAGGAAAAAACACTCCATGAGCAAAACAGGCTCAACTTAGAAGTACAAAGTGAATTTATTACTAACAAAATCAGAGGAGGATAATGAGAAGTAAAATAAGCCCTTAAAACACCTTTTCTCCGCCAGCCCCTCCCTCCTTCCCACAAACAGTGCAGGGAGACAGGGCAGGGGAATTTTGGTCACTTCCTCACCTCAGGATTTTCTTCTGCTGTTCAGGGAGAGGAGTTCTTCCGCTGCTATGTCGTGGGTTCCCTTCCCAATGAAGATAGGAAATTTCCCCTGTCTTCCATCTTCTTCCTCCAGCTTTATATGCTGAGCATGGCATCATCTAGTCCCACCCTCTGTTAAAATTGATGTGCCTAGTCTCCTTAAGTATTTCCTGACACAATGGTATTGCACAAGTAGTACTTCTTCCTTGCTCCAGATCTTCTCTATAGCCTGGGATTTTTGAAGGCTGATCCAGCTAGGAAAGGCTGATGTGAAGAAGCAAGTCAATGTCTCAGTGTCTCCATCACCAGCTTCCCAGCCCCATTCAGCAGTGGGTCCACATTTTCCCTGCTCTTCCTTTTGTTACCTAAGTGCTTATACAAGTTCTTCCCTTTTCGTTGACCTCCCTTGCCAGATTCAATCCCAGGTAAACTTTGGCTTTCCTAACTGTGCCTTTGCATGGCTGGACAGTGCATCCAAGGTTGCTGTCCCTGTTTTCCATACTCTGTATGCTTCCTTCTCATCTGTTAAAGTTGCCAGGAGCTCGTTCTTTACATGCAGGCCTCTTGACATTTTTGCATTTCCTGCTTTTTGGAATGGACAATTATTGAGCTTGAAAGAAATGGTCCTGGAATATAAAGCAGTTTTCTTTGGCTCCTATTCCCTCTAGGGCTTTATTTAACAGGGCTTTTTCAAGCATATCATGGAAGAGGCCAAAGTTATCTCAGGGAGTCCAGGGATACAATCTTGCTTTTAGCCTTGCTCCCTTCTTTCAGGATCTTGAATTCCTTCACCTCATGGTAAATGCCACCACGGCTGCCTTTGACCTTCACAGCCCCAACAAGCTCTTCCTTTTTTTTGTAAGCCTGAGGCCCATCTGAGCATCTTCCCTTGCTAACTACTCTGTAAGGAAGTTGTTAGCTTACTCTACCAGAAAGTTCCTATCAATGTACTCCCAAAACCTCACAAATTCCTTGGGGTTTTTTGTGTTGCTCCTCCAGCACATGTCAGGGTGATCTAAATCACCAGTGAGGTGAAAATTCTGCACATATGTGGCTTCTTCCAGGGGTCTGAAGAGCCCTCATCTGCTGTTTCCCCCTGAACAGGCAGCATAAGGATGTAAAGGGCACAGTTGCCTGTCTCAAAACACTGTCAAGGCCACAGGAGGAACTTGCCATAAGATCAACCATGACAGTGGGAACTTGAGATTAGAAATTGCAACAGGAAGGTGCTAATTCCAGGATTGGTGAGGTGAGACCTGGTTTACCACATCCTGCTTAATATATCTGGACAAAAATTCCTACTGTAGCAAACTGTGGGAAAGGAAGGGACTGCTCTCATGCATATCACCCAAAGTTATGGGAAAGGCATCTGCCACTGCCCTGTGGATACCCAGAACTTGGGCCACTTAAAGGTGGTAACCTCAGACAGAGTCTCTGGGACCCCTACCACGGAGAAGCTCTGAGTGAAGAAGGACCAACATGAAACCTCTGGACCTAGAGGTGGTGACTATCTCCTGCTTGATCTCTCTCTCATTCTCTCTCTCTCTCTGTCTCCTCCTTCCCCTCCTGATTTCTTTCAACCTCTCTACCTCACATTTACTGTTATCTGTACTATTGACTTTGGCATATGTTCTCATTTGCACCTTAATTCAGGCAGAGGCATCTCTCACTAATCAGACCATAACAGGCATTTTGTAGCAAACCCCCACTAAGACATCACTCACATTTGTCTGACCTCTAACCCTGATCCATCACAACTCAAATGTCTTGTCACCCATCCCAAGGTGGTGATCCTGCTCCTCTTTCACTTGCAACTTGCCCTCTCTGCCTACCTTCCTAAACATGAATCCATCCACGGCACAACCCTAATTGTGTGGACTATCCCACTATGTCTCTGTGAAACCAAAGGGATTATAGCCCTGTGGTTTTCACTGACGTCTAATTTTTTTGGTTTGTTCTCTGTGTTGCATCTGTGAGCATACAGGCACTTCAGGAATGCACTCAGTTGTGTTGTTTTTCTAAAAAAGGTACAAAAGCTTTCCCCAAAATAGTTGCTCATGATCGTGATTCCACCATATTAAAAATGGTTGTTTCAATAGTCGTGAGTCTATCAGAAATTTTTATGTTATTCAACAAGGGAAAAATGTTGTTTCTCTGGTAAAACTCTTAGAAATAGGATCGATTTATGATCTGGAGTGTCATACTTGTTTTGTTCAGTGTTGGTTTTGCTTTTTCCTCATCTAACTTTTGTTTCCTTTTCCTGTCAGTAGCAATATCTCTTGATGCAAAGTAGATGAGACTAACTGGTGTTCACCTTCTCGGTATTGTCAGGGTTTGTGTTCTGGTAAAGTGAAAAGAGAAATGATACATAAGGGCAGTCTTGTGTCTAAGAGAGCACTAGACAGAGATTTCCTCTGGTTCTCAGGGGACTAGTAAAATTATCCTTCTTTGCCCCTGTTAACATTGCCAAAGTCAGCTCCTGTTCCTAGTTGTGTGATGCAAAAGTAGGAAGATATCTTTCTCTCTCCCACACAAACTGAGTTCCCTTCAACACTGAAGCAGTGACTTCCAAGCTATAACATCCCTTGAGCCAGTGCTGGAATGGCAAGTATGGCTATGTGAAAGCAATGTGGATGTTTGCTAGGGGACAACTCAGGAATTTCTGTGCTACAGTTCCTTGCTTAAGGTAAATGAACAATCAGCAATTCTGGCAAAAGGAATCATCGCTTGCTGAACATGTGCATTCATTTTATTATCACCCCTGAACACCCCTATCTGCAGATTTGCATGAGCAGTCTCATTCACAAAAAGTTAGAAAGGGAGAAAAAAATCTCCTTAATGAAATAATACTATGCATGTGTGTTTGCTTAGATATACTGAGAAAACCTTTCCTAGAAAATATCCTAGGTTTTTATAGCAGTATACCTCCACAATTTTTAAGTTGAAAAGGTAATACCCACGTTTGATGACATTTAAAAGCCCAAACAAATCCAAGCCAGAAAATTCGTAAACTGAAGAAATGGAAAGAATATTAATACAAGACAGGAAAGCTGTAATTAACTCCACCATCACCCCACAAACATAGTATGATAATTCCAATAAGCAATTTCTCTGAGGACAACAAAGCACTGAAATAACAATTTTACACTTTCAGAGTTTAACAGCCTGAAGTAAAATACTCAACAATCTGCCTCTTCATCTAATTAACACTACTGATTTATATTCAAATAGAATTTCCTCAGGGCATAGGAAGAATTCCACAGGTTGTTTGAATTCACTGATCCTCACCTTTGATGCCTCCTCTTGAAAACGAGGGGGAAAATGCCCTCCAGAAATAATTTGAATGGAAATAAAGCTTGGATATGAATAGGTTTCTTGAATATGAAACTATGTAAAATAATCAGTCTGTAATTGAATTTCTCCAAAAAAAAAAAGCTAAAAGTTAACTTGACCTCTGTTTGGACAGACAGGATTACCCACAGTGCAGTGGGTTACTGCACTGGCAAACTAGTATAATAAAATCCACCTCAAACCCTTCCATAAAAAATCTGTAGCTAAAGCTAAAATAAAATGTCACACTTTGCTTTCTGTGTGACACTTGTTTTATATCTGTAGTAGTTATATCTTGGATAATAAATGGAGTTTACAGTGTTTAAAAACCTGTAGGGTTTTTTTTCCCCTAACTTTACTGCTTTCTTCAGTTGAAGTGAAGGTTTTGAACATTTCAGAGCTATAAACATGAAGGCTAATCTTCTTACAAAATGATTTGGTTTGCATTTTTATGGTGTCATTTAGATGTTAAGATAAATCTGACAGACAAGAATTATAATTATCAATCTGCAAAGACTGTGATTCCTTTGAAGAGAAGATTTATGGTTTCTGATTCAATTAGAGTAAATCATAATGAAAATATTATACAAGCCCAGAGCATGAAAATTAGAAACATAGCCTCTGGTTCATATGTAATTGTTCCCAGAAAACCTCATGCTAGAATAAAATAAGTTAATGAAACCCAGAAAAACAAGAAAATATATCACAAATTATTATTGAACAGTTGAATATCACTGAGGAAAAGAAAAAAATTCACTCCATTTTCAAATCCATGCAGATCTGTATTAATTTGATTGGCACTTTGGGATA
Organism: Notiomystis cincta; assembly: GCA_013398075.1. Lineage (NCBI taxonomy): Eukaryota > Metazoa > Chordata > Aves > Passeriformes > Notiomystidae > Notiomystis > Notiomystis cincta. Next base: position 1,917 of record VZRX01038987.1, on the reverse strand, counting down.
GAAAAATATTTTGGAGCCATAGGATGCCTTTAAAAATCAGTTTTCCCTTATGGAGTCAAAGATACTTTGATTTTTTTCTAAGTTGTATTTCATACCTTCTGGGGCTTTTTTCTTTGTAGAATTACACAATGCCATTGCTGAAATTGATGATAGGGTGATGTTTTCTCATTTCTGAAGTGTTTAACAGATCAAAAATAGAAACTAATTATAGACCTTTTGTTTTCTTTATGAACTTCTGTTTCTGAGATTCCAAATTGTCTTTCATACAGCAAATTAGTGTTGCATGTTGTACAGTATGGAAAAACCACTATTATCTCTACAAAGGAAAGAGAATGTGAATAGAATGTAGTCTGATTTTTGTCACATATACAAGAAACCAAATAAATTTAATTTTGTGAATTCTTCAAGTGTCCAGTCAGCTTTCAATCAAGTTATTTTTAGGTGCAACTGTGACTGGAAATCTGTGCAGCTCAGTGCCCCTGGCTGGGTGCCAGGTGCCCATCAGTCACTCTATCACTCCCTTTCCCCACTGGGAATAAGATGGAGAACAACCAGCAGGGTGAGATAAGGCAGTTTTATTACAGCACAAGACACAAATAAGTGGACATCTGTGTGCACAAGAGCTAAAGAGGAGAAAAGGTCAATCTCTACTTCCCATCAGCAGCAATGTTCAGACACTTTCTGGGAAGCAGGACCTCAGCACCCGTGATGGCTGCTCCGGAGGGCAATCAGTGAAAACACACAAATGTCCCCTCTTCCTCCTCTCTCCCTTAGCTTTTATATCTGAGCTGATGTCCCATGGTATGGAATATCCCTTTGGCTACTTTGGGTCAGCTGCCTGGTTGTATCTCCTCCCAGGGGAATGTCAGAGGGACAGTGCTGCCCGGCAGTAACCAAAACACTGCCCTGTTATCAGCACCCATCCAGCTACCAATGCAAAGCACAGCACTGTGAGGGCTGTGAATGTTGCCTTGATCAGACCCAATACAATCTCCACCCCTTATTCCATATCTTTTGCATCATGCTGGGATGCCATATCATTACTAGGATCCTTAAGCCTTCTCTATACCAAACATACATTTTATTAACTACTATCACCCGTCCATCCTCATCCCTCCAAGTGGTTTCCATTCCAGCAGGATGTGGGGTCAGGCCAGGAGAAATAGTGCATTTGATGGTTGATGGTTGAGCACCAACACCATCCCTGTTCATCATTGCCTTTGTATTGCTACTAGCCACAATTCATTCTTTATCAGTTCATGTCCCTCTTGATATTTTACCTCCTATAACATACAACAACTTGCACTATAGATTATTCTTACCCCAAGGTCAAATCTCCTCAAGGTACACCTCAGGTTTCCCCATCCTCGTGCATCACCCACCAAGTACACCCGGGTCCTTGGGCAAAGACCATCTCATGAGTGGGTTTGCCTTTTCCCATGGGGAAAGAAATCCACACTGACTTCCCCAGCCACTTCCCCATGTGTGATGCAGGGACCTTGTCGCCTTCCACAGTGTCTTAGGGCTTACTTTGGGTGGGACCAGCACGGTTAGCTGATCCCCTAGTACTGACTAGCCAAGTGGCTTCTGCCAAATTCTCATCCCAGTACCTCCATGTCCCATTACCAATGCCCTAAACATAGTTTTTAGTAGCCCATTATATCTTTCAATCTTCTCAGAGGCCTGTGGATGATAGGGAATGTGATATGTCCACTTAATGCCATGCCTCCTTGCCCAGGAGTTTATAAGATTATTTCAAAAATAAATCCCATTGTCTGACTCAATTCCATTTTGGCTTTGATGTCGTCACAAAATGTGTCTTTCAAGACCTGAAATCATGTTCTGGGCAGTGGCATGGTTTACTGGGTATGTTTCCAGCCAGCCAATTGTGGCCTCTACCATGGTGAGGATATAACT
>VZRX01038986.1:139715-190036 GCA_013398075.1 Notiomystis cincta | reverse complement strand
GCATTAGATTCTTCAGTTTTCATTTTTCATCTATTATTCATATTTTGCCTTCAGTTAGATCCACTCTTTCTTGTCCCCTTAAAATTCAAGTGGTTTGAAAAGGTCTATGATTCACCACTGGCACCACTTCAGTGTAGTGCCAGTGTCATTTGACTTGTATATGAATAGTCATAGCTTTCACTGAAAAAAGGAGTACAAGAGCCAGGAAAGAAATGTACTATCACCTCTCCCAGGCCACCTGCCTGCACTGGAGGAGGTAAGGAATTCCAGGACAAGCTGTTTTTTAAACCTAGCACAGCAAATACATTCAGAAGACATTACTTTATAAGTCATTCCAAATGTTGGATCAGTTTGTCCTCTGAAGTCATAATATGATGCAGCTACTTTCAAAATCCATCTGCCAGCAAGATTAAGTAATTAAACTCCTCTCTCCCGCTCCCTCATGGAGTCTCCCTGGAATGCCCTGAGGTCTGTCCCTCCTTCCCTTCTGCTGTGAGGCCCTGAGAGGTCACCTGGCACTGGGGCAGGTGGCTGCAGGTGTCCCTGCAGTCAGAGACCAAAGGCTCTGAGCTGGCCAGGCTGCTGGCCTAAAAGAAACCCATGGGATGCAGAAGCTGCATCTCCTGTCAGGTGCCTTCATCCATGTGCATCAGCACTGGTGCTGTGGTAGCCAGTTATTTTGCAGCTAGAGCAGTTAATTCCTGCCAGCCTCCTAAACCCTGTCTCTGCCATATATCTTGGTGAGCCCATGGGGATTTAAACAGTATTTGACTTGGAGGTACTACAAGGCAAACGCACAAGCCATCAAAGGCATGTTTTATTATCATGGCTTAACATGATTCTTTTCTTTGGCATTTGACTGAAAGAAAAAAGATTAAAACAAAATTTTAAAAACCTTATGATTTTAAGCATGCAGAATGTCCCAGCCTTCTATCACTGTGAAACCATTTTCCCATGTTGAAGGGGGAAAGTTTACTCAGGAGTAATAAACAGGTCCCGTGGGACTGCAGCGTGCTACTGCAGTCATGCACAAAGTGAGTCGGCCAGGAAAGGGATGTCAGCCAAGAGGCTTCAGTCCCACACTTCAAAGGACAACACTCATGGGCAACAGCTTTATTTTCCTTTTTAAAATGCTCTGATGAGCACTTTGCTGCATTGCTGGTGATACTACTGTTGAGAGAGAATGTCCTATAATATCTTAACAACATCTGCTGTGGTATCCCAAAAAGGTGGACTACATCATATAACAAATTTAAAATAACCATACACCCAACCTCATTACCAGGCCCAGTAGGCAGTGGATGAGAATCAAGTTAGTGGGATACTATTTCCTGAAAAGAGGTCATTGTTTCTCTGTGTCTCATTGTTTTGACCTATTTATAGTTTCTCAAAACACTCAAGCACTTAGGGAAAAGTCTTCCTGGAGAAATCTATCTGGAGTGGTTTGCCTCCAGATGAGGTAGGTCTTATCTAGCTGTGCAAACATCAAGAGCAACACTGGAGATTAATAGTGGGTGGAAGGGACACCTATGACATGACAAATGCTCCAGGCCAGTCCTGTCGCCACCCCCAAACCAAGGTAACAGTGCACTGGGAACTTTCTCTGAGCTGTTTCAGGGCATTGTCTCTGCCTGGACAACCCCTCTGAAATGCTGCTCTGCCTCTTGGGTCTTTTGCTAATCCCCATCCCAAGACAACATTCTCCCCCTGCATGTGCAGCAATATTCAAATAGATTAGAGAGCCCGAGAGACAAAGCCAGCCCTCCCTAGTATGGTTCTCAAACTGAGGTGAACTCACTGAGGCTGGGAGGTAGAATAGGATTCTGACACAAAGCCTACATTTCCTAGTGCAAAGCATTCAGTAAGGTCCTCTTGCTATGGACAAGACTGGACTGGATCGGATCCTGATTTATAAAGTGTCAGCTTCACGGGTAGACAGAACCTGGAATTAGCACCCATGGGTAATCTCAGCATCTGTTGTTGTAGGTGCCTACTGAAAAAACTTGAGTCTGAAGTATGATCTTTGGGACTTAGCTATAGAAATATTTTCTTCTTTATCTTTTCCCTGCCAGCTGAGAGGTATAAGCTGCTGCTCAAGAAATAAGACTTTTTATCCGTTGGTCTTTACCTTGCCACTATGATGCAAAACTTTAATTCACCAGCATCTGTACTTTTTCATCAGGGGCCTTATGAGATGCCATCAAATTTTCTACTGCATTATTTGGAAATCAGATTGTGCTGTTTTTAAGAAAAACTATTTCAAGTGGGAGAATTAATTGCTAGGAATCTATTTCTAACTTGATCAAATATTAAGAAGTTGACAGGCTTCAGAATGCAATTTCCTTCACCAAGTAAGGTTCCTAACTTCCTGTTATTGTTGGGGTTTAGAGTTTGTAGCTGCAATAAGTTCAACTCTGCTATGTATTCAGCTGCTACTTTCATGGCAGTACCATGACCGGTGACAGTTCTCTTCTCTGGTCTGAAGCAGTGAATCCAGTGTGGGATGATCAGCTGATATGTTTATCACTATCTTGGAGCCAGGGTAATGAAAGAAGTGGAGACTTGGAAATCTGAAGGTTGCTACTGCGTGACATTTCAAAAAAGCACAACTTGGGTGACAGTGGAGTTGCCTAAAACTATATGACTTAAATTATTAGTACAGATGAATATCTTTAGATTAGATTTTGCATCTTTACATTCTGTATTAAACAGCCCCTGACCTCTGCTGCTCTGAAAATACAGGGCTACCCAGCTCTCAGGATGGGACTCTGAGCTAAAACCACTGCCCAGTCCAGGCAATGCTCAGCTCCTTCAACACCTGAATGGCAGCTGACACCTGGGCCTGGCCTTCTCTTCATGCCACCATTTCAGAGAAAAATCCTTCAACAGCTGGTCTTGGGAACTACTTTAGGGCATCTCTATGAGACTGAGAACAGGATCTACAAGGATGATTTTTCCTGTTTGGGACTTGACCTTGCTGTACCCACAGTCTTGGGTCATCTATTAGCAGTGTTTCCATATTCTGACAAAACAAAATTATTAGGCAGTAAAACACTCCTGTCTTTCGATTTGGTAAATATTAATCATGTTACTAAATATTAATCATGTGCTATAAGATACCCCTTCCTCTTAACTGGTACTTTCATCTCAGAAAAGTCTGAAAGACCACAAGTCCCATGCATTTAGGGAAGAGATATTTTCTTTTCTCAATGGAATATATGATAGATTTGCAGAGCTACCTGGCAAAGATAGCAGAGTTCCTGCATTTTCTAAGAATATTCTAATCCTTTTTGCATTTTACTCCACACTCTTGAAAACTGTAATAAAAGAGAGGACATTCTTTCCTGAAGAGGAAGTCTAGGGAACTTTTCCAGAGGGAAAAAATATGAAGAAACCTCATCAAAGGCTCAGTTTTAATATTTTCATAGAGCTGAGCATGATTCACTGTGTTTATGCCACCACTTGGATGGTTGTGGGTTAAATGCTTACTAACCAGACAGAGGAAGAATCCAGCACACTATTTATCTTTTTTACACACTATTTATCTTTTTCTTTATCAGCAGACAGTTTAAGTTAAAGCAAAAATTTAACTTACATCCGTAAAAAAAAAGGAAAAAAGAAAAAAAGAGGAAAACCATAATGCCACAATAGTCTTGCTAGTGTTGTCACAGGATCAGAAATGACCACAAGGCTGGTTAAGGCTGCATGCCATGGCCTGAGGAACAACTTTCCTGAATGACCATTTGATGTAAGTTGTTGCACTTGGGAGCATCAGTAAAAACCTCAGGTATGCTGTATTTACAGCCTGATTAGTAAATGCAGGATGAGCATTAATCAGAATGCATACCAGATATCCTCTGAAATTCACTGCTGTTACACTAAAAGATTACAAGCTGAGTTTTCTAGAAAGGTTCATTTCTCCCCTTGAGAGAGATAAAGATGGGTAGAAGACAAATTGTGAATGTTTTAACTTGATTCAGAGCACAAAATAAGTAGTATTTTTCCCTGTGCTTGGCAGAAGAAATTGCACATCTTTGCACAGAAAATATTTCTCCTAAAGACATGATTACTTCACTGAGAAAGTATTCTTGCAGGATTTGTGCTAAAGCAGCTTGATTTTCAGAGTCATGGTAGGGGCACAGAGAGCAACATATTGTGAAATGAAACATATTATGAAATACCTATTAACTAAGTGGCCTGGTGAAAATCCTACACAGCCTTGTTGACCACCCCATAGCCTCTTTGGAGAAGAAGCACATTAGTGGGGTTCTGCTTCTCATGACACTTTTTTTCAAGATTCTCAGATTATTGGGTTTTATATCATCTTTGCTTGCTCAAGAACAGCCTTTCCTCAGCTCCTCTGGAGCAATTGCCAGATTTTGTGTTCTTTGGCATTACCTTCTATTTTGATCACCTAGTAGAGCAGAAACCAGGATGCACTCCCCTGGTACATATTCCATCTTGTTAGAAAGACATGAGCAATCAAAACAGGCCTACTGAAGGGTAATTGAGGGCACATTTAAATGTCTCTGTCAGTAAGAGCCAACACAAGAGGCAAACAGGTATGTTCTGAAGATCTCACTATTATTCCCCGAATAAAGGATGAATAAATGCTCCTAAATGCACTCATCCAACATCCTACTGCAGTCAATTTAGAGTAGGTTCATCCTTAAAAGATTAATTTTTAGAGGTTTGGCTGAAAACAAGGCAGGAGGCTTTGTGTTCTCACCTGGACTAGTCACCTCTGAGCAATGCCTTCCTGGTCCAGTCACTCCAGAACTAATCCTTCAAGCATAAACAGAGGCACTTTTGGCCTATCCTGGAAAATTCGTCATCAAACAGAGAAAGAGAAAAGGTTTTATTTTGTAAAGTCAATGGTCTTTTCAAATGTGAATTTTAGAAGGAGAGTTCACAGAGAGTGATCTAAAGTTTTACAACTGCAATTGAAGGAGGCCAACAAAAAGCTTGGGCTAAACTGTTTATTATTCTGGAGATTTGTTCCCCTGAGACTTCCTAGAGGGCATTATTAATGCTGAGTGGCATGAACACTTTGATCTGGCAGCAGAAGTCCTCAGACCTGGCAACAGCTGCCTCTCATCTTTCCCCAGCACTTCTCCCTTTGGCCATGGAGAACTTCCTTCTCAGAATCCAAAAAGGAAACGAAATCAAGAGGGGAAGGTTGAGCAGCTAATTTAAACCTGTCTCCAAACTGTTGCTATACTGTTTAATACCTGGGAAACCTTCCTGGGAACCAATGCACACTGATGTCTCACCTTTTCAGCTGCTCTCTTTCTATCAGCCAGGAAGGTTGCTGTATTCCCTGGGAGAAGACTGGCTGTTCCTGGCAAGAGGACAAGTGACTCAGGAATGACTCAGTGGTGCAGAAGAACCTGCTGGCAGACAGACACTGTCCTCAGCAGTGGTGAAAGTCCTCTCTGCAGCTCAGTCATGGGGAGGTGCAGCCAGTCAGCCTGTACTTGGCTGCTGCAGTGTGGCAGTCTGACGGCACAGAGCTGCTGAAGCGAAGGAAGCCCCAAGGACGTGCAGTGTGGACACAAATCCTCTCAGGGCTGGCCACACAAGGGGCCCTTCCTGCTCTTGCTTCAGCTCAGAGGGGCCAGCACTTGTGCAAGTCTACCGCTTTTACCCTTGAGATAATTTTTCTTATTCTGCTTTGTTTGCCACAGCAGACAGTGCCACAGCCCTCACATCCATCACATCCATCACATCCATCACATCCATCACAACCAGCTCCTGCCTGGCTTCCCTGTGCAGCCCCGTGGCTGGGCCTTGGAGATGAGGAATGATGTTCCCTGCAGTCAAGGCAGTCAGGGTGTGTCACCCTTGCCTCTGCTGCAAGAGGTATCCAGCACAGTCCTTTCACCAAGGGGATCAAATGATCCTGGGCTTGTTATCTTATGACCCAGCCAAATACATTTACAATGGCTGGCATTTAATTCAGCAAGTAATACGAGGAGCTACAATGTACTGTTTAAAGAGTAAAACATTATTCCTCAAAAGACTTTCAGGCTTTGGCTGTTCCTGACGTGGACTGTTCCTGGCAGGTCCTTTTCCTCTGAGGTCAAAGTCTTGTCTTTAACTTTCTACATGGATTAGATACTTCTCTGCTCTCTTTTCTGCCATCTGTAAAATATTCAGTGACAATGATTAGATTAGAAACTGACAATAATCTGAGGAGAGCTGAAGGTAAATTCTGCACATAGATATAAGATCAAGAATGATGAACATTCTCACTGCAGATGGGATAACTTGCAATGGCATAAATAAAATTATTTTCCTGATGTCATGTGAGGAATCCCTGAGAAACTGCTGCAGAAAGAAGAAGTAGTTAGGCAAGTGACAACTGCAGACGTGCTTCTCTGCTTGGGATGCTGAGGATCACACTCACATGGTCAATATATGATCCCAAAGGAGGAAAGATTAGAGATAGTCACTCTGTGTATCAGAGATGCCATCAGCTGATCTGAGGCCGCAGTAGTTCATGTGAGACCCTGTGTTCTGTTTTGTGATACCAGCACATCCCTCTGGGTGCTGGGAGTTGTCCCTCCGGCGTGTCACGTGTCTCTGTGTTGACTGCTCCCCAGGGCGGGTGGGACACTTGGGCCATTCTGTAGCTTTGCCTGGGGCAGGCAGGGAGACATCTCTGGTGTTGCTGTGGTGTGGCAGTGACTCTTCACAGAAACCTCTTTGTTTTGCCTCTTAGCACTCTGAGCACTCTGCTTTCTCTGTATGTTGGATGTGGAGAAAAACAAAAAATGTTCTCTCCTGGCAAAAAAAATTCCAATTACAGGTGTGAAAAAATAAAATTCTTGTGACAAGTTCCTCCTCAGAAGGATGTCACCAGCCTCAGTGGTATTTCACAGGAGTCAAATGTGGCCTACTGACCTTAGAGATCAAGGGTCTGGGTCCTGGATTTGAGTCTCTACCAAACAAGCTTAACAGTCTTTTTCAATGAAAGATGTGGAGAACATGGAAATACACAATTTATCTTTATTTTAGGTAAAATGGATGATGGACACAGAAGCACACCAATAGCTCAGCAAGATGCTGAAGGAGTACTGTTTGTCAATAGTGTCAAAAAGTGGATGCAAAACTGGCCGAGGGGAGTGATACAGCAGGTGGTCAGCAGTGGTGTTATATCAGAATAGGACTTGCACCAAGCATGGTTACCCTGAGATTAACATATGTTACGATGACCAAATTTATTCTCTCTGATTGTTAGCAAGGTGTGAAAACAGTATTGTAGAGTCACAGAATCATTTAGGTTGGAAAAGACCTGAAGTATGGACCTCAATGAGTCCACATATAAACTTAACATTACCAAGTGCACCAAACTTGAAGCTGGCACAAGACACATTAGGTGCAGAAGCATGCAAATAAGGTATTACTGGATCACAGCTTTAAAGGAAGAAATTATGTGTTTGGGTAAGAAGTGCACAAGAAATCTAAATAGCTGCACTGCAGTCTTTCTTCTGCCTGCGATATGGCTCAGGCAGTAGTCTGTGAAAAGCTTCAGGTTAGATATGCAAGAAGATATAGATATCAGACAGGCACTGTTGACTGTGAAATTAAATCTGAAATTACATCCACAGAATGTGTCTGCTGGTTGCTCTGAGTCTCAGAAATGTGTGTCCTAAACATTTACACTTCCATCACGAATACCACTTGTGTCTCCATGCGTACTCTGCGTGCAACACAGCGATGAGCAAAAGGTCTCCAGCCTGCCTTTGGACGGGTTTGCACATGTCACTGTCACAGGGCTGTGCAGGAATACCAGCCCAGACACCTGAAGCTGTGAAGGCTTGCTGGGCTGAGCAGTCAGGGCAAAGGCCAGCCCCACGGTGACTCCCAGAGTGCAGGCTCGCCGAGCTGCGCTCCGCTCCGAGGACAGGGCAGGCTGCCCTGTGCCCCGGCTGGGGCGCTGAACTGAGCCAATGGAGGGCTGGTTCTGCAGCACCGTGCAGCTGGGTGCCCATCTCAGACTGTGCTGAAGGGCTGTCACAAGCAAGATAAATCTTTCCTGCACCTTCTTGCCTATGAGATCTGAGCTGATAAGAATTTTCTGGAAATGACGGTCAGATTAGGCTGAAAGCTAAATGGGGAAGATGGTGACTAATTCCACCTGTTGATAAATTGCTTAATGCTGAAAGCATTCACTTATTAGGATGAGCAATGTCTGAATCCTGCCTTGGTGAAAAGGATCCTGGACCTTATCCAGCCTCCCAACAATTTCTCCAAGCAGAGACTGACCATCTGTGGTGAGGCTCACCGGGTGTCTTCTGTGAAGCAGCACAGCCTTCCTGGTGTAATTAAACATGTATTGGTCCTGAGAGAGAACTAAAAAAAATCATGTTTGTAATATAAAGGGAATCTAAAGAAGTTCTGTGTCTGCTCCAGTACCTGTTTCAAAGTCTTGATACTCAATGTGCCTATAAAGACTACCCAATTTGATGCTTAAGTTCACTAGCTCATCTGCTGTCCTGGCACACATGGAAAGTAGAGAAAACTTCCTTTACCTGACTTCTGTTCCCATGTAGTTCTGAATTCTCTGGGCTGGGAGATGGCATGAAGGTTATTTTCAAATCCATAATTATGGATTTGCCTAACTTAATTCTTTTGCAATTAATCAAATGAAGGAAAGGAAAAATGATCTTGTGACTGAGGCAGAGGGCTGGCATTCATGAGCTTGGGACTTTATTCATCTGTTCCCTGGGTTTCCTGCTTGGCTCTGGGCAAACTGCAATCTGCTCATGCCAACATTTCCTCCTCTGTATTGTGCAGATAAGGGTGCCTACCTCACAAGGGTTTGTCTTAAACTAAATTTGTTATAATATTCTCATATTTTCAGGAATTTTTTTCCTGAGATTTGCACTTATATTGGAAGTACAAAGAATTATTTTAATCATTATTGCTAACAATAATGATGAATGCACTTCAGTTTGGAATCTAACTCTCTCACGTTTGTTTATAGCTTCAGAGCATAATAAATAATTCTGTAGATACAATCTCTTCATCTTGTTCCCCAGCCCTCTGCTCACCCTGCATGAACCTGCAGTTATGCTGGCAGTCCTAGACCAGAGCTTCAGGGTTAGCTTGGCCTGCCACATTCCCTCACAGAGTTTAGAATCAGTAGGACCATCTCTAAGCATAGCCTCCCTCATCACATTATTACCCTGCTATGGTTCCCCAGGCAACAGCATTTGAGGGGAAAGACAGGAGCATATCTCTCCTACAGGTCAGCAGTGGTCTACATAGCTCCACAGGCAATGTCTTTGCTCCAGGGCTCATGAAGATCCTACATTAATTGTGGCAATTATAATTTCATGTTCCTCTGAGTGTGAATAGCATTGGTCTCACCATATTCTTGTGGCTGCATGTACCTTCTTCTCCCATTATATCGCTCCCATAATTTTATGCTTCTCCTTCTCTCTGTGTTTTCCTGTCACTCTCCCCTAAGAATCTCAAATTACCTCATTTTTTCCTTTCCTCTGATGTATTCTTCATCCCTTCTCCCTTCAACTTAGTGTTTTATCAACTTTTCATCAGTCTTTCACTTCAGAGAGTTCTGCTTTGTTAAAAAAAAAGAAAATGCAGCTGTGTTACAATGTTTGCTGTAATCCAGAATCCAGTGGCTAACTCCACTATGAATGTCTGCATGAGCTCTGGTCTTCAATGTGTCACTGCTTTGAAAAAATCCCAAGGAAATGGGGCATGACAGTAACTTGAGGAGAACAAGCAGCCAATATTCCATTTAAAGTCTGCTGCAAACTGTGAGAGAGATGGTCCAGCTGCAAATGAGTTATTTTTAGATGACATACCCATGATGACATGGCCACCCTCCTCTCATGTGTTACGAACAGTGGGTGTTAAACACAGAGGGTATCATATGTCACAGAGTAGGCAGACACAAGAGGTGAGGGGGACCACAGTCCTCAGCCACATCCACCCGGTATCATTTTTCTTTGTGAATGTGGTGCATGGAAAAGAGAAGTCTCAGTGAAATAGAGGGGATTTTGTCATGCTTTTGTATTCCTCTTCTTTTTCTAAATTATGCATCACATTTTCTACTATCAACTTTCTCGATGCTGAACAAGACACCATATTTTTGAATTGGAGGGAAATTAATCTCCCTGCCTTCTGTCTGAGCTGGTCACCCAAGTCCCCTGGCTGTCTTTCATTTTCCTAATTCTGCTAGTATGTCAGAGTATCTCACCTCTCGACCAAAGAAGTTCCTTGCCCTTGTGGACCAAGTCTTGGCGACTGCCCATGACTACGATCCATTGCCTTGAACTATCCCATAACATGTCCAGGCTCCATCCTGACTTGTCTTTTTGGGAAATCCTAGTTCCCAGCTGTTAGTCTGTGACCCTTTTTAAACAGTGATGTCACCCACCCTGGTTCATGTCCTCAGTAGGACGACAGTGGATCTGACGGTACTTGTTGTAAGTTTAGCGCCGAGACCACAAGGCAGGGAGTGTGTCTTGATGTCAACCCGGAGATGACATCCATGGATCAGATCAGCATGTTCTGGCCAGCTCAGCTCACCAGCTCGCCTTTCAAGTTGCTTCATAGAGGGATTAAGTTTTCTTCTTCTCTAATTTAGCAATAAGGGAGCAAAGAATCCTTTTAAGAGCTAGTTTCAGAAGATCTGTCCTGCATCAAAGCAGCTGAGTTACCTTGATTGAGTTACCTTGGCCCAGAGCAGTGATTTGAGGTGACAGTTTCTTAGAGAAGCTGTACTGTGTATTTTCTGTTCCTGTATGCAAAATTTTCTGCTAAGAACAAACATCTTCCCATCTGAGATTTATGGGGCTCCTTTATAGTCCTGTGAATATTTAGCACCTTTATTCTGATTTTCCCTTAATGGTTGTCTGGCTGAGGACACTTAGAAATGGAATATTCTAAATAACTGTAAATTCAAGGAAACAATCTCCTTCTCAAAAAATCTCTCAGGGGTAAAAATAACTACAGAAGTAAAAATGTGGGGGGAAATTAAATATCTAGTCAAAGAAATAAAAATTTGTTTATTTAACATCAAGGAATATCTTGCATGTTAGGAAGTGGAAATGGCATACTGCCTATGCCATAGGTATGTACCTTGGTGTGTTTAATTTTTTTCCTCTGCATAAGGACAAATATAGGCATTAGTAGATGTATAGTACACTGTTCCTGATTCACCCCAGGATAATGTCCCTCCTGGCCACAAGGCACTGCTGGCTCATGGTCAACTGGTCACCCACCAAGACTGCCAGGTCCTTCTCCACAGAGATGCTCTCTAGTGGGTCAGCCCCCAACCTCTGCTGGTACTTGGGGTTATTTCTCCCAAGGTACAGAACCTACACTTGCCCTTGTAGAACCTCATTAAGTTTCTCTCCACACAATTTTCCAGCCTGTTAAGGTTGAGCTGAATGGCAGCACAGTCTTCAGGTGTATTGGCCACTGCTCCAGTTTCATATCATCACCAAACTTGCTGAGGGTAAATTCCATCCCTTTGTCCATTGATAAACATGTTGAATAAGACTGGACCCACTATTGATCCCTGGGGATCACCACTGACTACAGGCCTCTAACTGGATTCTACTGCGCTGATCACAACCTTTGGACTCTGCCATTCAGACAGTTCTGGTTATGGCCATAGTGTTCATAAATGGACAATGTGAATACAGAGGAGAAATACACTTCTAGAAAATTTTCTGGGAAAGGATTTCTCTGTACATGCAGTTTAATGATGTTAGCTCAGTCTTAAGGTTTAAGAGTAATAGGGGTACTGTACCAGACCTATGTACCTACACAGTTCTTTATCATCATAGGCAAAATGCTGTAGTTGGAGGCAAAATTAGGCATTGTGTGTACAAACACAATAAAATTAAGCACTTTATGCCAGAAGATAATCTTTGTAATGCCTTCATAATAAAAGTTTTTCCTTGTAACTTCTCTAACCGTAACAGGATCTGAAAGTTCTCATCTTAATTTTTTGCTCTGATCTTTTATGTATTTCATCTGCAGTAGAGAAGATTGGAACATGTTTCCCAATCTTTCTACTGTCCCATTCAAAGGGAAAAGCAACATTGCATCAACACTTTATTTTACTTTTTCTCCAGATTTCTCTTTTCATGTCAGACCTTCAGAAGAAAAAATTCCTCAAAACAACAAGTTGACTAATCTATGTTTCACATCTCAGCTGCTATTACTGTATAAATGATTTTGTTTAGAGACAGCTTGGCAGCATGTGACACTCCATCATCAAAACCCAGTGAGCCTCAGTCATGTGCTTAGTGCCATGTTGGCATCATTGTCTATAGCAATTTGTCACATCCTTCAAAGAAACAGAAGTCAGATTTTGAAAACTTGCACCAATCAAATGTGGAACTCTGCAGAGGGGATGAGCTTCTACTTTTTTGACCAAAAAAACACTGTAGAAGATTTTGAGGAAGAGCAATGTGAGGAAAGCTGGCAAGGTTGTGAATTTGATAACAGGAGCAATAACAATACAATGGACTTTTATTTATATTTACATAAATTAATTTCTTAATTTAATTATGCTAAATTTGTATCAAATCCAACAGCATAAACCCAAATCAGCTTAATGAAGACATAATAACACAGCAAGATCCCACTGTGTAATTAGATTAAGGCCTTGATGAGTAGCCAAATGAACTTGCTGTCCTTTCCCTTGTCCTTGGGTGACTGTGGTTTGTAGTTCTGTTTGAACTGAAGCAATTTTTTTTTCCACACTGTAAATGCTCACATTAATAGTTCTTGGTGTCTCCTGTGTAACATGGGTAAGTTTTACCAAAACAGAGGATGGTGGGTGACCTCAGCACTAGAAAACTCAGGCCCAAACTCTGCAGGAACTCAATGTGCATTTCCAGGAGACAGTTTCCTCTGCTGCCGTCATGGAAAGTTTATGGACACTCGAGATCTAAGGTGGCGCTTTGATGTGCTGTCTTTGCAACATGTGTTCAATCACCAGCTGATTTTAAAAAATGTATCAAGTTCAAGAGGGCTTTGAGCTCATAGTAAGCAAAAGGTCATTGACCTGTGCTTTGATGGATATGGTTACTGTCTTTTTTTTGTGGTGGCAGGCCCTTCTGGCAGTCACATGGCTGTTCAGATATCTTTTCATCATTTGGGATTCAGGATACACATAGGCTGAGCTGCACTGGTAGCTGTACTACTTTTTTCTGGTGGCAGCCCTGATAAAAAATGTTGAAGTAGAAGGGACTGTGTGTTGCTTGCATGTTTGACACATTGGACTTTTCAGAGAACAATATTCTCCTAAAGAAGAGCTGCATAGATAGTGTTATCTGTGGTATGGTGCCGTGGTAAATCAGGAGCAGAGCTCTCTGCAGCTTTACATTTAGCTGTGGGACCCTGAGAGAAAGGCCAACGCTTACAACACTTCCTCTCTCAGATCTGCAGTCACTGAGGCTGAAATGCCACCATGGGCACACACTTACATTGTGTTTTCATGAAGTCATAGTATAGTTTGGGTTGGAAGGGACCTTTAAAGATATCTAGTACAACCCCCCTTTCGTGTGTAGCCTCCTGCCTTAGTTTGTTTCTCTTGCCTCCTTAAGCACCTGCAGGTGGAGGGTACCTCTTGCTCAGTGTTTGTACAGTCCATCAGGATCCCAGCCCCACTGATTCCTTCAGGTGCAGCTAAAACAGTAATGAGCAGATGCACAGCACATCCTTTGCATGTGAGCTGTGCTCTTCAGTCTTGCTTGGCTACGTATGACATGGTGCTTTTCCTGCTCCCTAAGTGGATCAACACTCTCAGGTGGCCAGAGTAAATTAATTTCAGATGCAAATAATATTCAAGGGTCTCCATTGGCCGCTTTGTGTTTTGTATTTCATTTGACTCTGTTCTCTTCAACAGCCAATTTGACTAAATAATGAAGAAAGAAGTGAGAAAAGGCATAGCTGAGCTGGTAAAACAGGCTTTCCATGGCAAGTGGGCTCTTCTTATCTGGTAAGCAGGACTTCAGGGCTTGATTCTCTGATATCCTGTATCTTGTGACACTGGTAAGACTAAAGCAAATTCCTTCCTTTAAGCTGGCAATTTTTTCTAACCACTTTGCATTCAGGCAAATGCTGATTCAAAGAGCCAAGCCAAAATCATCATAAATGAATATTCATAAAAGAAAATAATAAGTGAAATGACAAGATAAAAGGGCAAAATGTATTCACCTACATGGCTCTTTCCTATTCCAGCTGAAAGATTAGCTTTTGTAATCATGTTATTTAATGATCCCAGACAATGTTTAGCATTTCTAACCCATGTTTAAGTCTCCACACGTTTTTAACCCGTGATGTAAAAGCACTACATAAAGTCAGACTGTGTGCAGCATAAGTTCACTCTTCTATTGAAATAATGTCATCAGAAGTGTTATTTGCATATAACAAAAGAATCCTTTTAGTTGGAAAAGACCTTTAGGATCGTCAAGTCCAACTGTAATTTTGCTTGTAACTGATAAAAGGTATTTAACCTTCAAAAAGCCTGAAAATTAGTGATATATAAAATTTATGGTAGAAGGGCAGCCAACAGTTCCATAGTTTGCCTTGTTTTTCTTTTCTGGCTAGAAAAAGGTCCTGGGAAAACTCTCCTGAGTTGAAATTGCAGCTGTGTCACAGAAATGACAAGGGCACAGGAAATAGCTGCCTTATAGATGCTCTCTGGGGTCCCAGATGACTTCAGTGACGTTCCCTCCTGCTTATGTGTGTGCATGAGGAGCAGCAGAGTAATGTTCCCAAAACCAGTGTTCCCTGGGCCAGCAATGTGTTTCTCTGCCTCATTCAGGCTTTCTGTCCTGAGGGTAACTGGGGAACTGTATGATTTTACAGGGGATCCCATACCACTGCTTTACTTACTCCACAGAAAAGTGTCTAACATGAGGGACATTTCTTTTGTTTTTGTCAAAATGAAATATGAAATACTTACATCCCTTTCCAGTTAATTAGATAATGATGTAATTTTGTATCAAAAGAGCTTTGAGTGATTAAACTGTTGAAAGTGGTAACTTCAATTATAAGAAGCCTCCAGGGACAAAATTGCAGACTCAGTACTAATAAATAATTGCCATCATAATAATAGATAACACAGAGCCATGCTACTTCTCAGTTGTCCTAATGGCTGCATAACTTGATAAGAAGAATACCATTACTGATAGATAAGAAAACACTTGATATTTTTCTAGGTCAAATTTAAATTACTCTTTCAAAAATGGTTTTGTAAACAAAGCAATCCTTTTCTTATGTATGACAAGTTTGCATGCTTCCCGCTAGGAAAATAAATTACTTGGGAATCAAGATGTGCAAAGTCACACAAGACAAAGAAGGAACAGCATTTTAAACAAAAAATCACAGGTGCTCCATGTGCTGAAAACTCCTGTCAGAGCTGGTAGCAGCAAACAAATAAGTCATGTGCAGGTTTCATAACATTCTAGTTAATTGTTAAGACTAAAAGGAAAGTAAGCACATTAAAGACAGTAATAAAATAGAACTAATATCTGTAAAGATCAGAAGATATGCATATCTCTATCTATTTTGCTTTTCTTTGCAATTTAAGATACTGACAGCTTATTGCTATAAAATTATTATCTAAAATCAGATGCTGGAGTGTTTTTACTGTTATCCCTTCTATTTTTGTATTTTACTGCTGTTGCATTTAAATCCAAATGTCTCCATTTAAACATTTTGTAAATATGAGGGAGAAAATAACCCAAGAATCCTAACAGACAGCTTTGTGAAGCACATTAAATAAATGTAAAGCAGACATCACTAGTATTTGTTTTGCAAAAGACTTTAATGAAATTTTCATTTAAGGATTGTGTAAGTATCAAGCTAACTATTGACATTTCTGTAAATTAGTCCTTTCATTTCTAAATTTTTTAGGTTTTGATGCTTTTTTTTACAACTTTGATTTCTGTTTGGTAATATGAATTCATCCTCCTGCTAGCATCCTATAGAGAAGGAGGAACTGAGTGATGAGTGGATAAAACCTAAGGGGTTCTCCTATCACTCTGAAATTCAGTTACTCCTTCTATAGTGATATATAGGACTTCTAATTAATAGTTCTGTAACTGTTTGACAGCAGAATAGTAAACATTGGTAACATTCTTTCCTGGTTCTAAATTGTGTTTCACACCATTACTTCTTATTTCAAGGTGTCCTAGACTTACAGATGAGAAAGATGACAGAGTAACAAATGGCATCTTGTCAGACACCTCTCTTAGTGTCTGCAAAGGTGCTTCATAAGCAGCTTCATCTTTGCTTTTTTCTCTCAAAAAATTATCTTAATGGAGCTGGTTGTCTGGTAGAAGGGAGGCAGCTAATGATGTGTGGACAGAAAGGAAAATGTAGGTGATGTAGTAGGAAATGGAGAAAATGGCAGATCCTTCGCTTCTTCAAACATACACACAGAAATGCTGCACTTCACAAACACTCCATAATTATGGAGAGATAGTGTAACACAAAAATAAACCCTTTAATTGCATGTACTGCTGGCTGCAGCAAATGATGGGTGTTTGGTTGGGAACAGTTTAAAGAGATGTGTAAACATATTTTTTCATTCAGGCACTGGTGTTTTTTCCTTGTCAAGGCATTAGGACAACCTAGGAGGCACACCTGGAATTAGCACTCATCTTCAGAGCTGGGCAGAGATAAGCTCTTTGTCACCCTCCTTCCCTCCCCTCCATGACTTCTGTGGAGTGAGAGTACAACCTGGTTTGTGGCTCCTCAAGGAAAGTCTTGTCCACACACGCTCAGAGCAGGACATCACTACACACAGGATGAAATGCTGGCTGGGGCTGAGGCCTTGCCACAGCCACATTTGTCTCTGCTGGAGGTAGAAGATGTGAAGAGGAAAAACCCCCTGTGCTGGCAGGAGTCAGGAAAGCTGTTGTTGGCAGTCCATAAATGCAGTGGGTAATTGGTTCTGCTGAGCTTGCAGGGCAGCTTGTGTAGCAGAGAATGTCATACATACATTTTCCAGGACCCAGTTCAAGTTGGGACTGATTGTCCCTCTCCTATTTTTAAACCAGAATGACACAGTTGATTTCAATGTGCATGCACAGGTTTACTGCTGAGTTTAGTAACCCAGCTCATTCAGATATTCCCTTCACCTGAATATATGCTTACAACTGTGGCATGCAGAGGGAAGAAGAACAGCCTTTTTCCACCATGCATGATGCCACAGGCAGATTGTGCACTGGACAGTGCAATTCAGATACCACACACAAAATACTATGAGTTGGGCTCAAGTCAGATCCATAGCCCCCATGTAGTGACTTATAAAATAATAAAACAGTGATAAACCTGAAGAGATCCCCTCAAGACTCCTTCCACTGCACCCCAAGCAGCATCAAAATCTTTCTGGCTCCAAGCAGGTGGCAGTGTGGTGGGGACTTGATCCCTCTGCTCTAGGGAAGGCTCCTTCTCAAGTACCAGCCCCCTCCCATGTCTTCCTGGGATTCACTCTAGACACATTAGCTAAAAGGAGCTACAAGAAAGCTGGAGAGGGGCTCTTAACAAAAACATGTAGTGATAGAACAAGGGAGAATGGCTTCGAACCCAAAGATTGATACTCAGGAAAAAATTCTTTACTGTGAGGGTAGAGAGGCACTGGAACAGGTTGCCCAGAGAAGTTCTGGATGCCCCAGCCCTGGAAGCTTTAGGAACCCAATCTACTGGAAGGTGTCACTGACTATGACACATGACTGGAGAGCTGGAATGACTTGATCTTGAAGGTCTCTTCCAACCCAAAACATTCTATGACTCTATGATTCAAGTGGCCAGCAGCCACCAGAGCTGCTCCTCAGCTGGGAAGAGCAAGGAGTCAGCAAATGGCCCAGCCCTGTAGCAGAAGGCACCTGGAAAAGCAAGGCTGAGAGTGTTCGGGATCTGAGGTTACATTTTGGGAGTGAAGGAAAGGAATGTCAGAAGGGCCAGGGCAATCTAGAGAAGCCACCTCTGCCTCCCACGCTGGCACTGGTGTCTGAGAGGGTCATGCAGGGTGTGTGCAGAGCTCCACATGTCCTACAAAGGTCTGTTTGAGACAGCAGCGAGGACATTGATAATGACTCATCTGCCTTTATTAAGTAATGGTGTAACTGAATTAAATTCACTGCAATTGGATCATCAGCTTTGGCTTCTTTTTTGCCAAAGAAGTAATCTAGAGACAGGCCACAGTCACCAGAGAAAGGACAGACATATTAAATGTTCCGGTTGGAACCAGGAAAGGTTAAGCCTGGTTTTGGACATGGACTGAACAGTATGGTCAGACACAATTTATACCCTCAGCTGCTGTGAGCAAGCCTAGCTGTAGTGAAGGTGAGACAGCCATTTCCATCTATGTATAGTGATAAATCCAGAAAATCTGACTGCTGCCTGGTGAACTTAAAATAATACAGCAATCTCTGCACTTATATAGGTTAGAAACGCAATATTTTTGATACTGCTTTGCCTAATTCCACAGGGAAGTTGAAAGGAATGTTGAATGACCATTAATATGGTCATATTTATATGCCTGTACAGTGGCCTCTACCTGAGGGATTTTAGTCCCATGGTCATTCCAGTTAAAAATAAATTCCATCTCTAATCTAAATAGTCAGACCAGTAAAATATTTGAAGCACAAAGCAGGCCTGAGTGGGCGTGCCTCTCCCTGTAGTCAATGCCGGTAAGATAGGAAGGGTTGGTGCTATTTTAAACATAACCATTGCACTTTTCCTGCAACACCCCTGCATGTACATCTAGCATGGTGTTCACTTAGCTCCAAAAGGGGCAGTGAGGAAGCTGACAAATTCTGTGTGTGTTTGAACTTTCATAACCCCCTCATCTGATGTGCTGCAATCTCTGCAACAGCAGAAGACTTATTTCTTCCTGTGCCCTAAAGAAATAAGTTGTCATTGCTTTTTCTAGAGTAAAAAATGAGAAAACACTTTTCAACTTTTCACTTTTTCTGACTGGACACCTGTAACTCAATAGATCAATTTTTTTCTTTCTCATTATTTTTCCTTGATTCTTTCATACTGTCCTTCTCTCCTTATTTTTACCCAGATTTGTCAACTTTCCACTTTAGAGCCTAGTCTTGTTTTATACCCTCCCATAATTTTAGAGTTTTTCAAACTTCTCCATTCCTGGGGACCAGGATAGAGATTTAGCCTTTTGTCTCCTACTTGTGCCTCACTCTGTGGAAAGACATGTGACAGTACACAAGAGTCATGATTTTTGAATGCCTTCATACTCTGGGATTGCTTAATCTGTTTTCTGCCCCCAGCACCCACTTCTCTCTTCTTCACACCGTTTTTGTGGAATGAGTCTGACTGCTGCTGCAGGAAAAGCCAGACTGGCACTTGAAACCCCTCTGAGAAGCCAGGCTTCTACAAACCCTGTCTGACCCAGGTGCCACATGACCTCAGCCCATGTTTCTTGACAGCAGCAAGAAGGAGTAGTTAGTTATCCTTTCCATCCAGGCGTCTTCATCTGCTGTCCATACTCAAACAATGCTTTAAAGCACCTCTGTGGCATGTTAGTCTGTAGAAAGTGCCCAAGACTGTGCAGTGAATAACTAGGAAAAAAAGATGAAGAATTTACATCACTGCTTATACCTTTTTTCCTCTTTTGGACTCCTTCCTCTGTGACCACGTACAAGTCACAATATTTCTGTGACTCAGTTTCCACTTTAACAATAAAGTAATAATCCCTGCTTTCTAGGAATGCTGTGAGAATAATGCCTCAACCATTCCATAATGCTTTGAGATCATCACTCAAAAGAGTCGCAACAAATGGCAGCAAGAGTCCAGGCCTCTGTCCTCAACTGTTTAATCCACAGCATGAAGAGCCTCCTGTAGAGGCTTCACTAGTCTTATCTCTGGTGACACACTTGCACTACCCTCATCTCACAGGGAAAGAGGCAGAAAAAATAGTTTTCTCTGTGAGTATCTATACCAGGCTTGTATGTTCTAACACCTTCCATGTATAAGATAAGTTGTGCCATTACTTAAAGGCAAGAACTTGAAGAAACATGAGAGTTAAAGAAGTGGCTACCACACAGTAAAACTGGAATTGCTCAGTCTGTATTTGTTCAGGGGAACAAGCATCCTGCTGGAGAGAAATCGTGAGCAATTACCAGTTCCAGTTTGTGGTAGGAATCTTATTTCAATGATGGTTTAATCTGTGATTTATACATCTGAGTTCAAAGGAATTGCTATTATGTCTTGTCCTGAGGTGGCTAATGAGCCTTTTCTCCACTGACGGGTCTATGTAGCTCTTGTCAGCAAGAACTGCAGTAATATTTTGGTACCAACAGGGAAATAACTCCTAGTGCTTAGCAGTATTTCTGAAGTGAAATCAAAAGCAGAACGCTGTTCTATTTTATTCCTCTTCTCCTTTTGGGAGGGGAGTCACAGCAGCTCACTGTGGCTTAGTCAGTAAATCCCCAGCTGGGATTTGAAACTCATGACATCAGAGAACAAAGCATCTTTGCTGGGCTAATGTAGGCAGCAGTGATGTGTCATCGGCTACCACGCACATGTTAGTGTATCATGAGGGTTCAGTTCTGTTTTATTGACAAGGAGCAACCTTATACTTTGGTACTATGTAAACACTGTGTCTATTCACAGACTCTCTCCTTGGGTAATGGTTCTCACATACAAAGTAGCAGCACGCAAAAATCATTCTGCTGATGAATGAATTACTTTGATCAGGGCATTTTGTTAGTGTTCTTTATTTTTAGGTAGCGATAAAAGAAGCTTCTTTTGTACAAGAGTCACAGGCCAAGGGAGAAAAAACATGATTTGTATGAATTGTCAACAGGAACTCATCCATGCACTGGGGTTCCTGGAAAGCAGAAGGTAAAGAGTAGCATCCAGAATACTCCTTTATGCTACAGCTATTTTTTGAATGCCAAAAAAAATAGAGCAGGAGCAGAGAAATTGCTACCTAAATCATGTCACCAGTAAGCTTAGCTCTATCTTCCTTTCTCAAAGAGTGCCCAGCTGCCACAAACTCAAAAATAACAGCCTTCAGTTAACAACATCAAGTCTGGCTATTGCTTGGTGCCTCCACGTGCTAAATGCTAAAATGTGTATAAGGGTTTTATGTGCGACTACCTGGCTCCAGCTATTCCACAGGACCTGTGTGTTTGCCCAGACCTGTCCTGTGCAGCTTCCTGTCACAAGGTGAGGTCTCATCCTCTCTGGCACTGGGGGAAACATCTGTGCACGGTTCCCATGCGGTGGCGGATGCTGCACGGGAAAGTCCCCGCGCACCGCAGAGCGCCTGCATCCACCAGCGCTGCTGAGCTCCACACCTGTGGAAAACATAACACACCACACTGTGCTCTGGGAAACATGCCACACTGTGCTGTGGGAAACATGACACACTGTGCTCTGGCTTCACCTAGGCATGGACAACCTGCCTGGAGGCCGCCTGCCAGGCTCTCCTGGTGCAGACACCCTCAGTCACCTGCGACCAGTTTCCTCCTCACCCCATCAGTGTGAGGATAGAGCCATGTCTTGGGCTCAGCCATGGAGGGGGAAAGCCACATGTGCTGGGCCCCAGGTGACCAGCTGCTGCCTACAGGTATTTCTGCTCTCTGTGGAAATGTGCTTACAAGTCTTGTGAAGGTGAATATGTTGGTGTATTTTCATAGTCTAGCGTGCATATGGTTTATATTTCCTGTGCTATTTCTTCACGTGAGTTATCTCATTTCTGCTTCCCTTCCCTTTCTCTCTCTCTCTATTGCCTTTGATAATTCAAAACAGACTGTAGTTAAGAAGTGAATTATGCTCCTCTAAAAATCTTCTTACATTTTTATTACAGCTCAGAGTATTCCTATTATTACTCCAGCTCTCCAGGAATATAATTAACTACTTGAGGGACTTTTAAAAGTTGTTTCTTAGTCATTATTCCAAGACTCTCCACCTCTACAACAGCAATTTTGAACATAAAGATGTGAGTAAATGTCAAGATTTTTAAAAAACTAGGCATTGGATCATGGCAGAAAGGAATCATCCTCTTCAAAGGTATAAACGAGACCTAGGAGGAGGAGATAAACACACAAAACTATTAGAAAATTATCTATTAACCCATTTGGGAAATGATTCCATTAAGAATCAACGCCAGACATAATGCTGTGACATTGCTATCTGAAGCCCTAGGACTGTGTTGTTAAGAACTATAGTGCTCTGAGCCATTATTGTAGAGGATGTAGAGAAACTTGTGTTAAGTCCTATTGTGGGAACTGAGGACTTGACAGTTTCTGGAAAACAGCAACAAGTAAACTTTAAGAATGCAGACACTCAGTAGTGACAAAGAATACCATACTTAGCAGACAGGGATTGGGTATTGTGCCACAGCTCTAAATGCTAGATGTGAAAAATCACCCTTGGGAAAGAAAAGCCTTTTCTAGCTGAATTTTTGTGAAAAATCTGGAAAGGGGATTTTAATTAAAAACTGTATGTAGTAGAAGTGCAAGCCTATTGACACTTAATAGTAGTGACAGTCATCAGAGAAAGGGTAAGAGGGCTTTGTACAGATGCCAGATATAAATCTCTGCAGGCTTTTGTGCTTAAGTTTCTACCTGTCATTTTGAATCTGTGCTAATGTGACAAAGCGATGGTTTACAACCAAAACACCTTATTTTATTCTACATAGTCTCAAGTAGTACAAAAATCTATTCACAGAAGCTAAAAGGCTTATAACTTATTTTGTGTTCTATGTATACTGCACAGGTTTCATACTTAACAGTAACTCAGGATTTTCAAAATGACACAATCATCAGAGAGGAGTTTTGCCTAATGATAGCACTATAATCTATTCAAGAGCTAGAAATGGTCCCAAAGTAACTATTACAGTGCAATAATGTACTGGAAAAGACATAATCAGAGCCCATAGAACTGGGAAGAATCCTTCAAACAGAAGTGTTTTAACAGCGATTGTTCCCAGCAGAACTATGAAGCCTGTCTGGCTATACTCTATTGAAGAGGAGTCTGAGAGGCACAAATATTCATGAACTTGGCTGGCAGCTGAGCAGCAGATTTCTGTGCTCCTGAGGGAACTTGAGAAGCACAAACTGCAAAAAAACACCCAGAGAGAAATTAAAGGGTGAGTTGCAAGCACTGATAGCCTACAGATTGAAAGGAGTCTGTATATCCAAGCAAATGCCCTCACCCCCAAACCTAGACACAGGGGGGTGTCCTGCTGTGGTTCAGACCTGCCTGCTTCAGCAAGCAAGAGGGACAATCAATATATATTCATTTTGGAAAAAATAAAAAAAAAATGAATAGATCAGGAAAAAAACATTTTTCATAACTAAATACAGAGTTTTTGTCTCACTTGGTCTCTGTCAGCTGTTGCATGTTAAAGAACTGAGTTGTCCTGTATTTTAGACTGAGTAGCACAATTGTTTTATCAGCAGTGACACCAGAGGTGATGTCACGAGCCCACAATAACCACTGAGCTTCCTGAGAAGCCAGTATCAGGCAGAGATCCTGCTGCAGGTATGGCAATAAACTGTTTTCATTTGGCATTCCTGCACAGCACAGGGTGAGAGCAAATGGGCCCTCCCTGAAATCCAAATTGGTTTTGAGTTCTGTTTAGTGAGCTAAATATGCTAAGAGAAATTCTCAGTCAGTTTGTCAATGCATCTGAAAGCTCTGCAGACTGGACTATGTGCTATTGAATTTGCAAAAAGCTAAATTTGCTGTATCCAATTAATGTCAGCAGCAACAAATAACAGTCAGTAGTTTTTAAGAAGTTGCTTAGTGTTGCCCAGGATCAGCTCTGGTTGAATGAAGGGGATTTGGGAGAATTATGAGAAATCAGAGAAGCTGCTCAAAATGAATATTTTTCTACAGGACTTCTGAATTCTGAAGGGTGTAGAATTTTCTTCAGCAAGTCTCAAAATGGACCAATGCAAAGATATCTTGATGGCTTCTTAGAATGAAATACTTCTTTCCACAGGGTTTCCACTAGGTAGATGTAAAAGATCAAGGGGTTTATGTGTGTAAGGAAATAAATATTTTATAAGGGGACAATATTTAGTAACTTTCATGGCCTTATTTCTCACTGTCGCAGAGGGCAATGACACACAGGAATTCCTAGAAAAGGAAAGTGGAAAAAATATGTCAGACTTGAATGTGATTTCCACAGAACTCACTGGAAATAAGTATTTTGCTTGAAAACCTTAAAAAATTGTTGAGATAAGAGGCATATCAGGCAGTGTTGATGCAGAACAAATGAAAAACTCTGAAAAGCCAAGTTCAAGTCAGTGCCAAGTGCCAAACTCTTCCACAACCGCGAGAGGCAGGAGTGAGTTTTCCAAGCTAAAAAAAACCAAACCCAAACCAAAAACCAACAACAACAACAAAAAAAAAACCCAAACCAAACATGCTTATATACATAAAAGAGCACAGGAATTTTCCATGGGGGCGGGGAACAACAATAGAGAAGTGATGACCTTGGGATGGCGCCTGGAGCCTGAACAGCTTGGCTATTGTATGGAAACAGCTGACTTCTGCACAGGAAGCAATCATTGCTGATTAGGGACTCCAAACCCCTATCTCTATTTTTTTCTGTCCTTTTTTTTTTTTGTATGTAAGGCAAAGCTCCCGAGGGCTCTTCAGAGAGTCACCAACCCCCCCGGCCTGCGGCCTGCTAGGAGCGGGTGCGTGCGTCACGGGCGGCGGGGAGGCAGCAGCCAGGGACCCTGAGGGGCCTGGCTGTTCCTGTGCTCCGGCTGCCAGGGGACACGGCATCCAAGGGCACAGGGGCAGCCTAGAAAGGCACTTCTGGGGACACAGTCTGCAGTGGACCTGGGATGTGGCCTTTTTTTTTAACGAAAAAATTTTGATTTGTTAGTGCTTTAATGTATATTCCCCCTGCAGCCTTTTCTGTAACAAGTGTTATCAATGAGTTAAAAGTTAAATTAATGCTACATGGAAGAGGATGAGCTCCTTAAAAGCATACTGTGTTGAAAAGCTTCAGCCTTTACTGGTTCAGGAATAGGGATGCAAAGAACAAAATGAAGAACAAAACCAGCCTCCTGGAGAGCAAGAAAAATTGTAGGTTTAATTGCACACCATGAGTTTTGTTAAACCAATGTACGCTGAATGCACAGAGGAAAAAAGACAACCACAAACACTGCAGACAGCTGGGAGCAGGTCAGTAGGGAGATGCTTGCAATTCTTGTTGATTCAGCTAGGAAAGCCAGCTCCAAAGATATGGGAGCACTGAGTGGGGATGTAGGTGTAAGGACAGAAAGTAGGGGGACAGTGAAAAGCTGATTAAAGTTCTTCCCCTCATCTTCTTCCAGTGCAGTGACAAGGGAGGAAAAGACAGAGGGGACAGCAAAGCAGCAGAGCTTAATTAATTGGCTGGAAAAGCTGCAGAGGAAAGTGAGCTTTGCTCCGTAAGCTGCTTCAGTCTCTACCTCTTCGCAGGAGCTCATCCTGCTGCCACTGTGCTGCAGCTACACACCCCCACACCCTCCCTGGGTGTTTCAGCTCATGCCCATGAGGAACTCAAGTATCATGAAGAATTTAAGCAACTCCAGACTTAACCAACAGCAGAGCTAGTTTATTTCAGACTTTAATGATGGATTTGTGTGTCTGTGGAGGCAGTTAGGGACTTAAGCTGCTTTAGGCTTATAATATTTAGATGTAGTTATGTTGACATACTTTATGTAGTGACACCCACATTTGGTATAATGCTGCTTATTCACTGCCTGCCCAGTCCAGGACAACCAAGAGATGCTGTGACTCTCCTGTCCCACTGCAGTGCTTTACAGATCTCCTGCTACCTGGTAGTTTCAGATGCTATGGCAAATTGCTAAAGATGCAACACTGAAAAAGCATTTGAGATCCATGTTGATGGAACCTGTTACTTAGTCAATGAATTTTACATGAAGTGATTCAGACTGCAGTCAGCTAAAGGAAAGGAGAGGCCAAGGAATGATAGCCCATGCAATAGGATGTGTTTTAAAGTACCATTTAGCTAAATCTGTAGGAAATACCAGTGGAACCTGAGGTCATGGTATCATGTTTACTCTTTTATTACTCTGACATTCTAGGCTTTTGGTTAATAAATTGCTCTCATTTGTGATGATCATATGGTTTAATTTCCACCATGCTTTGAATATCACATTCAGTGAAAGCAAGTAGAAGCAGCTGTTTAGTCTGGCAAGTTTGTGGGAGCTAAAGCTGGAAATGCATAAAGAACAACGCTAAAACTAATATAAGATATATTCCTTCATCATCTCCTTTTAAATCATTGCCAGGAAATCTCATTTTGCTCTGCTGACTGTCTCTGTTTCAGTTATGCTCCTAAGTGTCAGTGCAAGTCATTTAGGGAGTCACTTCTAGAATGGATTTGGGGTTTAGACACATGTCTTTTCAGAGATGCATTGAGAATAATGAAAAATACAGTGAACCTAAGTTAATTAATCAAAATAATTACTGTACTAAATATGCCTGAGATCTTCAGCCTTCCAACACAGAACATTTTCTTTCAACACAGAGTATCTGAAAAGCCACAGAAAATGGTTAGGCACATTTGGAAGTGACATGGCTGCTTTCTAAACAGTGCTTATCTTGAAGACACATTTTACTTTGAAAAGACAGTCATATTAAGACAGTCTTTACCATATGGTATTCTCTACCAGTCTGCTCCCTTGATTTCTGCAGTGTGGGAACAATATTATTCAACAGAACCTAATTTCTAAAATAATGTCTTAATCTCATAAATTGGGCAAATTAAAGGTTTGTTTTCTATTGTATTCTATTCATCACATTTCTACCATGGCTGCCTTTCAGGTGAAAGATTTCAAGGCTGGAATTTATTTCACCTAGTTTGAATTGTCTATAGTTATGGGAATAGCCTCAGCCTAAGCCAGGAACCCTCTCCAGTCAACTCAGATCAAGATCAAAATTCATCTTTCCCAGTCCAGGGCTATCAATTCACCCTGAACCTCCCTGTGTGAGGTATTAGAATTCCTAGTGGTACCTGAATGTCAGCCATGAATTAGATGTCACTGTGGGGATAACCATATACATGTATTGGCCATTGTGCTTGTTTGTTCATCACACACTCAGCTGTTTAAGATGACTGAAGCTTTAGAACCACTCAGGATAATTTTTATGTGGTGTTCTTGGGTGGGCATTATATGTTTATGCACCATTACTCACAGCAAAGGTCTAACATGACTGAAGTCTTTCGGCATCATGGTAATCCTCGGTATTATTATCAAAATTCTTTGTGGCCATATTTTTTCCTAACATTCAAGCAAAAATTTCCTTTGGCCACTGAGCTGAATTGCTTTCCCCTTCCTAAAGTAAATTAATATTTCAATAAGTCTTTTGATTTCTCTAATGTGTATCCTGATGCCCTTTATTTAGCCTACCCTGAACTGGCTTCATAAAAAATTTACAAAATTTTATGAAATAGTTAATATTTTCCTTCTCTCATTTTTTTTCTGCTTGTTTTCTTTTTGTGTGATTTTCCTTTCACTCTGCCTTTGCCTTCAGTTCTGATCCAGTGACTCTTCTCCAGCAATCTTGTGGGGCAGGCAGACTGCCCTCCTGCCTGCTTGCCCTGCCTGCTGTGTCCCTGCCAAGCTTGGCCTCACCCCACGGCTCTGAGCCCATCCCTGGGAGCCTCATGATACCTAGATTGAGACAGACAAGGGATCAATAGTAGAAAGATACATTCTTCTCCCTTCCAGACTGGATGGCACGTAGTCATTAGAGGCAGATGGAAGTAAGGAGGCTTTTGTAGAGTGTCTGAATAATTGACACAGAGGGGATCTGCCAGTAGTAAGTATTTCTAGGCATGAAAATTTAAAAATAGATTTTGCAACCTAAGTGGTCTGTGAGTGGCTGGTAATAGATTTTCTGTAATAATTTCCTCCTCCCACACAACACACCATCCATCCCCACATACCCTCAAATGACTTTTGGTTGGATGTTTTCTTCTCTTTATGAGCCTTTCAAGATGACTAAGTAGTGGAGCTATCTCCAGTTTCCAAAACCTGCAGTTCATGATCCTTGCCCTTGGCTCAGGCCTAAGACTCAGTAACCAATTTTTCAGAGACAAGATACTTCTATTTCCATCTTACCAGCCTCATCTCCATGCTATTGGAGACTTCCTGAAATACTTCTGGTAGGGAGATGCCAATTAAGTAGTACACGTCTATCTCTTTCCATTGGATCCTATAATAGAAAAGGGGACTTATTCCACAGGTTTTGATAAGAACATTTATTCCTCAGAAGCAGCTACATTTTGTCCTTCTGCTCCCATGTTCAGTTATGCACTTGTCCACAAGGCCAGACTCACAGGGTTCTCATTTGCACTTGCAGCCAGCCTAGGCTTAATTACAGGACTCCATGAACAACCAGAAATCCTGCAAAGCCACAGCCTGAAGACTGGTCAGTAGCCATATGACAAGAAGAGTACTGTGGGGTTGAGCTGCTTTCACAATGTCTTAGCTGATGGCTGAAGTGACCCTCTGTTAGAGGCAGAGCCCTTCTCAACCGTATTTTGTGTACCACCCAATCTGCCAGTCACAGTGGAGGGACACTCGGGGTCTGGCCCTTGCAGAACTCCCAGTGACAGTATTGCTCTCCAGGGCTGTTTAGTGTCATAAGTGTAGGTGGCCTTTCCTTTCTGAGAGAAACTCTGAACAACAGAGCACATCACACCACCCCAGCCAGATACGAAATGCTTTTAAACCCTTCTATAACGAGAGCTCTATTCTTGTGGAGAGGGAAGGAGAGAGGGGAGGTGATTGGACATGTCATCCACTTCCACCAGAGGCTCCTGAGGATATGTTATTACTAATGTCTACTGTTTTCCGCAGCCCAGAAGAATGCCCACCCTCCAGTACAATTTGTGCCTGCTTTAAGGTGCTGCCATCCGTCCCTCTGGAACAAACACAGGAAATGCATCAGGAGGCCTCGGCTGCAGATGGAAAGCACATCACCGAGCGGCACTTACACTGCGAGATCCCCCAGATGAAAGCCTATTTCAATGAGCATTGTGTTTCAAGGTCCACTTCCTCCAAATCTGGAAAGCTTAAGAAGGAACATCCCACTTGTGTCTGCTGACACAAAGGGCTGCTGTGGCTTGGGAGATGTTATCGGCCTTCCCGTGCCACGGCAGCAGCCGTCCAGTGGCGTCTCCCAAGAATTACTCATTGTTCCCGGGGAGGCTTGACTCCTCTGGGTGGGATCTCATGGCATCCAGTTCAGATGGAAGTAGGTGTTGCTGGGAGGCCAGCCAGATTCATGACAAAAATCTCTGTCTATGAGGGAGTTACATTGGGCAACCAAGCTAACAAAGTCCATAGCAATCACAGAAGCGGATAGTGATTCATAAAATGAGTCCCTTTTTGTTGGTTGTAGCTAGTAAGTACTGCTTAGAGCAATGAGATGTGAGTCTTGGTTCCTGGGCTGAGCTTTAGAAACTGAGATGTCATTGTCCTTTTTTTTTTCCTTGTAACCAGGCACCACTGATTTCTACATACTCTTTCCGATAGTTGTTAATTTGGAGCTCAGTTATGTCATGGCCACCTTAAATGAGGAACTGAGGAGTGATCCATGCTTTTAAAGATCATCACTTGAAATCCAGGGATTCTGGGAGACACACATGACCCTTGAAAGGCTCTAGCTGGGTTCAGTTTGCAGAAGCCTCTTGCAAGGTGGATGCATGCTCACATTATCCTAATGTCTTGTCTCTAAAATTAGAGCGGAGGTATAAAAAGCAAATTCCCTGGGAGAGTTCCTAGAACTGGCACTTCTGGTGCCAACTGAAGATACTGGGAACAACCATTCTTCTCACAATGGTTTGGCTTTGTCTTCCAGACTGCACCTTGAAGCACAAAAGAGGAAAAGGAAAAATGACCTGAACATTTCCGGAATTTAGCAAATCTTTGATTTGCAGTCTGGCAGTCTCGCATTTCAACTGAGGAATTTACTCTTTTTATTTTCTCATCTCTCTCCCGTCATACCAGTAAATCCATCTCTGGTTTCTCTTCCTTATCTCTTTTATTTTTTTAGGAGGTCAGTAGAAGATTATCTGCAAAGTAAAACTATTTGCTGGCAGTGATTTCTTGCATATAAATGAAAAATATTGAAAACATATGTTTTGGAGAGGTACAGGAGAAAGGCAGCAGAGAGAAAGAGATACAGCCCTTCCAAAAAGAAAACTTTTAGTCTGCCTTGCAAGCAATGGAAATTCCAATTTTAGAAATTGTGCTACAGGCTAATAACGTACAACATTGTTGGCTATGGCACATGGAAAAAAAAGAAAAAAAAGCTTTTGTAATTCTGTCTCTCTCGCCAGAGGAATGACATGAAGTCAGTCAAGCACATCAGGGAGAAATGTTAATTTTCCACAGATACAGTCTAAGAACATTCAGCTAATACTGGTCATGCATAACTATGCCCTATACCCATGCCATAGAGGTGTATTGTGTTGTTTGGTAAAACATGAACTTTTGAATTTTCCATCAACAGCAAACCTGCAAGCTCCAGTTAGTTAGCATCCCAGCAATCAGCATGTAGGGAGCCTGGTGGACTCAGGACAGAAGTTCATTGCATAGTTTTCCTAAAATAACATTGTTATTTTGTGTAGCATATGCTGCAACTCCATGGCAACGGAGTCAGGGAAAATGGTGACTGAATGGTGACAATGATGTTGAATTACCTTCTGATAACCTCACTCACCCCATTTCTGGACCAAGTGTCATGCTAGTCAGCTGCCGATGGCATATTGCCACCAGTTTCCTCCAGACTGAAGCCGAGAGAGCTCTTGAAAAATAAGGCCAAATGTATGCCTGGAATAACTTTTTAGTTTAGTGGTTACCACAGGAGTGGATTTGGCCTATGGCTGTGTTTAAAGCACTTTCTCTCAAGGATGTTGTGCTGTTTCTGTGGAGGCAGGAGAGAGTGCTTCTGACCCACGAGCACAATAATCAGTGCAGGTACCACCTCTGTGGCTCCTGCAGTATGCTGTACAGCTTGTGGAGAGAGAGAATGATAACACTCAACAATTGACATGATGGTAGAAGGATGAACAAAAAAGAAATCATTACAAGTGCATGGAACTGAGAAATTCAAGGTATCCCTGCATGAAATCCCCAGTTCACTTACAGCCTGAGCGGGTAAATATTTGGCAGTTTAACAAAAGAGAAAAGAATAAATCCATAACTGTTTTTCCATATTACAGATCAATTTGTGGTGGGTAATTCCCAATGCATGTCAGAGCAGCCTGCAGAATGTCAATGAGTACTGTTTCCTTGGGCCATGATGGGTCAATTCAGTAGTTAAGGTTCTACAGAGCTCGAGGCAGCTCTGTATGTACCCAGTAGTAGTTGGATACACCATGAGATAAACATAAGAGTCCAACAACATAAAAGACAACAACATACTCTGCTCAGCTGTGCAGCTATGGAGATGTTTCTGAGCATCTCCAAAGATGGAGACTCCCATTTTACAAGGAGTCACATGGAAAAGACAGGAGGTATTTGGTACAAGTTACTTCTGGGGAGATTCCCACTGATGTCAAGAGAAAGATTTTTCACGAGAGCGAACAATCAGCCATTGGAATAATCTCCCTAGGGAAGTCACAGATTCCCCAACACTGGTCACTTTTAGGATTTGGCTGGGCAGGGTGCTGTACTATTTTGTCTAGATTGTGCTTTCGCCAAGAAAAGTTGGATCAGATAATCCTTGAGGTCCCTTCCAACCTAGGATCCTATGATGTCTCTCAGTGACAGGAATTGCTGCTCACTCCTACAGGTGGTGGCTCGCTGGAGCCTCTGAGGCTTATGGAACTGTACTTAAGTGCCTCAAAATAGAGGTTGGATAAAAGTTAAATATCTAAACTTTGCATGCCTGGCACTGCCTAGCTCCCACCAATTTGTGAGCTGCAGAGTGATGCACTTTGGAGACTCTCATCAGTGCCTGTCTACGTGTTCAGGCATTGACACCTTCAGCTGGCAATGGAAAAAAGCTTTATCCCTGGTGCCAAAGATGAGAATAAAGCAAATGAAGCTAAAAATAAAACCAACATGCTTGGAAGGAGTGTCAGGCAGGGGTCTCCCGTGTTCACCAGAATAGCAAGCCCTTCATCTTCTGGAAAAACATGATCTTTATTGTGTAGCACCCAGGCCTCCTGGAAGCACTGCCAGGGAATATTAGCTGTTCACTTTGGACTTACTGATATTGAGGGAGTGACAGCTCTTCTGCACAAAAGCAAAGAGCTCCTCTGGAAGCAGTACAACTCTTCCCTGAGATGGTGATAAATACAGATAGCTTCTGGACTGGGCTAGAGGGCTGCCAGCAAAAGTGACTTACTGAGAAAATTTATGTACTTTTGTCACTTTCCTAATCTTCAAGTTGAAAGTGACTCCAAGGCAATTCCAGACTGGGCAGGTCTGACAATAGAAACAGACAGACATGGCACAAGTCATTAGAAGAATTGGAAAACTAATACTGAAGCAAATGAGCATGATAGATACCCTTTTCTTGGCTGTGTACTCCTTTTCTTCCCCACTCAAAACCATGTCACTGATGACATGAATATTTCTTAGACTGTTCTCATTCAGTATTTCTGGTGTTAAATAGAAAAAGAGAACAAAAAAAGTAGGAATTTTTTATCTATCTACCTCTTTCCTGACTGTTCCACTTTTTGGAGGTACTTCAAAGAATACAGTGGCTGTGATACTGCGGTCATTGTCCTTACCTAGATGTCACTTCAGTGACCACTTGGCATCTACCACTGAGGTTGTTTAAACTGCTTGAACATTAAAAGCATTTGCAATCTTAAAGAGATGCATCAGGTCCAAGGAACAAACTAAGGTGGTGTTTGCCCTTAGTTAATGCCATCCATTTCTACTTGCAAGCTACATCTTCACATCATTTCCAGGCAGTTTTTGCAGTCAGGAAGAAAATATTGAAGAACAGTTTGTCATTGAGGTTCCCTTGGGACAAATACAGGTTCAGGAAAGCGTGAGCCTGGCTTTTCTGCTCTGATAGAAAGCTATTAACACAAGAAGGAAAAGGAAATTGGCTACTTTTTGCTGCTTCTCAGCTGATACACCTTAGCTGGCTCTGATCTGCGCCCCTGGACAATGACTCTCTTGGCCACATGCAGTGGGCACGTCAGGATCTGTCAGTACAGACGAGTAGGAGGTGTAGTACACACTCCTTCTTCTCATTTGATCAATAAATCTCCCACCAGCTCTATTTGCTCAGCTTTGCTCCCAGATGACTTGCTGTAATCATGACACCACAACTTACCTAAAAGCAAACTTTACACCTTGTTCCAAGAGTTTGAGTGTCTGTTGTTTTCCACGTGGACAGTCAAGGCTTTCAGTGGTATTTTTAGAATGTTGTGGTGTTGGAAAGTCCAGTAGTCCCAACCAACACAATCAGGCTATGGTTAATGTGTAAAAAACCCCATCTTGGTGCCAGATTTTACAACAGCAAAGTACTATATTTAGCTTTGCGGAGATAAGGGTAATTCAGCCTGATATTTGAAGGCACAAGGTCATCATCAGTGAGAGCTGGAAAGAAATGCTTCATGCCATGTGTAGCAATGTCTGATTGTGTAAGGACAGCATGCTTTGTCTGTAATTCCATGTCATCACCACGTGCTACTTGTTACTACACAGGGTGAATACCAGATAGGGCTGACTAATAACTTCACCCACTGGGCCAAATCTATGTTCTGAAATGATTTTTAGGAATGTAAATCGGCCCAGTGACTTATTGAATCAAATCTACTCTACTTGTTACCTCAGAAAACCTCAACTTTTTAATTTCTCTAATAAATTTGCCATAAAGCTTCTATCTTCTTCTTTGATCAGTATAAAAATTTAAGACCTCATCATCTTCTCTTTCTGTAACACAGGCTCACTATTTCTAGCACAATCCAACACTAGAACTCCCTCCTGGAGCAGATCTCACTCCTCTCTATAAATTTCCCTTCTAAAGACTGTATCTTTTTTCAAGATTCTAGGCAATATAAGAGAGCAGCTTAGCTGAGCATTAAATGCAAAAGTCGTGGGCTTGGTTCTGAGCCAGCCCATTGCCCAATTTCTACCTCACTTCCATAATTTGTAAATGAAACAGGCAACAGTTCTTAGACTTAGTAATGATCAGAGAACAATAAGAACCACCTACTACATCATGATGTCAAGGCTGGGGTCACAGAATCACAGAATCACAGAATTAACTAGGTTGGGAAAGACCTCTGAGATCATCAACTCTATGTGGCTGTGGGTATACCACAGACTGAAAAAAGTGGTTCTTGGGCACAAAGGTAGCAGAATGTCCTCTACCATCCCAATGTTTCCAGAGCAGACTAGCTACATGCACACATTGTAGTAGTTGGCCCTGAATTCGTTTAGGTCTCATGGGTTATGTCTCAGGCACTAAGACATAATGGTNCTCTACCATCCCAATGTTTCCAGAGCAGACTAGCTACATGCACACATTGTAGTAGTTGGCCCTGAATTCGTTTAGGTCTCATGGGTTATGTCTCAGGCACTAAGACATAATGGTTATCTTTTTGTGAGGTATTTTTTTTTAGTTCAAAGTGATCTAAATAATGAAAGGATTGCTTTGCATCCAACCTAGTTGGGGTTCTTTTGTGTTCTGACACCGAGGATGTGCATGCTCTGGCTTGTGGCTAGAGGCCATGAACTACTGCAGAGGACAAAGCCTACTGCATAACTGTGTAAGCCAGGGGAGACAACTGAAGAACATCCATTAAAACTTTTGAGACTGGCCTGCTGAGTGACCCATCAC
The DNA here is from genome assembly GCA_013398075.1 of Notiomystis cincta. NCBI lineage: Eukaryota > Metazoa > Chordata > Aves > Passeriformes > Notiomystidae > Notiomystis > Notiomystis cincta. Next base: position 155,200 of record VZRX01038986.1, on the reverse strand, counting down.
TCAAACTACTCTGAGAAATCTTGTTGCAGTGATCCAAACTGGACTGAGGTAACATTTAAGTGATGTAGACACTTGTACGTGTAGTGCTTAGCTGGATCTCCTCCATTTAGCATAAATCTCTCACAGACACCAGTGTGCCAGGGATCTAAAGCTAAAGCAAAGGCTTACAGCAAGAACCTCTCCAAGCTCATAGTCACAGTGAAATGGCAGGAAAAACCCTCTGAACCCCACTCTCCTTTGAAGTATATCTCTGTTTGCACAAGAAGGCAGATTTTCTCAGAAGACTGTCTGGAGAAAACCCTGGCATGTCTCCTTCCCCCTTTGTCTTGATATCTGCCTTGCTCTGGAGAAGGGAAAACCAGGAGCCAGATGCTTGCCTGTGGTACAGATGAAGCAGTGGGGTGTTTGACCAGGGCGATATTCTGCTGGGTTACTCACCAGCTGCTGCCAAGCTGCTCCTACAACAGAGTGGCATCAAAAACCTAACTTGAGAATAGTGCTCAATACTTCTGCAGTAGCTTTCCCTTTCTCCCTCCCTGCTTACCTCACCTTTGCCTCAGACTCTTCCACAAAGAGCTGCCAGCTCTGAAGCTCCGGTAGATAGATATCAACAAGTCCTTTCAGCCTGCCAATAATCTATCCTGGCTTATGCTGAGCTGCAGAAAGATTTGCCTTTCTCTCCTTGGCATTTGTTACTACTTACGCCAAGGGCTGTTGATACAAGTCCGGGGACAGGCACATAAAAGGTTGGAGCAGAGGGTCAGAAACTGGGGTTCCTTTGTCCTTGATCTGCCTCAGACATCCAGTGGAGCGATACACTGGTTCTGATTTATGCGTGTATCAACAGCAAATACTCACACCACCCCCTTGGGCCTCCTCCACTTCCCCAGTCTTCTCTGCAGAGACTCTGGGTGTATTAATTCCAGCTGGGCACATAAGTTCAGAGAGCCCCTGTGGAAGGAAAATAGTGGAACAAAAGGAAGAGACAGACACTTTCAGCGCTGCTTTGTCCTGCTGCAGGAAGCTCAGAGACAGCCGCTCAGACAGCAGAAACTGCAGGTCACAGAGTGGGCACTTCCTACGAGACGGGAAGCCAGAGCTCCCCGCAGATGGGGCTGCGGCGGGACGCAGGCTCCATTCCCTCCTTTGGACTTTCACTGCCGCAGCCGGCGCCGGCGCGGCTCCAAGGCACAGCTGCAAAGGGCCAGGCACCCTGCTGCCACGGGAGCTGCTCAAACAGCCCTGCGCTCAGCGCCCTGCGCTGCATCCTCCCGCACAAGGCTGTGGCTGAGCTGCGAGGCGCCACACAATACCAGGAACACCGGCAGAACAATCACTGGGTACCGCAGGCACGTGGCTGGTATGTGTGGGTCACGAAGGGTGTTCCTATAGCACATTTATTGGGGGAAAAAAGCAGCTATCAGAAAAACTACCTAGAACTTCTTTAATGTATTTAATGAGTTATGTCATACCTTAAATGTCTAGTAAAGTTACCAATGCGAAGGGGTATCTGAGGAGAGTATAAAAATTTTTTTTAAATAAAATTGACTTTAAAAGAAATTTTATCTGTGTCTTCCAGCATTAATTTATCAGTTATATCCTGTATTTATTACTCGTAGTGTAAAAGTTGTTGTTTACATTTCACAAATGCAATGGAAGCTCTGCATATTTACTGTAATTGTAGGCCATAAGGAAGCACAACAAACTCAAGGCTCCTCCAAATATTGATGAATTACAGTCTAAAGAATCACAGAATCACAATATATTCTGAGTTGGAAGGGACCCACAAGGATCAACAAGTCCCTCTCTTAAGAGAATGGCCCTTAGAGGGACTGAACCCCTGTGTGTGAGGGAGACAGAGAGAGAAAGTTATTACACAGAAGAGGAAAATCTAGCTCCCAACAGAAAATGTATGCAAACATAAATGTGTACATATACAAACATATTCTGTTTGTACCGTCTTTGTTGAAGGGAAAGCACGACAGGGCCATCAATGACTACAATTTAGGAGTCCCAACACTCAGAAAGAATCAATGCACCCTGAAGACTTTTCTACTCTGTGCTGTCCAGTAAGGGTCCTTTGCCATTTGCACATGGCACTAGAATGGCTCTAACTTTTAGGACTGATAGAGAGTGACATGATCTACACACCAGCCCTCCAGAGCTTGTTTTGCTTCTCATGCAACCATCCACGAGGAATAACTGCCAGAGATTTCACTCTCACGGAAGTGCCAAGATGACAATTTGGTTCCATTTATCACAACTCATTTTGATTCAAGTGATATCATCAGTTGAGATACTGTGATTGAAGCAGTCAATGCACTGACATTCATAAATACAATTAATACTCAGAAACCTGACCTTAATTTTCTATACCACAATTATTATGCTGTCTTTGGCTCAGGAACCAGATGTGATATAGTGTTTCTAATTTAGGTTTTTGAATAGTCTTCTAAGAGTAAATATGCTAACATTTCAACTAAAAGTGTGAAGCTAAAATATGCAAATTATATATGAAAATATATGGAGAGATCAAACTACGGAAACACTGTAACCTATCTTATCTTTATGAAAAACCAGCGAGTGTGGTGATGCAATAAAAAGGGAGAGGTGAATGACCTCTGAAAGCCTCTAGGTTTTCCAATTGTTCCAAAATTGTTGAGCTGTTGCACAGCAGATGGAAGTCCGCTTTGATCTTGTGGTTTGTGCTGGGAAGTGTATAACTGTCAGCAGGAAGAAATGTGGCCTAGTGGAGTGCTGGATTCTTGCACACCAGTAAAAACCAGTTACCAGTGGACCTGGCATGATTTCCAAGGCTGTGGGAAGAAGATGAAAACAGCATGGAGAGCTGTGTAGGGAAATTCCAGGAAATTTGCTAATTACAGGAGTTATGGAGAGTGATTTTATATATATGAGGATTTATTTATTTATATATATGAAGATTCATATATACATTTACCTACTGAACTGTATTTCCAAATGGATGAATACTTACAAAAAACCCCTCACCTTTTTTTCAATTAAGCTGAGGTGGAACAGCTCATATAATTTTTCATATAAGTTCATTCTTGTTAAGCCCAAGGGGTTACTTCATTACACAGTAAAAGAACATATAGATTGTTCAGATTGTTCAATTGTTGTGATAACTTAAATTTGTTTCTAGTTTGAGTAGGTTCTCTTAAAAAATAATAAATAAAAAACATTTCAGAAAATAATAATTTTAGGAATTGCTTAGTAAAAGTTCCTCCTAAAATGATTACATCTTTTAGGTTGCAAAAAGATTTCAGATTGGGGAAGATTCAAATAATTTCTGAATTATCAGAATTTTTCAAAAGCTGTTTTATTAAAAAAAAGGCAACAAACCACTCCACTAATTTATTGTATTTGGAAAGGACTACACAGGCACATCACTTTGTTTTCATCTTGCCCATAAGCACTTTGTTTCTATATCAGTTTTGCATTTTATAGGGTTGCAAAGGAGCTGGGAAAATCCAAATGAATTATTTCACCTACAGAGCAGGAAACACAGTGGAAAAATTCCTATGGCATATGCAAGCTGCTATCCAGTGTCCAGTCCCTTGTTCTCTTTGCTGCACAGAGCAAGGGGCTCACCTACAGAAAAGCTTTAAAGGCTATGACCCTACCTTAAAACAACTGTTCTGGGTAGATCATGCTACCCTGCCCATTCCCCTTGGAAGCCATTCATACCTGAGTCAAATACATTTCAAGTGGTCCCTTAAATTCACAGCTGGTTTGTACAGCCAGACTGTCAGAGAGCAGCAGCAGCAGACACATCAATCTGATTCCAGTCCATTGGACTCAAAGGAGAGTTGGACAGAGTCCATCTACATGATGCTTGCTTTTTAAGTGGGATATCTGTTCCAATAAACAGTGTTCTGTGTTTGCTAAATAGGCTGGATTTCAGCTCAGGTTCCCTGGCTGAAGTGTGGTCTGAATTCAGCCCCACCTGGGCTGGGAGGGCTCCAGCACAGACACTGGGTTTTGGCTTGAGCAGATGGTTTCTGCAAGGGACGAGACCTCTGCTCTTCTCTGAAGCAGTGCCAGGTCTGATCCAAAGGCCATTGAGGCTGATGGAAGAGCTCCAGATAAAATTTAATAGCCCTAGAACAGGCTGTAATTTATACTTTGCTTTTCCTTTTTATTTTTTTTTGTAAAATTTTTAGATATCCACTTTTCTATATAGAGTCACCTCTTCCTATTTATTTCTTGTTTGCATTTGCTTATTTAAGAGCCCTTCGCAGACTGGACAAGAGTGAGACAGAGGAGAAGCAACCAGAGTTATTAGTCAGCTTGGGGATATTTCTCAAGTTCTGTGGTGAAAAAAAAATCCAATTTGTATTTGTTGTTCCATACTTCTGATCTATTGTTATCAAGCTGAAATGTTTGCCTTATATTGCTAAATAAAAAGTTATTCAGAAAGCTTTGCAGTTTGTTAGTCACTGTTTCATGAACTACTTAAACATGGAAAAGCTAGCTTGTGTTTGCTTGTGTTAAAAATGCAGAACGTTTTTTCCTAGGGACTTTTACATGCTGATTAAATGGATATTTCTGTGGGTTTTTTTCAAATCATTCCAGTGGTTTCTTTGTCATCTAGAATGTCTTTCCTTGGACAAACCTAGAAATTTTCCACAGCCTTTTAATCTGCAGAAGTGCCGTTTCTAGGCTTGACAATTTTTTACCTTATTGATTAAATTCATCAAAGAAAATGCAAAAAGCTTTAGCCATTTTACCAAAACATGATGAAGAATAGATAAAATAGTATATTACTGCAAGATTAGTGGTAACATCATGTATATCAGTCAATTGTAGTACAAATTTATGACCTATGAAATGAAGAGTCAAAACCAGTAATTCACTTCTGGGGGATCATATTTTGCTGAGCAAGTGCAGAACCAAAGGCGTGAGACTGAAAGCATGTGCAGAGATTTTGTCTTCCTCCGTCCTCAATGAGATTATTTGGAGTGTTGGTTGTAGGGCACAGGAGAGCAGTGAGTAGAATATTGCATGGTGTGGGAAAAATGAGATTGACAGGAATGAAAGGCTTCAAGACTCAGATGGGTGTTTTTGTTCCCTATTAGCAGTTCCTGGCTCCAACCAAACAGTGTGACCAGTTTAGGTAAGATGGACTGTGCTCTCAGTGACTTTGATCTCTCCTATCTCCTGAGCTCTTACACAACCTTCAGATGAGGAGAAAAAGGATCTGCTGTTATCAAGGAGAGTTATCCCCTATAAGGGTGAAAAAAAGTAGAATTTGACAAAATGAGGGGTTTTGCTTCAGTTCCTGAAACAATTCTTTCTTTGTGGTGGTTGAAGATATGTGTTGCTAAGAAACTGTTTTTCTTTATGTATTTATATGTAATCTTTCAGACTCTAGGTCATCCGACACTTAGATAACAAAAAGCCAGATATAGCTTTAATTAAAGCAGAATTTCCTCTGATAACATTTAAAACTAAAGAAAAATGACCACTATTTGCACAACTCTTTCAATTTCTGAAGGAAATCAGAATGCTTTTTTAACATAAGGAACTGATCTTGTGGTGAAAGGGCAATCCTTACAGAGGTGCTTTTGTTTTAAGCTCATTTCTTCAAACAGGTGTAAAAGACATCAGCATTGGGACTGCCTTTTGTCCTTATCTTCTAATATATATGTACTTTTTAGTTAGTTGGAAAAAAAATGGTTTCAAAGGGAAGCAATTTCTAATTATATTTAAAATTTATGTCAGTTTAATGGACAGTAAGTCTCTTATTCTTAAGTGCCACTAAGTGAATATATACAGGTACTCCCTTTCCTAGCCAGAACTGCAGTCATTCGTCAACAGTTTTCAATGAGGAAGGAATAAATCTCTTTTTGAGTGTAGCTATTTAATTTTTAAACTTTTTCTTCTCAATCAAATGAAAACATATTTTGAAATCTATGTCTGTTTTCTTGTTATTCCCACTGGCAGGCTTAGCATTGAATAATTCAGCAGACTGAGTAGCCTATGCCAAGTATAACCTCAAATCCCCAGACTTACTAAACTCAATTTCAAGTTTCTCACTGTAAGCAATCCATTTAATAAATTATGTATTTTCCCTTCAAATATGCATTTTCCAATGGATTGCAAGTAGCCAAGACACCATCCCTTGATACTATTCATTTTCATATTAAAGGAAGAAAAAAACTGAATAGGGTGTAAATATTCCCCTAACCAAAAGCCTTACTGTTGGTTTTGTTGTTTTGGTTTGGTTGTTGTTTTTTTTTTTTTCATTGAAATCTAACCCTGGGAAAATGTGACCATACAGAAAAATTATTCTGAGTTCCTGTAATCTGTACTAGATACTATTGCATGAAGAAAATGAGAGGTAAACATCTAATTAAGTGCATAATCATCTCCTTGTGTAATTTGCCAAAGATATAATTTATTCTAAAATTACTGAGAAAAGTACAGAAGAAGGAATAATCAACACAGCCTGGTAATTAGGTATGTGTCCTCTGGCACGTGGCCTGTCGTATTTTAGACCAAAAGTGGATCTGAGCTGCACATTTTTGATGCAGATCTCAACTGATTAGGATCTCTCCAAAACTCAGGGTGTTTGGCTTATGGTGTTGGCAGAGCCCAGCGGAAAGGGTACAGCTGTGTCCTGCATCATGATCAGATTCCTACATCTGTAAACACTTATGGGATTTCAGATTGAATTTTAGCCTTATCACACTCTCATGGATATATACCACAGAAAGCAATTAAGATGTTGGGAAATCTAAGTGATTGTAAAGCTTCAGGGCTCGTTAAAACTGCTTGTTTATCCTCTTCAGGAGAAGGAAACAAGGAAAAATAAAACCATAAAGAGCTACTATTACCTCTTCTGACCTCTCATTTTTCCTTCTGAAAGAGCAATATAAGTAAGATATTAAGCTATTAAAGAGCATCCAGAGGAGGGCAATAAAGCCAGTAAAGGGCCTTGAGGGGAAGCTGTGTGAGGAGCAGCTGAGGTCACTTGGTCTGTTCAGCCTGGAGAAGAGGAGACCGAGAGGAGACCTCACTGCAGTTACAACTTTCTTATAATGGGAAAAGCAGGGGCAGACACTGATCTCTGTGGTGCCCAGTGACAGGGCTCGAGGGAATGGCCTGAAGTTGTGTCAGGGGAGGTTTAGGTTGGATATTACAAAAAGATTTTTCACCCAGAGGGTGGTTGGGCACTGGAACAGGCTCCCCAGGGCAGTGCTGACAGCACCAGCCTGCCAGGGTTCAAGAAGAATTTGGGCAACGCTCTTGGGCTCATGGTGTGACTCCTGGGAATGTTCCTGTGCAGGGCTGGGGGTTGGACTCAATGATCCTTGTCAGTCACTTCCAGCTCAGGATATTCTATGATTCTGTAATTCTATGATACAAATGACTGTGTTAGTAACAGGCAGATGCCCTTGTAGGTGAATCAATTCATTGCCATTCGCATCACAAGTGGAAGTAGTGCAGGAAGCTTTTATCAAACATTTTGCCTTAGTCTTCTCCACTGAGCTTTCTGCTTTAGTCCCTTGCCAAATTAACTTTGAAGGTATAACATGATATTCTAGACTCTAGCCAGTGTCTACAAAGGAGTTGTTTTCCAGTTGGAAATGCTCTATTGGTGGGAGTCAAGGGCAATAACATTTTGACATCGTCAAGTAAATAACACTTTGTTCTTCCTTAGAATAATCCTCAGATAAAAAAAGACCTGATCATTATGCTAGGTGCTTGGTTGTCATATCTACAGAATGAGTAGAAATGATAACAGCTGGCTTCATGTTCTAAAAGAGATGCATTCTCTCACTTATTCTGAGCACTACTTATCTATGCAACACCGCAAGATCACTGACAAGGCAAAATACTTCCCTGCATCCACCCAAAATCTCTGAGATGGGAAATGACCCCCAGCAAGATTACTCGGGCCAGTTGTACAGGAGACACCTTTTGAAGGGACCAGAGATCCTTGTCTTGACAAGTGAGAGAAGAGGTTTTGGAATCTGTCTTTTGAGGGAATGTGATTGGAAAGGTGCCTTTGACAAAGGGAATAAAAGAAATCTAGAAATAGTAAAAACTAGAGAACCAGTCAGAATGTCTCCAAGGGGGGAAATATTCTCTAGAAACAAGAAGACCAAAGCTGCCATATATCAACTATTTGACAGATTGACTGGATGTTGCATCTGGAAAATATTCTAGTAATTTGCACAAAGCTTTTATTTTCCCTGAAAGCCATTTTTATTTTAGACTCTTGCTTTTGATTTGTTTTACAGCACTATCAATTGCAACTTTGTCCCACCTGAAAAATAAAAAAAATAGAAGAAAATTCTTCATTGTCCTTTGTCTTTATTTATAACTTTCAGGTACGTTTGAGAAACACTTTATGTGGTAATGGGAAATAAGTGGCCACTTATCTTTTCTGAGAAGAGCCACTTGAGTTGGCTCAGCTGATTCAGTCCTGTGGTGTTTAATGAAATATGAAAAAAAAAATTCAATCTAGCACAACCATTATAATTTGCTGCTTGTTTGGAAATAGCTGCTATCTTTCTTAAGACTCTTTGTAGTATCATAAGACCTTCTCTACTCTTTTGAGAAGTATGTTTCTAAGATCGTATAAACTGAAAACCAAAAGACTGCATAAACCCCATTTTAGAAGAGGAAACCCTTTGTCTGGAATAAAAAATATTTTCATAACCTCAAGACAGGCAATATTCAGAAATAGAAAAAGACAACAGAGGAAGAAGGGAAAAAAGGGATCAGAAGCCACTGAAGATTTTAATGCCTACATATAGTGACATGGGTCATCATTCCACAAATGCACCTCTCTCTGTTTTTTTAATCTGTTGGTTATTAAAGTTGAAATAACTACTAAACCTTCCAGAAGAAGTGGCTGGTACACAGTTCTGTGGGGGTGCTGCTCTGAACAGATCCTCCCCTAATAGGCCCCTGATGCAAGTCACTACCTCTGCAGGGCAGGGTGCCTGGGGGAATTCTGAAATATCATTTGAAATGTTATCTGCTCCTCCTACTTATTATCAATATGTGATTTTTATTGCTTTCTGAACCAGATGTCACATGAAAGAAAATACAATTGCTCTCCAGGTTGCTCTACTGTTCAGATAGACTAATAAATACACATTTTAGTTACCATACCTGATGCACCGAACAATATATGAAAAGTGAAGTGGTATTAGAGGATAAATAAAACCACATGCATCCTCATCTCTGGAGAGATTGTTAGTGCATTGCTCTGGATTGGCCTTGAGGTTAAATAGAGCTCTTTCAATTAAGCAAACAAACTGCAGCTAAAGAATCCACTGCAACTAAGTCAACACTAATTACTTGATCAAAAAATGTTAAAAAGGAAATAAGCAAGGTGAAAAGGGGAAAAAAGGTAAACAAAGAACATACTGATCTGCTGCATTTCTCTTTTGCATACCTCCAGAGTGAAACCCTCAAGGAAACTGCTGCCATGTGGAGCAGGAGCATCTGTTATACATCCAACCTCTTACTTGAATGGTTACCTTTCAAATTCTGAGAGCAGCCTAGCTAATCAACAGAGATAACTATATACAATTAGCTCTCAGGACTTGGTGCATGTTGCTATGAAGTCTGAATGGGCAGGCACAGATGAACTACACTCACATTTAGATATCCCCAAGGAGAGGATTTGAGGAAAGCTTTAAAACCCTCTCCGTTATCTCTGCTACAACTCAGCTGAGCATGAGAAGCCAACTTACATCTGCTTTTCCCACCCCAGGGCAGCACTGCACCTTCTTTCCAGTGGCTTCAGAGCCACTGGGAAATTGCAACAGTGGGGAAAACCCTGACCCCAGGATGTGAGCCAGGATGCATTTCTTGATCTAGAGGGTCTGGCATGGAGACATCATCTCACTGAGGGGAAGCAGTTCCCTCCTGTCTCCCCTTTATGCAAGCTGTGCCTGTTGTTGGAGCTGCCTGAGCCCCCCAGCAGTCATGCTGGAATACCAGCACTGTGAGAGGGCTGCAAGTGTCAGAGTGGGAAAGTGACAGACTGAGCACATCAAGACTTCCCTGAAGCAAGAAAAACACACAACATGAGCACTCATCACCAGCCCCTGAGACTTCAGAGAGTGTCCCCCTTTAGAGAGTCTCTCCCACTTCTAAACTTAGAGACTGGAAACCTGGGGATGTGGAAGAAGCTAGAGAGTGCACAACACCCTAATTAAAGTCATCATTGAGCTTTACTTAATATATAAATATATATATATGTGTTTCATATACATAAGTGATTGGTCCAAGAAAGATGCATAGAGAGTTTAAATCCAGTTGAAAGAGAAAGAAAGAATTATAATTTGACCCTGTTGTCTCCACAGCTTGAGGGAAGCAAGGAAATATGGGGGAAGGTGGAAGACTGGGGCAAAAGAGGGTGGAGAGGCCTTAACCTGCAGAAGCACCGTATAGTGTGAAAACTAACCTAGAAGATACAGGATTGTGTGACAGAAATTATCAATTTCTGTTCTTAACTCATAAAGAAGTTTAAAGAAATAACTATAAAGGCAAAGACAGGTAGGAAAAAAGGAGAATTTCAGAAGGAGGCAAGCAAAGGGAGCATGTCCCCAAGCCAGGGAGAAGGAGCAGTGTGCCCAGCATGTGTGGGAAGCAGCACATGCATGGGGGACAGATACTGCAAAGGGAAAAACCGCTCCCCAGGCCAAGTGTTGGAGACATGAGCAGTCCTGTTGACAGGCAATTGAAGAGGAGCCAGTGCTTATCTTCCCCACTTGGACTACTGCAACTTTGCTTGTTACACTTTGATTTCCTTTTTGAACGTCTGCATCTGTTCGTCTTCTCCTCCCGTGTGCCAAGTGTACAGTGACATTTCACACAACGCTGTTCTCCACTGGGAAAATGCCTGAGAAGCCTTGCAGGGAGCCCAGGCTCAGTCCTGGCATGTCCATAGGGGCTGACACCTGAGTCAGGCCTCGTCTGGGACTCTTTCAGCCCAGGACAGTCACTTTTTTCCATGAAAGCATAATAATGACAGGTTTCACAGTGCTATGGGAATAGTAGTCCAGATGTTTCAGGAGCTGCTAGAAACTTTTGGAATTTTGTAAAACAACTGGATTAAAACCAAGAAAGAAGACTGGTCAGTTCACTGAAAGTCTGTTACTTTTACTCATTGTGCTAACTGGATGACTGAAAAATTACTGCAAAATTAATGAAAATTGTAGTAATTTTTCAAAATGACTAATTTCACTTGCAACTTATCCAGATGTGCTGAGAATATAAAATTGCATGGGGACCATTTCTGCAATGGTGACGTGTATGAAAAGTAAGTTTTTGCCATAGTCTCTCTTCTTACATAATGAATTAGACTGAAATAATAGCTGAAAACAAGCACATCAGTGCCTTCTTTCTCATCTGAGACTGGCTTAGCATTTGCCTTCACTCTTTGAAGGAATTTTTATGCTACTCTAGATCTGCTATGACACAGAATACGTTGCTGAAGTGTCCTGAAACTCTCCCTGAATTCTCAGGTCAAACCTCAGAATACTGGGAACAGCCAAAAGATGTGTGGGGAAGGGGGTGAAATGGGGAAAGAGAGTGTTTCTAATGTACAGCTTTCTGCTTCAGCAGATGCAAAACTCTAGGATACTAAATTGTTCTTCTCTTTGTAGCTTGGAAGAAGAAAAGCCCACTCTCAGCTGCATTTCTTGTGATGGAATGAGCACAGGAGGAGAGGTTTTTGCATCCCCTGCACTTCCTTCAGCCATTTCCCCTCCGCACTCCACCACCGTTGTGCTCCAGCCCTCCTGGCTCAGCAGCTGGGTGAGATAAAAGGTTTACTTTGCAGAAAGCAGAAGCTTGTCTGCTATTCCCGTGGGCCAGGCTTTGTGTCAGGAACTTGCACGTTACTGCAATGGATAAATAAAAGCCAAGATATTCAAGAGTATGATTGAAGAAGGGGCTTACGTAGTAGTCAAGTACATATTAGAAAAGGAAGTACTTGGATAAATATTTAAGTAAAGTTTAGAACTCTTGCTCACCTCCTGTCAAATCCTGAAAGTACCTAAGCTCCTTGACAGGCTTGCTAGTCTGGTTTTCCAAGGAAAAAGTCCATGAGATTGAACTTTCATTATGATGTCACCTCAACATAGCTTTTGAACCCTTGGGAGAATTCACATCATACTTGGAAGATGACTGGAGCCTCAAAGATTATTTTGTTCCTGTGCTTTTTGGGAAAAGTTGAAGACAATGTAACACTCAATCCTAATAGAAAACCAGAGGCAAGAGGCTTCGATATTCAAAACATCTGCAATGATTTAATTGTTATCATCAGTACATGTGGGAATCCCAATTCTTTACTACAGTTCCTGCTCAGCTAATTCCCTCCCTGTATATTTTTCCACCACATCCTCTGGTGATGATCCAGCCTCCAAATATTTTCAGAGTATACCTTGCACACCAACAGATTAACAAACTCCTTCCAAGGATAGCTGTGATGTTTATCAAGAAATATGGCCAGATGGAGACTGGTGCCATAGCCCACTTTTAATCAATAACACTAGCTTAGTATCACCACCTTTGCCCAGCTAGTGATGGAAAGCAGGGATGCATTTTAGGAAGTGATCTGTTTTCCAGGGTTTCCTCTTAGTTGGTTTTAAGTGGCAGTTCATTGAGCAAATGTCAGTGAAACTAAGTCCTAGGAGACAGTAGGAAACTCCTCTCCTTGCTGACTGCCTTGAAGGTCATTTTGAAGCAGCCATTTGTCAGAGATCGAGTAGACAGCTGGGTCAAATAAGATAAAGCTGGAGTCACTAGGAGAGAGTCAGAAAGAAGCATCTCAGCTGATTACCATAGTCCCACTGCTTCTATGGCCTAATGTCAGCTGAAAAGAAAGTTCTTGGTGGTATAAAAGTCGTCAATGACCATTTCTTCTCATATTCTTGGTAGAAAATTCAGGCAGATCTCTTGAAGCCTGGCCTTGATTTTTTTTTACAGTGATGTTCTGGCAAATGGTAACCTCATTACTAACCAATATTGTTTTATTAGCTGTTGTGTTATTACACAGACACACAATGTACATTATACCTTTGTACATGTATTTAGCATAGAAATAGACAGCTTTAAAGATAAACTTTTCTGTGTTTTTTTATAAATGGAAATATTATTTACATTACTCCAGACTCTCTTGTTGCTCTGACGTTAAGATCACAGACAGCTTCAAAAATGTGCAAAGTACATAAAGAATTTTCCCAGACAGATTAGGTATATGGTCAAGTTTTATAAACCTACTCTTAACCCTCTTTTTCAAATCTCCTTTTCCAGGAACTCAATTACATTACGAACAATGGTTTGATTATAACTGCTGTAATACAATGACCTGGGTTACATCTTGGGTTTGTGTTGTTGCTTTCAGTGAGCTTTAGAGTAGAGAATAATGTGATACAGAGCCTTAGGGTCAAATTGTTTCAGGTGACTAGGAAGATGCCTCTAAATGCACTCACCACAGAACTGTATATATGGCATGACTTTTAAAAAATCTAGCATCCCTGTTTCTGACAGGCCATGTGCTCTGGCAAGGAAACAAACCTACCTGCTGTGCAGAAAAGCAGGAGGGTGTCTACAAGCAAGCCTGACCTTTCTATATCACCTCCTGCATAGTAAAAGCCCTAAAGAACTAAGTTTCTGAGGGCCTCTGAAAAAGCAAGTATGGTTTTGCTGACATTCTGACTTATCTTGGTTGTTCCCAGACTGTGCTTTTGTTGGGTTTGCCTCACAGTAGACTAGGAACAAAAGAGGAAGCTTTAATTCACTGATCCCCTCCTACTGCACAGAATTACAGGCTAATGAGACACAACCTGTAACACCCTGGAAAGGCTCTCCTGCACACACTGGTGTTACATTTACTTATGTAAGCAGGTGCCCACCCAGATACACTGGGAAAGGATTAAGTATTGCTTAAGACAAACAGCTTATTTGCAAAGGGTGTAATGGAGATAAACACTGTCTCAACAGAACTGAAACCTGTCAAGCATGGCTTTAAGTCAGTATTTTTTCGTGCTACTTTGCGATTCTTGTACTTCTGAATTCCCTCTGACACAGTAAGCTGCTGGAGAGGGAGACACAGGAAGGCTACAGATGCATGGCTAGTCAGCCTAGGAGCCTGATAAACCAGCCTGTCTGAACTCTCTGCTGCCATGACTGCTTTTCAGTCGTCTTGTAATCTTTTCACTCCAAAATCTTTTGATTGTGTCACTCTCTGTACTGTCAGCACAGCCCCATGTACAACCCAGATTTTGGTCCTAAATGGAGCAGAATTGATCCTTCTGAGGCTATGGCAGAGATGAAAGCAGATATCATGTCACAGCAATACAGGAAGATTACATTAAATGTGTGCAATTAAATAGTAGAAAGTTTTCCACAGGAAATAATAAAAAAAAAGAAGAGAAGAGAAGAGAAGAGAAGAGAAGAGAAGAGAAGAGAAGAGAAGAGAAGAGAAGAGAAGAGAAGAGAAGAGAAGAGAAGAGAAGAGGAGGAGTTACATTTTATGCATGCTGCCTATCCAGTAGTACATATCTGAATTTTGCAGGCAGTTTCCCAAGAGGCTGTCATGCATCAGTCAGACATAGCTCTCCACACCTTCAAGATCAAATTTCTCATCTGTATATACTACACATAAGGTTGGACACAACTGTCATACTGTCATTTGATTCAGCCATTCTTATGACCTGGAAAAGTACAAATAAAGGAAGACATAAAATTAGTTGTAGTCTCAGCACAAGGTGGTTTCAATAACTCTGTTTCATTGCTCTAGAACCACAGTAACAATGTTATATGTCCTACCTTAGAGATTGTCTGTCTGCATAACCTGGTGATCTTATGTGCTGATGTTGTGAAATTCCTGGTATTTTTGTTTTGTGCAGTTTCTCATTGGTTGCTTGACCAAATAATTGTGGGTATTGGTTTTGCAGTTGACTTGGATATCACAGAATCATGCAATGGTTTGTCTTGGAAGGGACTTTAAACACTATCAAGTTCCAAACCCCCTGCCACTAGACTTTGGTGCTCAAAGCCCCGTCCTTGAACACCTCCCAGTGCCTCACCACCCTCATATTGAAGAAATCTCCCCATTTGCCATGGTAAATTCTGATAATTTGAAATTCTCTTCACTGCCTCTCTGTCTCTGGGAACAATTTTTCAAGAATCTCTAATGAGTATTTGGGGTGGCAGTGACTGCTAACAAACCTATTCATCTGTCTATTGGTTTGCAGAGGATTATGTTCATTCCATGGAAAATACAAATGTTTCAAATTTTATTTTTTAGCCCCAATATGGCAAAATATGACTTACAGAATATCAAAAGTGCCTTGCAAAATTTCTTTGTCAGAATGTTTCCTTTTGACTCCTTGTTCATACACAGGTCCATCAGATGCTGCACAAGTATGTTTATGAAATCTTAGAGAAAGGGTCCAACAGTTATTTACATTCCTGTGAAATGTTTT
>VZRX01038986.1:24641-132301 GCA_013398075.1 Notiomystis cincta | reverse complement strand
TCCTGCTGCAACGTGGCATTTATACCATCCTCACCTGCTTTGATACAAGATGCCAAACAATGTGCTTTTTTTCCTCCAGCACAGCCTGTGAGTATCACTCCATGGAGTATTGTGATTTACAGATGATGGAAAGCATGCCATTAGGAACAGGAACTGAGATAGATCCTGGATTCCCTTGTACTGACGCTCCCAAAACCATTTACTGTGCTTCCTCAGTTAGATTTTATTAATTCAAGACAATTTGGTTCAGCTACTAGGAGGAAAGGGTGATTTGCTTGTATGAGTTGGTAAAAAGACAGAAATGAATAGAATTCTTTTAAAATGTCAGTCATATTCAAAGCAAAAATCCAGAGGAAAACAGCTTTTGATGACTTTCCCAAAACCCTGGTTTTCAAACAGCTCTCGAGTTCATATCATACATAAAATCCTCCATGTCAAACAAGAGTTGAGGGTATTGTTTTGGCTGCATAAAAAGAAAAAGTAGCCACATGGCATTCCATACTTGCATGGAAGTGTGGCCACGTTTGCTTTCGTGACGGAAAACTGCTTTCCTAATCAGCACAACCATTTCCATCATGGAACCATTGTGCTATTTTCCATTCAAAGCAATCAAGTCACAAGTGACTCTTTTCTAACAGCTTAAAGATCAGCAGAAACAATGAAGAGAATTGACTTTACGTAATCCTAAACTGATGCCTGGGATTGAACTCTTGCCTAGTGCTCCCATGCCAACTTCAGCAAGACAAGCTCTTTCAGGAGGCTACACTTCTATCCTTTATCCAGATGTAGTTTTGAGGCAGGTGACAGTGACTTGAGAAAGGGGAGTGGGAGGAGCCACTAAAATTTTATTGAAATGCCTTTTGCAGGTCTTGAGGTATGCATGATTTTATTATTATTATATATCTATTCATGGTTTAAACAAAGGAACAAAATACTCTTCCTTTAATTTGGGTGACATTAGGCAGGAAAAATAATTCTTTATATCATGTTCAGTGGAAATATGTTCACAAACGAACTGTGATCTTTGGCCTTGGGCTATTACCATGTTTCAAATTGTTGGTTGGCATGGATTAACCAACAGAACTACACCCATAAGCCCTTCTCTGTCCTAGTGGCAGGTAGATTTAGCTTTGTCAATACAAAGGAATCTTTGCTAAAGCTTTGTGTTTGTTAAAAATTATTCTTACATCCACATTCTGAAGCAGGTATTGAGAATTCTGTGGAGGGCTGGGTTTGGTTTGAGTTAAATATCAGTGCAGATGGAGACATCCCCTCCCCATCACATTTGTTTACCAGAGAACAGTGAACTGCAACCATGTGCAGTTTCACTGCCACTAGAACAAATTTTATTTGTGACAAGAGCTGGATGCCTTGTGGAAAAATCATTCTCAGCACGCTCTAGGAAAATCAAACCATTTCTCAGCTTAATGTGATCTATCACTATTTGTTTTTCTGCTATCAACATACCTGCAGAACATCTAAACTTTTATTTGGATGGAATTGCCATTATTTAGGCTGCAGTTATTGTATCTACAAACGTGGATGTTCGCTGTGTTTGCTGCTGTACAAGCAGAATAGGACAACGAACTTACAACCTGTTGTGTTGGGTCTGCATGGCCAAGCTTTGGTAGCAGGGGGGCTAGAGGTTGGCTTCTGTGAGAAGCTGCCAGAACCTCTCTCCATGTCCAGCAGAGCCAATGCCAGATGGCTGCAAGATGGACACACTGCTGCACAAGGCTGGGCCAATCAGGAATGGTGGGAATGCCTCTGGGATAACAGATCTAAGAAAAAGATGTGAAAACACCATTATTGGGCAGATGTAATTGCAACCAGTGAATAGCAGTGAGAATAACAGCTATTCAGACCCCAAGGTCAGTGGAAAATGAGGGGGAGATGAGATTCCTTTGTAGCCTGTGGTGCAGACCATGGTGAGGCAGCTGTGCCCCATGGAGGATCACAGGGATGCAGAGATCCCACGCTGGAGCAGGTGAATGCCTGAGAGGAGGCTGTGACCCCATGGGAGGCCTGTGCTGGAGCAGGATCCTGGCAGGGGGCTGCAGACCCATGGAGAGAGGAGCCCATACTGGGACAGGTTTGCTGTGACCCTGTGGGGGATCCATGCTGGAGCAGGCTGTCCTCAAAGGACTCTACCTTGTGGAAGAGTGACTCACATTGGAGCAGTCTGTGGAGAATGGCCTCTCAAAGGATGGGCTCACTTTGGAGAAGTTCTTGGAGAACTGTGAAGCAGTTGTGTGATGAACTGACGGTAACCCCCAGTCCCCACGTGCCTGCACTGCAGGTGGGGGGAAGGTAGAGCTGAGAAGGAGGGAGAGGTGGGGTGAAAGTGTTTTCAAGGTCTGTTTTTCTTCTCATTATCCTGCTCTGGGATTACTAGTAATAAATTCAATTGTTATCACCAAGTTTAATCTGTTTTGCCTGTGATGGTATTTGGTGTGTGATCTGTCCTGGTTCTTATTTCAACTCTTGAACCTTTGTTATATTTTCTCTCCCTTGTCCAGCTATGGAGGGGAGTGATAGAATGGCTTTGGAGGGCACCTGGCATCCAGACAGAGCCAACCCCCTACACTTGTGTACAAAGAAAGGAGGAGGAGAGGAGGCCTGGTGGCTTGGGCTTCCTGACCCTGCTACCACCAGTGACTGACCCGAGATGGGCCATGGCAGCTGCTGGGCTATGCTGACCCTGCTGCATCTAGAGCAGGGTACCCCTTTGGGGTAGGGACCCCTCCAGGCAGCTTCTACAGCCACAACAGGTAGCTTGCACCAAGCTCTAAAAAACTCTTGATGAACCACAGCAGAAGCCAGCCTAGCTCTCTGCAAAGTAGGCAATACAATCATGGTCATTTTGCCAGCTGTACTAGAAGAATGAAACTCCAAAGCCCTCTGGGTGACTCTTGAAGGCTTCATTAAAACCTCTTATTTCACAAAGCACACCAAAATAAAGCAGGCATCCTTGCTTCATTTTAAAGAAGAGAAGCTATTTTTTGCTACAAGCTGTGAAATGTCTCTGTTAAATAACAAGAACAGAAGGTATGGCATACTAAGTGTTTTACTTAGGTCTCTATTGCTAATTTAATATTTTAGGGGTTACAATGTGAGTACATTTCCACTGACTCTTGATAATTCATAAGAGGATACCTACAGCAAACAAATGTTTTCCTTTTGTGAACTTGGTACGTAATAAAAAGTTTAAAGAAATTAAATTTAAAAGTTAGATTATCTATTTAAGCATCTAGCCATTGGTGCCAGCTTGTAGTTACAATGAAGGTTCTTCCTCTACAGCATCACATTAATGTGATGAAGATGAAGTCCTACTACTGGATTGCCTTCTCCCTACCCTTGTCACTCCAGAAAACTCTTTCAAGGCCATTAATTTCCATGCTAATCCCAGAAAAGTTCAAGATCTTTCTTCTTGCTATTTATTACTTGAATCTAAATTAAATGTGGGTATTATTTTAGAAAGCAAGGAATAACTGCGTATAAAAATGAATTTACACACGTGTATATTCAAAATCTACTCACATGTATATTCACAACTTACTGAACTTTGCTGATTTCCCTTCATTGTCCAGTTGGCTGTGCATAACCAGATGTTTCTCTCCCAACTGAGAAAAGAAGTGAGTCCACCTTGGCTTTCTTTTCTTCTTCATCAGGTTTTGCAGCTTTTCTACTTTACATCAACCACTGTGAAATATGAGGAGCAGCAAAAGACAACAAGTGAGACATTCTGCTGTGTGCTTCATAAGCACTCTGGTAAGCAGTGTGGCAGGCAGGAAAAAAGCCAGGGTCTTGGCAGTGCTTAGATGGTCTGAAGGAGAAAAAGCCTGGCTTGGCCAGGAATTCCTGCAAGATCAGCTGGATTCTGCAGAAGAGTACAGAGAAGAGGCTCTTGCTCTGGGCCAGCTCTCAGTCCTGTTCCCTGGAGGAAACAGTTCTGTAGGAGATGTTGTGAAGCATTTGCAGGGCAGTAGTTCACATCTACTGTACTCTACAGAGAGGATATCTTTGTCACAAACGTGGTGTGTGCAACATGAGCCCCTCTCTCCTCAGTTCTATCCCTTGCACAAGACAAATGGGCTGCTGGTGTGTGCTCCAAGGGGTCAGCAGACATCAGCATCCTGAAGATCCCTCTCTGCCTGCTGCAGAAGAAAATCTGGTCATATGCTTTTTTTATCCAAGAATCAACACTTTTCCCTAAATTTCAGAGTAAAGAAATTATTCTGGTGGTGACACCCAACTTTCTAGGTAACAGGAGCTTAAAAATGGGCCAGGGAAAATAGTAACTGATCTAATGGTTAGCTTTATGGTAAAGCAAAGGCACAGATGTCAAGAAAAGAAAGATTTATCTTTTTATTTTCACATGGAAAACAATGGAAAACAATCTGCCTGAGCTTGCCATATGGTTTTTATTGGAGACATGCTGTGTTTATATATGTGTGTTTGTATGTATATACACGTGTAAGCTATTATATTATATAAGATTCTGGCCTGCTTCATAAAACAAGAATATCTGAAAATATGTCTGCCACTCATTAATTGTGCTTTTCCTTATGTATCTAAAAATTTAGGACTGGCTTGTTCTGAATATTCAGAGATTTCATCTTCAATATTAACAAAAGTAAGTTAAAAGATCCAAAATGTTCTTCTTTGTCTTACTTGCATTACACTTCATAATATAAGAATACACAGGCTCAAGGATAACCTATCTCACTAGGTTGGGTGGCACTTGAATAATGTCAGTCATCACATTAAAATCTTATACTTTGGTGAATATAATTTTATGTTCTTCTGAAAAAAATGTAATTTACTTATTTAAATATCTATTTCAATTTACATTTAGTGTGATTTATGACCATTATTCCCTTTTCTCCAGTGGAAACAACCCTTGCTCGGGTAATAGATATAAAACTAGTGGAAAATGTGAGTAAAATGTAACGATATGAGAATCTTAAAAAATGCTACCATTTGCAAACTGATTTGAAAACCCCCCCACTTATTTCTACTGTGGAATCTGTAAGAGTAGCTAACACATAATTTCTTACATATTGATTGTATTTGGTATCTTTTGTATGTCTATTACAGTTTTGATTTTAAATAAAAGTGGCTGTTAATCTCAGCTGTCGATATATCCATGCCTCCTATGACCAAGCAAAACAACACAGCTGATAAAATACCATAAAATGAGCTATGTGAAATGAATAATTCTTTTGGGAATGAATCTACTTCCATTCAGTTTAGTAAATCTCAGCATAACTGAGCACAGTCTGTATAACATGTGGCAGAGAGTAGAATATTAATATATTTGTAAGATGTTGACAAGATGTTGATGTAGAGGCTGTAAAAAAGTCATCTTCATTCTGTTTGTGCTTGAAATTTCTTACATTTAGAACAAGGAACTCTGTCATGTCCCCAAAGCTTGGCTGCTGCAGCCATGCAGTGGAACATTTGCTAATACATTTGATACTGTCATGATGAAACTCAAACTATAATCTGCCAAGAACAGAGGTTGCCAGGTCAATCTTTCGATAAGTGTGGCTGATTTGCCTCAATACAGCAGTGGAAAATATGCAAATTCACAGAGTGACTAATTGCCCCTTGGGAAAACTTAAGCAACCGGTCTGAACTCTCCTGTAATTAAAACCATCTAGATAATGTAAACAATTGTCTTGTAAACATTTCGCACTGGAAACTTTCTGCAACTACTTATTCTGTGGCCTGCCTTTGTATTTGCCAAGCCCCTCAATACATTTTAAGCTCATTAAGGCTTAGCTCCTGCCAAGGACTTGCTGTCCCAAGTCATCCAGTACTCACAGGTGGCAGTTCTGGTTGGAGGCAGGAACTACAACATGTAGCTGAGGGGGCAGCACATCACATGTCTGTGGTCCACAGCACCAGCAGAAGTGGCAGCCAGAGAGGGGCAGATGGACTTTTCAGAAGCACATGAGACTCCAGATGAAATTACTGAGAACTGGAGATGTAATACTGGAGGGAAATCAGCATGTGTAATGTTGGGGGCTTGGTATACATGAAAAGCAAGGACACCAGCTGTAATTTAAGTCAGCTGCTTGATACTTTGTTTTATTAAAGCCCCTGCCTTGTTTTCTTGCCCCAATTTTATCCAACGTGTCTTTCCAAAAATGTTAGCAAAATGGTTAATCAAAGGACTCAGCCTCAGTTGGACTTCTGATCTAAAGAGTAATAAACTCTCTGATTAGAGCAAACTGTGAATAAATAACTACTTTTATCACATGAAATAACAGGTGCTTTGTTTTTGGTAGGTGGGCTCAGTGATGCTGGAAAATTGCTTTTACTACAGATTGTCATTAATCACAGTATTTCTCTGTGGAATGTGTTCTGAATACATGTTCTAAACATCTGCTACTGGGCACTGAAACATGAAAGTTCAGGTTGTTTCCTTGCAGCTTCCCTGCTCTTCCCCTTCCAGCGGAAGAACAAATCACACTCAGCCATAGAGACTCTGATATCTACTGGTGGTGACTTGCTGAGCTTATTTAGTAGATCATGAGCTACTAAATAATATTGTGCTTAGAAGGGGATTTGGCTTGTGTGGAATGAGAGTTACTAGATGAGGAAGAAAACCACATTTGAGTATCACAATAAATGGTATTTTACTCAGGGCTTATATTTCAAGCCCTGAGTAAGGCAAGAGCCAGTGTAAGGGCCTGTGTGCATGTGTGCTTTATACCAGAGACTGGTCACAAGAGAGCAGTGAATTGAAATTTCAATTGCATGGGAGTTCAGCCAGGTCAATATTCAATAATGAATTTGAGCCTTTATAACAGGCAAACAGTTCGCCTGAGAGGTGCTGTGTTGTGTGGTGATTCAATCCTGAATCACCTGAATGCAGCTGAGCTGTGGAGCTTCAGTTTGCCTGATGTATGAAGTAAATGCAGTTTCCAGAAATCACTGGTTGGTAGTGAAGATTAGAAGATTTGTTTATGCACAGAAAAGGTACAGGAGAGGCCAACACAGAAATTTCCTTGTGCATTATGCTGAGGCATTCCCTTCTCCAGAACTGGTAGCTGTCTGGGAGCAGACATCTCCCAGGGAAAAAAAAAAAAAAAAGGCTTATCTCCCAGCCTTCTTGAACAAGATCCCTACAAAGCTGTTCAGAAAATTTGAAATGCTGTGGGCTGGGAGCTGCTCTTTTGCTGAAGCTCAGCTGTCAAAATTAATTTTTGCTACTACAGTGTCCTCCTCCATCTGTATCTCCAAAACTTTTGATGGAGCTTACTGCTACTGCAAAATGGGCCAGAGGAGTACTACAGGGACATTTTTTTTCTGTTCTAACAATTCATGTTGCTATTTCTTCACACTCGGTGTTAGGACTGGTTTGTAGTGCATAGGCACACAAAATAAAGTAGCCTCTTACCACAACCCAAGATGTGACAAAGATCCTCTTATCACATCCTGTAAGTGGAAGAATCACTCAGCAGAAGTCCATCACAGCTTAACTAAGGACCCTGCGCTACTGCCTCATTTTTTGATGGGTTCCTATTGAGGGTGAGCAGGTTCTACAAGAGAGATGGAGAGGGACATTATACAAGGGCATGTGTGCAAGGACTGGAGGAATGGCTTCAAACTGAAGATCTGATATTAGGAAGAAGTTCTTTACCCAGAGGGTAGGAAACAGGTGGAACATGTTGCCTAGAGAAGTTATGGATGCTCTGTCTCTGAAAATGTTCAAGGCCAGGTTGGATGGGGCTTTGAGCTACTTGTCTAGACAGATGTCCCTGCCCATGGCAGAAGGGTTGGAACTAGATGGTCTTTAAAGTCCCTCCCAACCCAAAATTGTTCCATGATTCTCTGGTATATGCTGGATCTTGATCTTTCTGCATTGCTTGCCTCTCAGAAATTTTAACTTTTAGATATCTCAATGGCATGCAATCTTCAAGGCAAGAGTTAAATATTTGATTTTCAGCTTGGTAAAAGCCATTTCTTTGCAAAATTTATGAAAGAGAGGTAGCTCCAACCCCGAGCAAAGGACAGAGCATAGACAAAACAGGACTTTAAACTGTCAGATGGTGAGGAAACTCATATATCTCCTGCCTCTCTTAAAATATGTGGGGGACAGTGAAGTCCTTTCAATTCCACTTCTACATCTGTTCTTAGTTAAAAGAGAAACAGTAAAACTAAATTAAAAGAAATGGTGACAGTTTGGGCTGCCAGAAGTAAGTATAAAGGGTGTTTCTTAATATTAGATGCTTTTCCACCCAGAGCACAGAGAAAAGATGTAAATGTCTCAGAAGAAATCAAGTTTCTGTTCCTCTGTGTCTCCTGCTGGTTGCCAAATGTTATGGAAGCCTGCCTGAGGCTCACTAACACTAAAACTATTATCTATCTCAATCTGGGGCAGCTAAAGTTGCATTCATATGTTCATTAGAGCTATTCTGGCAATAGAAAATGAAAGATTCTGAGGCTATATTACATCAGAGACAAGTACTTTTTCATTCTCACAGTGCTGCTGTGGCTATATCAGCACGGCAGGTTGCCCATCTCATGTTAAATTGAACCAAAAAACTGCTGCATACTATGACAACTAAATAACTCCCAGTACCCAGGCTCTTGCACTTAAAAATATCTGGCTAATCTTCTCTGTGTTCTCTGCCTAATGTCAAGAAATAGCAGAATTCCTGTGCTGCAGGAATTCTACTGGATTGCTGGCTACAACTAGAGAGCTGGGCAAAGGACCTGATAAAGTTCCCCTCAATTCTGGTTTTAGGGGCCATCACACAACTAGTGCTGTTAAGTTGCCAAAACATTGTTTAGTATCATCCTTCAAAAGTGATTTTTCACATATGCAGACAACTATACATTCATCTTCTCAGATATATTTTCCCAAATAGAAAGGAACAGTGTTACCCAATGTTTGCAATATAAGGTTTGTTTCCGGTTTTTTTATCTTCCTTTTAATTTTATTCATTTGCCACATGTTCTATCATGTTTTGAAATTATATTCTTCATCATTTTCATTGCCATGAAATTTGAAAACCCCAGAAAAAATCAAGTCTCCTTAGTGTCAAACAATATGACTGATGGGGGAAAAAAAGTGTCTATGTGGGTTTACAAAGTAAATGAAAATTGAGAGGCAAAAAATGGCTATATCCAAAATAACAGGTCCAGTAGCCCAGTACTGATCAGTATATCTCAGACAATTGCCTCAGCACATTGGCAGCTTAGCTTTTGCCAAGTTTTCTGAAAAAAGTAATTGTACATGGGAATCTGAAGAACAGATTTTTGTGATTGGTTACAGAGAATTTCCTAGTGCTAAATTCCTAATGCAAAGTGTAGCATGAAATAAAAAAATAAAAGTACTCATTTCTACTCCATGGCAAACCACAGAGGAAGGACCTGGGTAGTCAGCGATGACAGACCTTGAGAAGGGAAGATAAGGAGTCAGATAGTGAGGAAAGGAAAGCTGGAGAGAGATGAAATGGAAGAGGAGAGGCTGAATATTATAGACTGGAGGGTATGGGTGAAGAAAAGAGCAGCAGAAAGACTATCAGGTAGGCCTAGGTGTGTAGCATAGCCAGAAGCTGAAGGCAGCAGGTCATGCTGAGTTCAGCAGTGCCAGATCACTGTAGAATAGAAGCTGGGTCTTAAGAAAGAATACAGGAGAGTAATAGGGATGAGCTGATGAAGGTGTTAAGGGCACCAGATGCATGAGGAGTGTGAGGCTGCAGAGAAGCCAGGCCTGGTAGCAAGGTGAAGAAGGGCCAGGCCAGGCAAAAGCTGGGTGACAGGGGTGTGGAATTTGCATTTAATTTGATGTGAGACAGGGAGAGATTAAATTGGAAAGGGTAAAACACAATTAGCTATGGAAGTATGATCCCAAAGGGGAAAGGAGAGGCACAGAGAAAAGAGGAATGAGAGAAGAAATAAATGCTAAGAACTGTATTGTGTATGAGAATGGTGAATGGCAGCTAGGGAAGAAAGGGGAACATGCTGAAAATCTTTGAGTGAACATATCTGAGAAATCTGATAGACAGAACATTCTGCAACAGCAGCAATTTCCTGTGTTTTCCTATTTATAGGAATGACCCAGATGAAATTGCAGTGTTCCTCGTCTCACTTTTCTAGTAAAATATTGACATTTATTTTGTGTATGAAGAGGATGTGCATGACTAAGAAAAAATATTTCAAACAAGGAAATGGCATTAGTTTATCCAATCCTTGCTGCTTCTCTAGATATTTCAGAGGTTGTTTCTATGAAAGAAGTAGCCTTTTGTTTGAATATTGAATGGTGCTCAGAAAATATCTTCCCTCACAAATACAGGGGCATCTTGCACAATAACACCTAAGAATTTCATACTTGCATATGAACCAAACCTCTGCACCTGACTGATCACTACACAGCTCCAGTTTTCCTCTGCATGAAATCTACTGGCAGGAGTAGACTCAATCCACCATAATACTGCACCAGTGAAAGACAGATTCCCACCTCCTAATTGTATGCAACTCCTAAATGCTCCTAGTGGAGCATTTCCCATTGTATGAACTCGTGCCATTTGGAATTTTAAAGAAATTTCTGGGAACAGTAAATTTATATATGGTTTTTGCTTTTTAAAACAAATAAACAATTCTCCAGGCATTAGAAAAACCAGGCTAGAGAAGACGAAAAAGTTGAATAGGCAGACTTACATCTGTGTTTTTTCCAGAGTTTGGTTTTGGCTCATTATAGGCAAAATGTAGCCACAAAAATGGAATGCAAATGAACACCATTAACATGCAAATCTACCCTTGTCCAAAAATGACACTGTAAGGAAGAAAACAAAAATCCAAAGTAGATCCCTCAAGCCACTGTGCATTTGTGTTTTCAGACAGGGAATTTAGTCATCAAATGTGCTGTTGGTGCAACATGCTCAGAACTGCTGCTCTTTTGGAACCCTGGAGAAGGGGGAGAGCGTGGCAAGATCTCTCTACAGCTGTGAATCAGTATATCACAAACTTCACCAGGGAGGACCCCTTTGAAGATCAGCAGACAGCTAAGTCTTCTGCTGCTCTTATTTAGTCTGGCATGTCTGGTCTGAGACTGAGAAAGGAGATGACAGTTTTCTGAGATAAACCCTGGCCTGAGGCTAACCATTCATTCAGCTGTTTTGGGAAGCCATTTGTTACAAACTTATGCTCTACATACATGGACCTGACCTTTCATCTTCTTGCCCCTTAAGTTTCCTCTTAATACCATCAGGCTTTTTTTTGGGTGAGCTGGGACAGATGAACACCATTGAGGAGGAGGGACACTATCCTGTGTTTGTAAATTCTGCCATGACTCTTTTGTGGCTTATTAGCATGTCTGAATACTTAATTAATGCTAGACAAAGAAGAATGCAGAGTGCATTGGTGCCAAATCAAGAACTGAAACCACACCATCGTCATGAACAAAGTTCTGTGATTTAAAACCCACTTTAAAGAATAGCCATGCTGAGTTTTTCTCACTTTTTCTTTTAATTAATTGAGTGTTCTCACACTTTGGACTTTACAGTGGTGTGTCTAAAATCTCTTCGCTTTTGACTTAAATGAAAGTCGAGATTTCTCAGTATTCATCGACCTTCTGAGGAAGCCATTAGGAATAATGAATTGTAAGGCTGACTCTGATGTCAGCAGAACTAGTTACGACACATGAATGCCCTAGAGACCCAGCCTAAATGAGAGCAAAGTTCTGCTCCTAGCTGTAGTGGTATGAGCATGGAGCAGCAGACATAAAAATTTACTCCACAAAAAAATGAAAACATACATCTACTGAAATGAGAAGACACAGACATCCACAGTTCTTTTCTGTAATGTCAATTTTAAAAAAATCTAGAGAAACTGGAATAAATAATGTTACTTTGAAAAAGCACAGGCTATTTTCCAAATAAAAGTGGATTGAGATATTAGCCAGTGAGGTTGTCTAGATGAATATTATAGTCTTAAATGTAGCCTTAAGCCAATAGCTGTTACAGCCATCTATTCAGGGTGTGTTCATCCCAGGAAATTTAGAGTACTGAAGAGACCCAAACCAGTAAGTTCCACACATTGTGTAGCCCAGGATTCATTAGCTGGAGGATACCCCATGCCAGCACTTGACTGACATGGCTTTTAAGCTTGTTTTCTGCTTAGTAAATGACCTGGCACTTCTGGTTGTTGGCTAGGGAGAGGGGATATGAACTTGAGTGTTTCTGTATCTCCCATACTATAAGTGTCTGCTTCACAACTTGGGCATCCAAACCAAATTCAGCTAACAGTTTTTGCTTGCTGTCCTTCACTTCTGGTGACTGGCTCAGCAGTAGCTGTGGGTCATGGGTTCACACTCCTCTTTATCCTCCTTAGGAAATCCAGACACAGTGGGAAGCAACCTTTCCAATGTTTATGAGTAGATGGCATGGATATCTTCTTTGTGAAGGGTACAACAAACAAATAAAACATCTGATGCCTTTCATTCTTACTTTTTGTAATCCTAGTTGTATGTTGAATGCAAAATGCCCTACATATTATATATACATATATATATAATATAATGGTTTATTTTTTATTTTATTGCTGTCAAAGGCTTTAAAATTGGATATAATTATGTAATGTGAGGAATATGCTGTATCCTTCTATATGAAAATCATCACTGCCCACCATAATATTATACAAAATTATATAATATAATATAATATTATAATACTGACTCATAGCTGACACACTGTTGCTTGTTAACTGAGAAACCTCTCCAGAACAAGTCAGATAGAGGAGGAATAAAAGCAGTGAAATATAGCTGTGGGTGAATACCATGGAAGGTGAACAATCGTTAGGGAGTAAGCAGACCTATAAGAGGGCTTTAGAAGCCCCAAGGATTCCTGGCTGCCAGTTGTCAGTGCTGAAAACATGGATTGAACAGGACATGCAGAGTCAGCTAATGCTGTGCTCCAGGAAAAAGCAACCCAAGCACTGGTAGGAATGCAGCTGAAGGACTGGTGAAGTCCATTTGGCTTCTGCTGGCTGCTTCGTACCTCGCTGATTTTTTCCCTCCATCCAATAATAACTTAATCTCTCTCCATTTCCTTTGCACACTATTTATATAACTCTATAACCAGGACAGTTATAGCATCCCAAGTGGAATATCTGCCCCTTGGTCGCCCCCTGCAGCGTTGCTGTTCTGTGGTGAGGGCAGGGTTGGGTACTAATCCCTTGCAGAGGGGCTGCCAGCTTCAGGCTCTTTCCTAGGTCTCCAAATACATACTTCAATCAAGCTACATAAATCACACCCCTCTGGGCTTCCTGTCCAGCCTGCAGCTGAACTAATTTTTCCTTTTCTGTTTACTGAAAGCTGCAATTGGACATATTAGCCAGTCAAAAGGATAAAGTTTTTACCTCTTCCCCGTAGAGTTTTTATTTTTTCACTGTCTAAGGAGTAGACAGGCACTTCTTGCTTTGTTAGGGAAGGTGAATTACAGAGGCACTTCCTTTTGTCCTTTCCTTCTTTTCTCTTCCTGCTCCCCCAAAACAAAAACTAAAATGATTCCTATTAAGGTAACAACAGATAAACCAGATCAAATTGCTTTACTGCAGTGGTTCAATGTACACCACTCTGCACAGAAATTGCCTGGTTTATGGCGCTGTTTGCCTTACATTGAGGGAAAGAATACAGATTTCAGAATAAAGTCTTACCAAAACATAGACTTCTATGGCAGGGCTAAACCATAAGCAGCCTGCTAAAAGCCATATATAAATGAACTCCATGGCAGTTCATATTACGGTCATAAATATAAAAGGGATAGAAAAGGCCCCACCTGACACCCTGACTGGTTTTTACAAGTGTTACTTTGCATTCCTACAAGTCAAGTGAAAATTCCCAAACGTTGGCTGTTGTCCAGTGATCTTTCCCCAGGTCTGGATCGCCACCCTGGCAGTGTTTGGAGCGCAGTGGAGAGTTGTAATTGGTGGCTTTTCTGAGCCCCTGTGGACGGCAAGTGTCGTCAGGGAGCACTACTGGGGATGGCAGCGACTGCCAGCCTCGCTCCCAGGCTCTTGGCAGCACAGGATACACGTGCCTGGTGCCCCCAATGCCTGCACTGGAGCCAGCCAGACAGACACGCAGCAGACAAACTGA
Organism: Notiomystis cincta; assembly: GCA_013398075.1. Taxonomy (NCBI): domain Eukaryota; kingdom Metazoa; phylum Chordata; class Aves; order Passeriformes; family Notiomystidae; genus Notiomystis; species Notiomystis cincta. Next base: position 118,185 of record VZRX01038986.1, on the reverse strand, counting down.
CTGCTGGAGAAACCCTGTCACCCGAGCCGCTGTCACCTCGTGTCGGGGGCAAAATCCTGGGGCCAGCGGTAACAGAGCCTGCTGGGAGAGGTTCACCTCTTGTTCCAACGTGACCTTCTGCTTCAGAGCTGTCTGAGCACAGCCTCAGGGGCTCTGGCATCTGAACAACACATGGCAGGTCGCTTGCAGTGGCACATGCCTGATGGTACTGATGCTGTGTCTCTTAGGTCCTCCCTGGTAGGGTCACCATAGACTTTGGGGCACATATTCATGTCCTTTGGAAAATCATTGGGGAGCCACTGAGCAAGGATGTCCTGGAGATAATCTGGGTATCACCCTACTGACAGCTCTCAGAGCAACAGAGGCCAGCAGTGAGGTGTCTGCACAGGCCACTACTGCAACCCAGAGAAGAAAAAAGGGCAAGAGACCACCATCTGAAATACTCTCTCCTCCCTCTGGAGATTTCTATTGACTTCAAGATGTAGTGAGAATCCCAGATTGCTGCAGCCTTGTCCCCTTCTCACGAGCCTTGGAGACACAAGTCTTTTCTGTAACTTCAGTCTGCCAAATTCAAAGCAGGATGGTTTTTTTGTCATTTTATTTGCTGATTGCATGACACAGAGAAGATGAGACATGCTGTGGATGTGAAGTTGGAAAGGATTCCTCCCTTGAATACATATTGTGGAATGAAAAAAGCCTCCTCAGTGACTCAAGAGTGGCTTCCTCAACCAGAGGAGAACACAATTGTTTTGGGCTGTCCAAACTTCTGCTACCACAGCACCCAGGACTTCTTGAGAAAGAGGTTGTTTCTGTGTCACAGGAAGAAAGGGTACTAAAATTTTTCATTAAGGTCAAGATAATCATCCGGGACAGAAGTTGTTAACATCTTGGGGTTTATCACTAAGTAAACAAGAAGCAATGAGTCACTAGTAGCCCAAACTCTATGAAAAGACAAATAAATAAAACAACCTCAAAACCTTGTAAAACTAATCCTCATGCTCTGTAGTCCTGTTTCAGATATGAGGCTCTGTAAGACACAATATAGTTGCAGCTTATGAGTGACAGAACTAAGAGGACTTGATTAAACCTGCAGCACAGACACAAGCTAAAGGAGAAGGAGAAATTGATGGGATATTTTGACAGCTGTGGGGCAACTGTGTCCTCTCCTTCTGTTTGGAAAGTATTTTAGTTTGCCTGTGATGCAAATGAGGCGGTATGTCTGAGATAAAAAACTGTTTTCCTGTTTCTTCAAAATCAAAGCTGATAATATTTAGGAAAAGAGCGGGAAGAAAATTTAATGTGTACCTAGAAGAGCTATTCTTTTTGATGGAAAATAATAAATAAAGCAATGTTTGGTTTAGGATTAAGGAGTCAAAGTGTGTATGTTCTGACATACAGAAAATTTCTGAGAGTATCAGAGATGGGAAGAAGCCTTTCCTCACAGCTGTGAGCTTTCAAAAGAGAGCAGAGAGCACACAGATCCCTGTCCTCACTGTCAGGCAGTGCCCAGTGGCAGTGCAGTGTTTTACTTTCCATTGATGGTAGCAACACCCCAAGACAATTCTTCACCAGGCAGCCAGCAGGAAATACATCTTGGTTTGCTCTGGCCACATTACACACAGAGTTAATCCCTGTGACTCCCATCACAGTTCAAAACTCTGCTTTAGATCCTAGGAAGACACTGTTTTGCTATTTTAACGACCCAATTATTTTTACAGCAGGTGTTACACCAAGACTTGGCTTCCAGGCTCTTCTCTGCAGGTCAGACAGATCCCCACAAGGGCAGAGACTGTCATTGCTGGCTGTGCAGGTGCCAGCAGTGGCACCTGCTAGACACCAGTGCCAGTTGCTGGCTGCTCCTGCAGGCAGGTGACTGAGAAATGAGCAGTTCAGCTGGGGACATGCTGTTTGTTGCAAGCTGTACTCACTGCTTTCCACACACCACTTTGTTACAACTCCTATCTAAAGGTGCCCTACATCAGCAGGGCTACTCTAGGTTCAAGTGTGACTACAAAGCCCACCTGCTGCCTGGGTGCTGGGGTCCAGCTGCAGCCCCCCTGTCCCTCCTCCAGTGGGTGTCTGGTCAGGGAACAAGCCTCAGCACCAGCCCAGTCAGCATTTCTGGAGGCAGATGGTCTTGGGACCAGAGAAAACTTTCACACCTCACTTGCTGAGTCAGGATGCTTCAAGGCAATGATCTCATGTCCCTTTTCTCTAATCCTTTCTCCCCTTTCAGGAAGCAGCTGTTTATTGCCTGTTGGTTGGCAGCTAGGTTACTTGCTGGTTTTGAAATCAAAGGCATCAGTAGCAGTTATGCTCTGTCATTTCTGTGCTGACCTTCAAAATATTCTCAGCTAAAGGCCATCTGTGAGTGCAGTCTAGCAGGCCAGTCAGGGATAACATTTCTATTCCAAAAGAATTCACAGCAATCTGACATTTATTTTCATTCTGAACTGGAATGAAAACTCAACACACTCCGACTTTCCCTGTCATTGAAATTCTTAATTCTGCCTCAAGGAAAATCTTTTTTTATCCATAATGCTGCAGCATTTGATAAGGTAACAGTATTTGCCTTCAGTAATGCTGAAAAGTTGAAGTATAATGTTGGAAAAAAATTTATGAAATATTAATATGTTAAATTTAGTTTAGTGATGCATTTAGACATATTGACTTCACAATGAAGCACGAAAATATATCTAAATGAGGAATTCAAAATATTTTGAGTACATCAAGCATAATTGGGAAAACAGGGACAGCAGATTTGAATCTGGTTTTGGAAATGTAGTGGTATTTAACATATTTTTGCAGCATCATATTTCTGATAAGAGATATTTTTCTGTCTTCTGTCCAAAATCTATGACTAGTTCTAATAATCAGATGGTGTCCTGGTTTAGCTAAACAGAGTGCTTCCCCTGCTCCTTAGTGCAAGAGGTCTAGCTTCCCTTCAGCCATGTATCATTCCTTTTCCTGTAGCTTCTGGGACTGTTTCTGGGTGCATGATGGTGACTGACAGTCTCCTGCTGACTCCTCAGCTGAGCTCTGTGACAGGCTTTTACAGCTCCCTGCTGCAATATGCTGCCAAATCCCCACCCAGAAAGGTCTCCTAAGTTGTCCATGTGCTGGCTGTTTGAAGGATCTGTGTGAGCACTGATCCACTGACTTATCCCCATCCCCTTGCCTTGACTGGCAAGTAGTTCTGCTTCTCCTTTTCCCACTGCTATCAATGCTGGCATTAAAAAAAAAATAAATTGGAGCTACTTTGTTAAGATATTCAAACATTAAGTGCAGAACATGTCTGACTTCAGATCCTTGCTTCAGAAAAAAAACTCATTAGGCCAGCATTCAGCATTAAACTGCGCTCTTCCCTTATTAGATTTTGTTCTGTGCTGCAAATATGATTTCCTTCCTCCATGGTATTTAACCACATGGGCCTCTGTCACACCAGAGTGCTCTCCTCTCCTTGAGATAGACAAGGTGGCTGCAGTGAGAGGACTTGGAGACTACTTTTACAGGTAAAAAAAACACCCCATGGCCCAGTGGTAAGAGAAGAAAATAGAAATGTCATGACAGTTTCTCTCTGATGGCACCCACATTGGCTGTCTTTCTGGAAATCACAGTAGGTTTGTCCATTCCATTGGACTTTGGGGAAGAAATGTATAAGGCATGGCTAGAGAGGTTGATTTTGGGAAGTGATTCTGGGGTATTAGCACTGCCTGCTTCCTGGATCGTGGTTAAACCTTATGAGAGTGCACAAAACCTTAGGAGAGTGCTCAGACCACTGGAAAGATATATTTTGTGTAAACCAGTGATAAAATGGCCTTAGGAAACAATTCAGATATGCAAGCTTCCTTCTGCTGTGGGTACAATATTTCATGTTTTCATGCATGATGTCTCATGGTGGGACTCGTGTTGTTTGTGCCTTTGTGCCTGAAAAATTGTTTTAAAAAGAGAGCAAAGATGCTTGGCCCTTTTTTTGCCACAGAGGTGTCAAGTAGGATAGGTCACCACACTGATGCAACAATATTTAAAAGAAGGAAAAACTGAGACTAGTTCAGAGTCGTGGCAGACCTCACAGATAAACTTATCCAAGCATGAAAAGAGGTACCTAACATTTTCATTCAAAGTAGGATATGAAAGTAATAAAAGGCTAAAAACAAATCCAAGAATAGATTTAGGCATAGTGAATGAAGTGAGCATCTTTGTCTGATACTTAAAGGCTTTTGGGATGTGCTTGTGTATTTTGCACTAAAAAGCCAATGAATAAATGACATAAAGGTAGGGCATCTCTCTTTCAGGATCTCACTGAGATACAATTATGTTCTTCCAGTTTACCATCATTCTCCAGACCTATGATCTTCCTCTTGGCCTGACAGTACCTAATCTTGGCCAGGAGACACCTCACAGTTATCAAATCTCCTTCCATGGACCACCTTCTGAGGATGTGGCAGGTGACACCATGTCTGAAGAGACCTGAAATCACACAGGTCTTTGCATTCCAGGCAAGTGCTTTAACCACAAGCATTCAGCACAAATAGGAGCAGTAACATCTCATCCAGGATCAGCAACATCTCATCCAGGATCAGCAGCAGGTAGGGCCTATGAAAAAAAGAAAGAGATGGCTGTGTGTGCTTGAATGGGTGGTTCAGATGCCTTAAGCTTTGGGAAGTGCAGTTTTCTCTTTCTCCTTGACTTGCTATTCCGAGTGAGCCAGGAGAGCATCTCTGTCCCTGTGTGTGATGGTGCTTCCAGCGAATCCCACTCTTTAATCTTTGCCTCTTGGCTCTTTTATGGGCTCTGCTGTTGTGTGTCCAATCTCCCCACCTCTGAACTCTCTGTTTGCAGCACTGGGAAAACAAGTGGTGAGGACAAGGCTGTGAATTCCACTCTCATAGCCAAGACCTTCCACACTAGAGTGAAACAATGTGTGGTAACATTGCACCTATATAATCTTTAGTTCGTGGAAGCAGAAAAATAGCCTCTGGAAACAAATGCTATCATAAAACAGGTGTGGGAATGGTAACAAATTTTTTTCCCTGCTGACCAGTACCTCTCAAAGTATCATTTCAATTACGACAAAAATACTGCAAATATTTGGGCAAAGTTCTAAACAGAAGTCACCTGTAAACTCAACATAACCCAAGAAATAATCCTGAGACCCCATATCCAGACTATCTACTCCCAAGCATAAATTTCTCTCCCAGAACTAGGAATGAAGGAAATCCAAAGAAACAAATGTGCTCTTCATCTTTTCACACTTCTAAGCTGTAAACTTTTTCTGATATGAGTTATCTCTTTTGATAATTTGGTACAAAGCTAGCAGAACAGAATCCGTAGAACAGAATTTTAAAATGTAGAATTTTAATTTAGTATAAATGTTCACTGCTTCTGAAGACAAATTCTATGTGTGGGAGTCACCACTTACAGAGTGGACCTTGAACACTCTATCAGCTGATATCACTACAAATATTGAAGTGTTTTCCTGGAGGTTCCATTTTTCGCCCCCTTTTTTCTTGTTTCCTTCTCCTTTGAAATGCTTCATTTTGCACGTTTCTCATTGTCAAACGTTTGTAAATTGCTTCTGGCAGAAACATTTTACAAGTGGGGGGGATGCTCCAGGCTTCTTCCCGGAAAATAGGAGACTCTGTGTGTGGGGAGGCTGACGCCAGCCCTGCAGACCTTGTAGCTTTGCATTAAAAAAGTATTTTTTTGAGTAAACAATGGAATCCATTATTTACAGACTGTATTGTAAACATCTGTGGCAGAGAAGTCTTCTTATTGTATGCCTGTAATGACAAGGGCAAACCCAGCACAGGAAGAAGGAAGGACCAACCCTCTTAACAGAATGAGACTTATTTGAATTCATTTTAAAGCCACCAACAAACAATCAATGGTTTAGCTGACGCAGGACATAAGCAAATAAGAAATATTAGGATACCTACGTGACATTCTGGCTCCATCAAAACAAGCAGGATGTTTGAAATTGGCATTAGAGTTCAAGGCTTAGTTTCTAATCTTTTTTCCTGAAAAAAACCCAAAGCAAAACAACCAAAATTGCTCAGCTTAGATTGCAAAAAGAGTGTTAAAACTATGGCTTTCTGGTTGATTGAGGTACTTAACACACATTTTTTAGACACTTTGATAACTAAATAAAAAATGTGAATATCGTATTGCCTCTAAAAAAGGAAATAAAACGATTCCTTTATGGACCTTGGCAAAGGACATTCCACATTGTTCCTGGCTGGCTGAGCTCTTGGCCTTAGGTCATCTGTTGTTTCAACTAGTCAGTAGTGCTTTTGACTTCAGTTGTTGTCATTGCCTTGGAACTGCACTGAGGAGATATTGTCCACCATTCTTTGCCATGTCGTACCAAAGGCAGTCCTCCAGGAAATCCCCAGAGCCTCTCTGCTGTGTAGCTCATCCCAAATCTGAGGCAACAAAGAATATTGGGGCTAATGTTTGCTGCCATTTTTTTTTTTGACAGAAGACTACGTTTGTAACTTTTTTTTCCTCCCCAAAATACTCCCTACTTCAGCTGTTGAAACCAGCCAGAACTAGAATTCAGGTTTGTTTCTCTCCTTTTTTAATAAATTTTGTTTTCACACAGATACAATAATCAGATACAATAATCTGTTTTTACATTCTTGTATCATCAAACCTTTTCCTAATTTTTATTACTTGCTGTAGCTAATCCCCTTGCAGTCAAGGGTATAGAGTGCATCCCCTCTGCCATAGCCTTCTTGTCTCTGCTCACACTCCCTTAAGGCTGGCCTGATGACCAGACCCTTTTCACTTTCCACAGGCTTTAGACAATGCAGATCTTGGTGGAACTGGAGTTACTGTCACCAGCACAAGATGGAAAAACCTGAATGTGCTTCTGAAGAACTTAATCCCAACCAATGTTTTTAAGCTAGTCGACACTACTTAAAAAAGGTCACCTTTCCCAATGTTCTAGAGAAACAAGTCACAGAATCTAGAATAAATGCTATTTCTTACATGCTAATATCTTGCCTGTCTGTAGGAAGCTTGTAGGAGGCAGTGGGAGGCTAGTCTTCGAGAATACTTCAGACTACTCAGCTTTGCCTCAGTCAGAAAAATGCTAGTGATACTCTCTATATCAGCAGTTATTAAATGGTACATGATCACTGGCTAAAGCCACTGTTATAAATGGTTGTACTCAAAAAAACTAAGCCAAGAAATTTCCTTCTGCTGATTGTCTAAAGATTTCATTTAAAGTTCATCAGTTAAAAACTTGCAGACATCAGTGAATACATTTGAACAAGCTAAAAATCCTTTTTCTATGTAAATTTCTTTTTATTTCCATCTTGCAGCCAGTAGGAAGTCTTCTCTGTGACAGCAGTCAGAATGTTGCAAAACTGAAGAGGTTAAGGAGTTGGATTTTGTTATTCACAGTGAGCCATACTGTGTCTTATGAAGAATTCATCTGTACAGGACTCCAAAGGTAAGACTAACTCAAGAGCCTGAGAGATTTTTTTGCCAAACTTCTAATGATTTTATTTTTTCTTTCTTGCTGATTTTTTAAAATAAAGATACTTAGCAGAGTGGCTTGATTTACTAAACACAAATTATTACACAGACAGCCATGTAGGGCACGGGTGAGCACACTTGCTCTATTAATTGGAATATTATACCTGTTATACCAGGAGTGGATCTTGCCTGGAGCTGTTAGCCAAGAACAATCTCTTCAGCAAAAAAGGAATTTTTAGTGGCTAAAAAAACAATTATTCTAATTGTACAAGCTAAATTCTGGTCAAGACATAGAGAAGCTGGAAATAGTTTGCTCATTTATTCCATTTCTGTAACAATGCAAGAGTGTTCCCTACACAGCAATTCATGTAATGCAGATATTATGCAATCTAGCTTGATTTTAAACAACATAATTTTACAGTTTTCCACACACTTTACTTGGGAGGCTGTGCACAGTCTAACAGACTGTAAGAAATAATTGTTGCTTTTCAACCTACAGTTTCTTTTTCAGGTGTAAATCATGACTGTCAATGCACCCCGATGATTCTGTCTCCTCTCACCTTGTAGAACCTCCAGGATCTTCTGGGACATTCAAACCATCACATTCCTGCTGGACAGGCTGTCTTCATGTAGCGTTTTCAACTAGACCAGAAATCTTTGTCAGCAAGTATGAGGGAAAAGAGGACAGGAAAAGATAAATTGGTTTAAAAATGCAAGCTTACACCCATATTCCTCAGTAGATTAAAATGTTGCCTTTGTGATCCAGGGTAGCATTTGCATGGTTTTAAGTCCAGTTCTGGCTTAGTCAGGTAGACACTGACTGACCTGAAGCTTTGTCAGTCCCAGCAGGTGGCCATGGCAATGTCACCTGCTGCTTTCTTTTGCAGAGTTCACAGCTGGTGACCCTTGCTCAGTGCCTAATCCCAAAGGTCCCATTTCCCTAAGCATTCATTTTTACAATATTGACTTACAGGGATGGGACAAAAAATTGTGGAATGAATCCTGAACACCCATAGGAAAGGAAATGGTTTAGAGACTGCTGTGGGTGCCAGCAAATCTGCAACATTGAACTTGAAAAGCTCAGTCCAGGTGTCTGACTACAGCTAAGAGAATAATCTGCTTTGGCACAGACAGTGCTGCTGATGGTCAGAAACAGACCAAACGTCATGGTGACAGGGGTATGAAGAAATATGTGATGAGAGATTAACATTGAGACTTTCCCAGCACTGAAGGGTAGGACTTCACCTCTGATGGTGAAGCCATCCCAAACTTGGATCCTCTGGTAGTGGGCTGGAAGTCAGAGGGGTAGACTACAGAGAAAAAAGCAGCTTTGTGCTGCTCACTGTTAGCAGCTTGGCTTTGCTGGAAATTCCCATCCTGAATGATCCTCCACCCCTACATACACAAAAGTAGGTGCATGATTTTCTTTTACAAACTATTTGTCACCTCCTGCAAGAACCCTTGTAGATTTTGCAACAGAATAAATGTAAAACAAAATTCAGTAGATGACATTTTTTTTCTCTTTTTTTTTTTTTTCCCTTAGAGAAGTTCTTAATAGTATTTTAAATAGCCCAATAAAACTCATGTTAGTGATGAAAAGGTTTAGGTTCCTTATATTTAAGTGCCTTAATAAAAAAAGGGAAAAAAATTATAACTTTTTCTAGAACTACAGTGATTTTTTTCACTCTTATAACAGGAACCATTTATATGCTAATGGAATGCAAATTAGAAAATCTCCTTCAAATATTAACATTGATGTATAACATCATGAACTTTATGTGAAAACTGGAACATGATGTTCTTTTGGCATTCTATATGTGTGCATTTCTCACTTTAAAATAAAAGCCTCTAGTGGTGATAGTTTCAGTCCAGTTTAATACATTATTTTCTCCAGCATAACCAAGTGATCCAGTCTTTTAAGGGAGCCTAGGACAGACACTTGGCTCAGTCTAGCCTAACAGTCCTGGAAAGGGAATAAATACAACACTGACATTGTTAGGAGATGGAAGAGTAACCTCAGGTTTGGAGTGCAGAAAGGAAAGGAGGATTTTGCTCTAGGTGTTTTGGAATCATTGGAATCACAGAACCAATAAGATTGGAAAAGGTGTCTAAGATCATCAAGTCCAATCATTAATCTAATATTTTCACATCCATGTTTTAATTACATTTGTGAGGAGCACAATCTTACTGTGCTCTTACCTATTATGCAGTCATTGAGGTGAAGGAAACTTTGACACAGACTACATCTAGCAGATGCACTGCAGAATTAAATAAATCCAGGTCACGTTCAGTTAGGAGCTGAAAAGTGGGATGAGAAGTTCACATTCACTTCTGAAAGACAGTTTATACAAACCAAAAGTCTGAGTGTGAGATCTAATGAGGGACATTTAAAGACAGCAGTCCATATCATGATAAAGATGGAGAGCAATGGAATTAGTGTCCTGCCTCACCTTTCACAAAGCTTTCAGCTCAGACCTGATGGAAAATGCCATTCCTGCTGTGTTTTGTTACTGCCTAAGGACAGACATTTTTCAGGCCCCTTCTCTGCAGCTGACTTACATCCTAGCTGCGTGGTTTTCATCCTTAATGTCAGATCCATAATAACATCATTAATAACATTAATTCATTATCCTATGGAAGTAAATTTCAATCCAGTAGAGGCAGCATCGGGAGGCATATGGCAAGTAGCCTGCAGCAAACTAATCTGCTGACAAACCCCTCCTACCTCTCAGTGCTTTGACTTTGCAAATGTCTTTGTTTTTACGCAGTGCTTCAGCATTTCGCTTCCATTACGCGTGTTTAGAGGAGGGTAGGTTTCTGTAACATTTTCTCTGAAATTAAATCCCATTGCTTTCATTCGAGAAGTGAAAATCCCTCCTAGAAATTCTTTCCAGCCTCTGAGTGCCCTTTATAAGTACCCTGCGGCTACAACCCTATCGTAACACAGACCCCGTGCGTTTCAGCTCAGCTGTTCAAACACGTGGATGACCTGGACAGTTAACACTCGCTCAATCTTTTTATCTGTCCCGCTTCAGCTCTTTGGAAACAGCACTTCATGTTCTACACCTTTGGGTCAGGGCAAGTTGGAATCAGCATCTCTTCAGCACAACACATCGGCTCTGGGAAAAACACTTGTAATTGTTAAGGGAATGAAGCAAACAAGCAAGCAAGCGTTGACAGGTGCATGTAATCCAAAAGTTTAGTGTCACTGTGCTGGAACAGAGCTGCCTGAAAGAGGGAGGAAAAAGCAGAGGTTTTGTTCTTTAAATTCAAATTTTAGAATATCTCAAGAGACAGGCATAGACTCTTTAGAGCAAATATATTCCTTTTGCATTTTGAGCCCATCTGCAAATGATTCAGAATGTGTTTCAAGATGTGAAATTTGTAAAGCTTTCTTCATTCTCCGATTGTACAATATAAAGAATTTTTCAATAGTATTCTACTAAAAAATGTGACACTATGCACACAGACTGGTCATCCATTTCACTTACTAATGCTTTGCAAAGGCAAAAGGGGATTAAATGAGAAATATGACTCTAATTAACAGGACAGTTGAAACTGAACTTGCTCAGAAATCAAAGTTCATGAAAGAGAGACCAAAAGGAAAAGCACCCCAAAGAATTGTTCATAAACTCTTCTATTAAACTCTAAATACCAACTTGAGCAATGAATTCAGGTTTCAAAAACAACTTGATCACACTTTTCACCTGTCTTTGCACAGCATATAGTCACTGTGTTTTTAGTGTATCATCTGCTGCCTGGAGCTTCATGATCTGGAGAGATGTGCTATCATAACAAAACTCTGCTGTGAACTGTTTCATCACAGTCACATTTCTCCCCACATGTGGTTGCTTTTCAGTGGTTCGTAAAAGCAAATCATGCACACAGAGGTTAAAACTACATGATGTTGTCTGACAAAAAGCACTGCATAAAGCCAAGCTATCCATAATATCTGTGTTATTAGAAGCCTTATGTCACTTTTTCCAGTCAGATGGTGCCTGATTTTATGTCCATCCAAGATTATGGCAAGATTCCCATTGCATTAGTGGATACTGGATCAGCCCAAAACTCAACAAAAGGAAGCAAAGAAAGGAGATCGCAGGCAAATACAAAGTGTGCAGAGCTTACTCTCAGTGATTCACAGAAGTAGAGGCGTTGAGGTCTTCCTGGAATCTGCATTTTTCCTCAGCCATGAAGGAGCTGAGGGAGCTGGGCCTGTCATCCATCTCTACCTTGTGTGCCAAGTGTGTATAACCATTAAGCAGAGACATGGGCTGCAGCCCAGGCCCTGAGACACTGCACTCCTGTGTTTTCCATGGCACAGACTCAGAGGGAAGGTGAGGAGATGCAATCCCCCCAAGTACATGAATCTTGCAGCTAGGCCACCTCCTGGAGATGATGGAAAGGGAATTTCAATTGTAGAGTCCAAGGCCTCGCCTTTTCTTAGGAGGAAAGCGTGCGGGTGAAATAGATACCATTACTAGTTTTGGAGTCAGAGCCTGGACACAGTTCACAAGCCATGTCCCAGATGAGGCCTCAGGGAACACACAGAGCCTGAAGACCCATCTGAGGGAGATATCAGGTTAGGGAAGTAGTTATTGAGAACAGGTACCTGCAAAGTAAGGGTAGCCTTGTAAGTAGCTGCATGTTAGGTTTCTAAACCTGAGACTTGTCTGATCCTAGACATGAGCTTCTTCTAAACTCAGTGCTCTCCTAAGAGTGGTCCAAACTCAATGGAGTGCCTTGGTGGCTTGGTGCTCCTGGACAAACCTTTGAACAATTCTCAAAAGACAAACTGTAGACAGGTCTTACCCAATGTGGATTTATTGTGCTCAAGCACATCTCAAATCCCCAAAGCAACAAGTTTTGCCTATGTGATCCATCAGACTGTTCATTAAATAGTTTCCCTCTTCAGAACTCATGGGTGTATTTATATGAGATGGAGTATTTTGCACTAGTAGGAGGTGATATTTAATGATGGATTTCAGACCAGCCTTGTGTTAATCATTTATATGGATTCTCCATACAAAAATGTTACTTTCTGTTGTCTATAGAAACTCTGTGCCTATTTCCTAAGTCTATTGATTTCATCATCATTCTTTGAGTCACCAACTTTCTCAGCATCTTTACTTTGTGAATACATTACTCAGAGGTAGATCCAGCCAGCAAAATGACTGGGGAAAAAAAGGAAAAGACAGCTTTTTTTCTCTTATCAAAATAGCCAAAAAGGTATTTACTGCTGATTGTGATGCTACTAATAGGAATAATGAAAAGATATGCAAAAGAGCTACATTAGCATAGCAAGAATGGCTACAGGTGTAGATATCCCTCTCTTCATCCTATGCATAACTGACTGAGAGCTCTTAACTAAGGTCTCTTTATTCTTGTGCAAGCTGCTGTGAATATTGCCCAAGCTGCTACTGAAGATACAATCTGAGCACACTGACTGCTGCATTCCCAGGAACAAAGACAAAGTTTTAAGATGACAAATTCGAATGCTTTTATCTAAAGGCAGAATCTGACTTTCAATATCTTGATCATAGGTAACATATTAAAGAGAAAGCATCAACATAACCTCAATTGCCCATTGTGACTTTGTGTACCTGGCAAGCAGAAACCTTACCCTTTCACCTGTCACTGAAAATGATTTGATATGGAAATTAGGCTGGAATTCCACAGGGCCATTGTCACAGTTATTCACACTGACTTCAATGACTATTGCCATAATAAACATCACTCAAGCACCAAGTGCCCTGTCCTGATGGATTGCTTCATTAACTAATAATTGCAGGCCATTACCAGCTTGACCCTGTAGAGTGTGTGCTCTCTCCCCTTGAAAGTAGCTCTCAAGTAATTACCTGGCTACTAGTGAAGAAACCATCCCTAATATTTTTAAAATTTTCTTCAGAAGTTCAGAAAGTTTCTTGCAGTACACTTTTTTATTTGTTAAAATTAATTTCCTCCAGTTTTAATAGTAAGTGTTCAGAGTGTGTGAGACTCTCTCTGTGTATGTGTGTGTGTGTGTGTGTTTGCCCCTTACAGCTCTGGGGATGATAGATCTACACTGTGCAATACACTTTAGCATCATCTACAGATTCTTTTATTCCAGCGGTCCAACACATAGTTGGTTTAGTTGAAATGTAAACCATATTCTAAACATTTGCAAAGATATATATTCCTTTCAAAATACCAATAAGAATTTAAGAGAATTAGAAATGTTCTAAGTGAAAACAAAGCATTGGTCCCACAACATCAAAAAGTCCCTCTGTGACTGTAATCACAGTAATAGGGTCTGCAGGTCTTGCAGAGCTGGATGAATGGCTGGAAACCAGCATATCAAGAAAGCAAATCAGTCCACAGGTATTGCCCAGATATTCCAAATTCTCTTGGCTGACATACATGCAGTTCCTGTCCAAGGGCCAGAGAATAATTCAGCACTTACTACCCTGAAGCTAAAGCAGGACACAACACAGGACACATTGTTCTTCTTTTGTTTCCTCAGTACCCTGCATAGTCCCAGTCTGTCTGTCCCGACTCTTCCTGTTCCTGAATCATGCAGCTCCTCCAAGTCCCAAACAAAGGGTGCTCGATGCAAATAAAAAGATAGGCAGATAACGATATCTTCTACATATTTGCTATGGGTGGGATTTTCCTTATCATCCGATATAGGGGAAAAGTAGATAAGGCACAGTCACCTAAACCAAATGTCCCTAGCAGAGATGCCCGTCAGCAAAAAGACTCTGGTTTAAAGTATCAGAACACAATAAATGTAATCAGAAAGGGATGAGTAAAGGGAAGCCCCTAACAATAATCAATGGGTATAATGTCAGATCATGTAACCTAGATCCATTTTTGCTGTTGTAGCAGCTTCATGAAAAGTGTTTTAGTGCTTTAAGGATCATCCAAGTGGCACATGATTGCTAAAAGGACCCAGAACAGAGGTGGCTGAAGGATGGGGAGATTAATGGAAAGGTGAAATATGTGGAAGGTCCAAATGCCTATCTCAGTATAAATACAGCTTGCATAAACCCCTTGACCTTTTGAATTGCCCACAATTGCTAAATGTTAAGTGCTTCTGGAAGTAGTGCCATGCTGGTTTTGTTTTGCATAATTAAAGGAAGTTTGCATTCTAATTCCTTCATCTGTGGTGGTGTCACAAACCTCTGAAACTCTAAGAGCAAATTATGCAAAGTGGAGGTATGACACAGCTTCCTGATCTGGTCATTTTGTGCTTATAAGATACACATACATTTAAGTGCCATGTCTGAGGAACACCTCAGGCTGCAACGTCACCCTAAACTTGCTTAATTAGTCAACTGAAGTAATTCCAAGTGTTTGACCCCACACTTCCTCAAGAGCTCCCACCATCGATCAGAAGGAGGTAGTCACAGACACAGGAAGCAATCATGTTACCAAAACAAACCCAGCTTACAATTTGACAGCTTCATAGGTTACTTATGCCACATAGCACTGAAAAATAATAGCAAAAGTACATTGATGAAAGGATTCAAACCATAAGTATTTTTAATTATCAGTTTAAAATAGATTCATTGTGTCTTCACACTACTTCATGCCTCATGTTTTCATCCACATAACTGACTTCCTGAAGTTGATTATGCTGTCTTTTTTTTCTCCCTGGGGCTGAGTTAGAGCAAATCAAAATAACTAGAGAAGTCCTCACAGTGTGCAATCCAATGAGTGGTTAACAACCGAAGAGCCTCTATTTGTCTGGGTCCTGCTGCACTCTAGGAGCTATATTGAAAACAAGCTCTTAACAAGATGATGTTGAATTTTCCCATGTGATTGCCCAATTTGTCTGGGCTGCTACTACACAGTCCAATACTATAGAAGCTGATGTATAATTCTCATTTTCCCTTATGACTTTCACCCTTTGTAGTCTGCATTTAATACAATTTAATGGTCAATCTACACAGCCCTGTGGATCTTTCTGTACTTGTAGTAATTGTATTGGAGCCTCCAAATGTTATGGGCCCTTTTCAGATTTCCATGGTGAGCCTAGTTATGTGAGGCACAGAAGCTGAGGACATCCAGATGGAGACACTCAGTTGCAGGTAGAACAGATCAGGAGTAAAAAATACCTAAAAATAGAGTCTACATTTATAATCGACATGAAAAATAATGATTTTTTTTCTTGTTTTCTCTCATGTTAGGACTGTACCATCTTGGAAGAGGTTTTTCCTTTTAGCACTAGGCTTCCTTTGGGCACCACAAGGTTCATCACAGAGCCAGTGGCAAATCTGATGTTAGGTTTGTGGTGACCATAGCCCTGCTAATACTTCAATTAGCAGCCACAATCAAAAGGTGAAAGAATAAAGCATGAATAAAAAGAGCTGTTGCTTGCTTGGCTTTTGATATAATGACTTTTCTGCCAAGAGCAGGTAACAGCCTGCCCTTGAACATGGTTGGCAATTCAATGCCCCTCCAGCCCACAGTGACTGGGAAGCTGTTTTTCTCCAGCAGAGGATGATTTCCTGGAAAAACAGTTTGTGGCTTCACGCTCCAGTGCTGCTTCCAAGGGCTGAGTGGTCACCAGGGCTACGTCAGTAGGCAGGAAGTGGGGAAGCCAAAACACCCCAGGAGCAATTCAAATACCTATGCAGAGGCATCTGAGGTCATCTATGACCATGCCACTTCACCTTCCGCTGCTGCTCCAGGAAGGTCTGCTGTCGGACAGGAGTCATAGCTGTCTTCGCGGTACTTTCAGGTCTGGATACCTGGGTTGCTCTGCTCGTGTTGTGATTGTTTCAAAGGAGCAGAATTGTCCTTCTTAATGACCTTCATCTCGTATCTGTGATCTTCCAAAAATTAAACCCAGCCAGATGCAAGGATCATAACCCTGGTCTTTGTATCCTGGCTACCAGAGGCTACCAGAGAGGTTCCAAAGCCTGAGGAGATTATTCTCATCTTCACCACAAGAACTGTATTACCTACTTGGGTATTACAACACTGTCTTTACATTTACTCCTGATATTCAACAGAGCAGGAACAGCTGTCTCTGTTTTTCGATGATATACCTGACATATGACTGGAAATTTGAAATGGTGAACCAACAAAATTTGTCAAATCTGTGAAGAAGTTTGCTTGCTTAACATGGGAGCACAGCATTTTTGCACAAGAACATTTCAATTCCAATGAAAACTTTCCATGTCTTAGGAAGAAAGAAGCAAAAAAATTGGTTTTTCAAAGTAAAATTGAGAAAGGAAAACATTTTCATTGCAGCTCAAAACATCAACTTATTATTTAAAGGACATTTGTAACAGCATCCCTTCAGTCCAGACAAAACAGTTCACTCTGTTTCTCATCTAGTTTCTCTACTTTCCATACCTCTATCATTTATCTAAATCCCAAATACCTAAAGACAACAACAACTGTGTAAAATTTATTAGGTAGTTTAGGGAGCCATTCTGGATTTTTTCACATTCCACTTTAACAGTGACCGAAACTGATGGGAATTAAACCAGTAATCTCAACAGGAACAAGATCATGTCCTTTCAATGGAAATGTCATGACCTTCTTCCATAAACTTGCTCACGTAGAATTTGTTTTCTTTCAGACTGTGTATGCATATGAAACCTATTCCAAGAAACAGAGAGGCTAGGAGAGTTTCCTTTTCAGTAAAGGATCATCTAAGGAGTCTTTCAGTAAACTAATGTGAAATGGGATTCACTTAAGTTTCCAGGCTCCCATAGCCTGAAATCTGGACCACAGCAACAATGTTCTCAGCACTAACAAGTACAGAGAAAATAAAGGTGTCAGTGTTGCAGTCTATGCAGAGAAGCAGAAAACGAGCTTTCATCAAAGGCATTATAGGATTAAGGGCATCTTTTGTATGTCATGGTTTGTTTTAAAAATTAATAAATCCTGATTACTTTAAAAAACAAATTTGCCAGTTTTGATGATGTGACAAGCTTCAATAAGTTATTCTGAGCATTTCTGCAAAACCTATGTCTAGTTGCTGCATTACAGGTAAACAGTTGAATATCCCGCATGAGTGAAGCAGAAAGGCAGCTGCCACTTTCCTGTCCTCCTTTCACCACAGAGAACCATGACTGGGAGATGTTCCTGTTTGTGCCAGTACCTGCTACATACACACAGCACTACTGGAATCCTAGAGCTTTGACCTCAATATCTTACTTTCTGGGAGGAGAAGATGTTTCAGATGTTACACCTCAGATTTCTGTGTGTAAACAAGGTAGCTTGAGGCACTTTGCGGAGTGTAAGATCTGGCTGTGCTTTGCTTTCAGCATGGCTGTGGTGTAAAAGTGAAAGATGAAGGGGATCTAAGGTGCTGAAGGCAGGTAGAAGACAACTAGGACCTTGAAGAATTTCTGTCTTTGCAATGGAATAAGTCCAGATAACTGAAAGGTGAATCATACAGAATCATTTAGCTTGAAAAAGACCTCTAAGATCATGGAGTCCAACCTTTGACGGATTATCACCTTGTCAACTAGACCATAGCTCTAAGTTCTACATCCTGCCATTCCTTAAACACCTCCAGAGATGGTGAATCCATCACCTTTCTGAGCATGCTGTTCCAATTCTTAACAACCCTTCCTTTCCATGAAGAAATTCTTCCTGATGTCCAACCTGAACCTCCCCTGGCACAGCTTGAGGCTATGGAAGAAGAGGCCAACCCCCACCTTGCTACATCACCTTTCAGGTTGTTGTAAAGAGTCATAAGATCTCCCCTGAACCTCCTTTTCTAGAGAATAAACACCCCCAGCTCCCTCAGCAGCTCCTCTCTAGATCCTTCATCACCTTTGTTGTTCTTTTCTATACATGCTCCAGGACCTCAATGTCTTCCTTGAGGAAAGGGGCTCAGAACTGGACTGAAGGAGAGGAGAATCTATTATGGGTTTCCATGTGTACAATTCTTCATGACCTCACGTGCCCCACTTCTTATAGGTGTTACCTGAATGATGACTCACAAATGATGACTCTCTCCACTTTTGACCTTTTGCCTACTGCTCAGTCTCATATTTCTGGTTGTCAAGCAACATTTACTACAGATATCCAATAATAGAACAAATAAAAGCTCTGCTACTTTTTCCTCCACAGCAGACCTAAATGCTTTTTTGTCTCCAACTACATTTCTGGGTGCTTTGCATCATGTATTCTCATAGCTCCAGGCAGAATGCTTGCTTGGGATCTTGGTCCTCCTGGCTGTTTCACCACTCATTTTCTCATTGTGGGTGCTTCCCTCTACTTTCTCATGAAGTAAGCCTCTTTCATTTTACTGCTCAAATACTTTAAATAACTTTTATTACACACGCACATGAACACCATGCAACACTTAACTTATTTGTAGTGAAACTGCTACTCTTGTCTTCACACTTGACTGAATTAGATTGCAAACGCCTGCAGGCAATCTTGAGTGCAAGAACACTTGCAAAGTCAAAGTTGCACAGTTACAACTCTACTTGCCTCTGAAAAAATGTATTTGCTGGTGAAACACAAGACTTTCTTCCCCTTGATTCACTATTTCATATCTTCCTGTTTTCTCAGACATTACATGAGTTCAGAGATGAGAAGTTTTCCCTTGAATCTGGTTCTTACATGTAAGTTTCGAAAGAAAAATAACAGGTTTCTTTAAGGTATGGAAGTGTTTGGTTCAATGCCTCCTTTAGCAGCATGGGCAAATCTGTAACCTGTGTTGTTCTATGAACAATAATACATTAGTCACAGAAGACATCAGCAGTTTCTTAAGGCAGCACATTTCCTTGGACTTCTAACATTAGCCCCTCCCTGTGCATTTTGCAACTATTTCCTCTTCCTTTACAGGGTGATTGACCCTTTGTACATTTTAGGTATTCTCATTAAGGGCATTATTGGACCCATATCTTAAATAATGTTAGAACAAAAGACTTCCCAAGAGATTCCAACTGTTCTGGCATGGAGCTTGTGACACTAAGTAATTCTGCACTCTCTGCTCGGAGACACTGTGCACCGTGCAAATGTCCTGCATTTGGCAGTTTTCAGAATGAGGTACCAAATTACCACTTCAAAACAACATGCATAAAGTCCTGCTTTCATTTTCACTGAGATTAATTGCCATTTTTAAATGCCAAATCCAGAGAACTGTTCCAAGTCCCAGTGCATTCTATTTGCACTCTGTTCTTGCCAGTGAAGGTGGCTCATCTGCTGACACAGACAGTGCCCACTGCTGCAAGGTATCTCTGCATTATCACAGGGGAAATTTGGGCTGAGTGGAGGAAGAGAGGTTGCAGAACTACTGAAAATCAACCTGGCATTAGTTTATATGAAAGGGAGGCCATGCCTAGAATAGTTTTTATTGACTTGAGGCCCACGCTAAATACCTCTCCTCCAAGCACTGAGGATTTCATCAGCTTGAGCATGACTTGTCATGCACAGTAACAGCAAAAAGAGCTCCCCTAAACACACTCACGAAGCAAAAGCCATTTAGGGGTGTGTGGGGTGTGTGTGGGGGGGTGTGTATGTGTGGAGAGAATATAAAACAACTTGGAAAAACTGAGTATGTGGAAATTGCTTTCGGAGACAAAATTATTTAGCATCATGCTCTACCTTCTGCCCTGTCTGTTGTATTGGACTGTGTGTAGCTGTTAGATCAACAATGATCTTTAAAATTTTATGTGTACTACATCTGGAGAATCATCAAAATAATTTAATTATGGTAGAAACAAAATTAAAATAAATCAGGAATGAAGCTGTGCACTGAACTTCCCTCTTTCCATTCTCTTATCATGGCTACACCTACTGTAAACAGAGTGTAAATAGCAATGATACTTATTTATAGCAACAATAACACTGATTATAATATGGAACAAGATGTTCATGGGTGGCAAATTAGGCTGTCTCTATGTCCACAGAAAAGTAGTTTACTGAAAGCAAAGGAAGAAATACTCTTTCCTCAAAGAACATTTGTGTCTCCTCCTTAAAGAACAAGAGAAATTATTTCTTCAATGCATGTGCTAAGCAAGTGGATCACCTACACTTGGAGTGGTACATAAGGACCAAGTGAGAACATCCTGTCTGGTACAACCTGTACTTGATGCTTATCCAAAGGCTTGTCTTCTATAAAGATGAGACTGTGCATGTCTCTATTTCCATCTTCGCCTACATCAGGAGTGAGTGTTTGGAATGGGTCTCCCACAGACATCCCCACATGCTGCATGCTATCACATTGCAAATCATCTCGGGTTGCATAAGCTGGGGTCCTGGAGATGTGCTGTGGCTGCCTATGGATGTCCCATTCCTGGGACCAAACCAGAGACAGTACCTAACGGAAAACTTGCAGATGTTTGGACCTCCTTTTGACTGCTATGTGAGTATAAAGTAAGACTGAGTGATTTGCCCTCTGGAAGCTCCTGTTCTCCTCAATTGCCTATGCAGGCAGCTGGAGTTGCCTGGCTCAGATACAGATGATTTACTTGACAGACATATAAAGCCAGGAAAGATAAATCCCACCCTAGGCATCTAATTCAAGGCAGAATGAAATGCTCTTCATTCTTTTAAACACAGTCACACAGCAGAGAGGCTTAATATATCTTCCTGTCCCTCATGGTTGTCTGACTTCTCTGGTCTCATCTCATAGGAAAAAAATCACCTCTCTAAAAGGTGGAGAAAGGCAAGTTTCACATTTAAAACAGCTGGATATTTTTTTGCTGGGTATTTTTTTGTCAGGACGTGACAATGGGTAATGTTCAAACTGCAGAAAACTGGCATTGCTCCCATGTCACCAGCCTGACCTTTGGGCAGTTTGCATCATGATACAGATCTGTGGACTCCAAGTTTTGTTATCAGCAGCAGGCCAATGCACAATCGTAAAACATCCCTCCATAAAAACCACATAAAACAGTCCAGGCTTACAATGGTTAAAAGGATTCCATGGGAGTGCAGGTGAGGCCACCAAGCAATACACTCAAGACACTCTGCCTGGCTCTGCAGGCTCTTTGGGGCAGTCAAGGCTGGCAGAGGCCTGGCCGCTTGGGCACACTGGTTCCTGTTCCCAGTTTTGCTTCCACAACAGCTTTACTTTGTCCACCTCCATAATTTTTTCACTGTTCTGACTGCTTTACACTGTATTATTTTTAATGTTTTCTGTTACTGATAGGCAGGGAGGATTACATCTATCAAAAGGAACAGGCAAGGCCACAGCCATTTTCTGGTTTTTTGAGCATATACTCCTCAGATCAGTCAACTTGTTACTGCAATTGCTCTGTTACAGCAATTTCTCTTCTTTGCCACCTCTCTTTATGCTACTTTAATCCTGTTGCTCAGCAATTATGGTCATAACATTTAACTATGCATAGAAAATTAAGAGGAAAAGGAGAAAAAAGAAAAGCATCTACTATGCTTAAAATCTGCCAACTTTGTCATATGTGAACATTGAAAAAAAGGGTGTTCTTAATTGCTTGAACCTGCTCTAGTTATGAGAACATCAGTTATATAAGAGGACCCTTGGTCAAGATGATACTCAAGATTTCCTACTGTAGTTTGCTACATTAAAGTAATAATATATGCATCAGGTCAACTTCTCATGTACTCCACTGCCCTTTGCTTCACAGCCCATGGAACAAACAAGGTGTAAGTTCATTTCCAATGCTGAGTTCAAGGCTCTGATATACACTAATTTTATAATTAATCTAAGGAATATTTTCCTATTTGAACTTGGACTTTCCATGTATTGATGAAATCTGTGTCATGGTTCAGTGGTTGGAATTGTTTTAGTGTCTCACAGGTATCATGTCTGCCAACCCCAACCACAACTAGCAACTAAGTTCAAAAACCATATGGAAGGGAGACAGGGTTCATTTGTCTCACTTCTTCATAGGAAAAATACTTATTTCACAGAGCCCAGCAATCCTCCTTTTTCCAGAAGAGTCAGAGAGTGAGAATGAGTTAGGGTACTTTCTAGAAGGAGAGTGGCCATTTATTCTGGTTTTGTGTATCAGCTTCCTCATATGAACAGACAACCTCTTTTTTACAGCAGCTTTTTTCTTTGCTGCAGAGATGCCACGTGACAGGTGTATTATTGGTCATCTTCCTCTCTTTTTACCTTTTTCCTTCCACTGTTTTTTTCTCTACCTTGAAAAGCATAAGTGGGAGTACTGCCCTGCTTTTTACTTGGAAAAACTGAATTACTGTTGTAATGTTACAACACTGAAGAGGTTTATTATCCCTCTGGCGTCTGGCAGGGCAAAGACACAACGATAGGGAGTGAGCAGAGATAAATGAGAAAAGAAAGGAGAAAAGGGAACACCTACCACCAGAACATCTACTGTCCTTGAGGACTTCCAGCCTCTACCTTCTGGAACTCACTGCAACCTGTAAATGCCAAAAACCTCTTCTCCTCTGGGACATTGGCTCCCCATTGGCCAAAGCCCACCTGGACTGTAATTCCACATCTTTCAGTGAATTATGCTATATAAACTCAGCTATATATTTTCCTGGGTAAGAGAGCTCCCTATTTAATAATGCTTACAAGCTTATGTTGCAATTCTGGGAAAACTCAGTGATACGAAGAATGCTTTAGCTTTCAGTTGACCTCAAAATATTACTTCACACTGGCACTAAGCACACAGTCTAATTCACAATTGTTCACAAGCAGAAACAAGGCAAATTAAATTGTGAAATTCCCACAAGAACAGCACCCAGGCTCCCATACTGATGATTAGCTACAAACCAGAGGATTGTTGTTCTACTCCATACGATTTTCTCTCATTGCTTGTGCACCCTCCAGAGTTTATGGTCCAAAAGATAACTAAATCTATTCAATATATTCCTGGTCACTAAACCTGTGCTTAGAACATAATTTTGATAAAATACTGCACAACGTTGCTCTAACTGGCCTCTGTTAACTCTGGGCTTTTATGTTTATATTTTTTTTTGCAGTTGCAGGTAAGCATTTGTTTTCTGACTGCTCATCTGACCATGTAGTAAATTCAGCTGGTATTTTGATGGTTCATCTGTCGTGTGGATTTTTGGCAGTATGAGAATTACATAAGTGATTGTTTTTCCAGTGCTGAAACAAGAATGGCACCTGCAGAGGCATCCATGCCAGGGGGTTGTGAACTGCTCAGCAGCAGCAATTCTCAGATAAAAAATGAGTAAGGAAAGTAGCCACTTCTTTTGCGATGACATTTGCTTTGACTGATCAGCAGAATTTGAACCTGTGACCTTCAGTGTCATAACACAGACTGCTTAAATAACGTCATTAACTGGCAGAGGGAAGGTGTTACACTTTAAGGAGACTGGTAAAGTTCACATTAGTTTCATAAACCTGTCAAACCAGAATATTGGGAAGTCATAAAAAGACACTGACAAATTCATTAAAGTGCTGCTTTATGTTTACATAATGAGAGTTTTAACGTATCTCAGGTTTGAGGAGGAAGAATGAGGTTTCCTAGGTTTTTTCCTCATATGGTCCCATTCCTAAAGGAAAAGAGTGTCTGGCAGGAAGGAATCCTCAGCTGAGTCTGAGGGAAAGTCTGCATTATGCAAGACTTGCAGGGAATGTGAAATTCCCAAAAGAACAGCACCCAGGCTCCCTCCCATACTGATGACTGGCTGCAATTCTCTGGTCATTATAATGAAAAAATGAAAGAAAAGCAGGCAAGTAGTCAAGAAAAAAGCATAAAATTGCAGTGATGATTCGCTCTCTTTTTCTTAAACTGGGAGATTAAGACTTTCTGCAACTGCAGGCTGTAGACATTAAAAGGAAAAAACCCCAACTCAGTTCTTCTATCAAACTCAGGCAATGTTTATTTAAATTCCCTTCAGGAATCAACTTGTAGTGCTGCAAAGTCCCAGGAGATTTTATTCCATGGGGAATTACAGCAGAGGCAATGGAGATGAAAAAGAGGTTGCATTCCATTTCAGTTGTCATTAATGAGCAACGGTGCTCAAATGTGTTCTCTGATAAAGGCTTTTTTGGCCAGAGCAGGGCTCAAAAGGGAAGCAAAGAACATGCCTCTCTTAGGTACATTGCAGCTCTGTGCACAGTGGGGATTGAATTGAAGGAAATGCATAACCTAGCCAGCCTGTGATAACAGCTTCCACCTAATCCCCAACCAACCATCCCCAGCCTCCAAGCCCTCACTCGAGAGTTTGCAAGCTGACTGATACGTTTGCAGGAACCGCCTCCTATATCCTTCTGAACATTTTAGAGGGATTCTGGCTGCTGTTTCCCCAAAGAGGCTCTTTAGCTTTTCCTTTAATTGTTTGACAGTTCACTTAAAAAAAACCCAACCAAACCAAAAGCAGCATATGTCCAAAAGACAAAATTGCACCTACAGTCAAGGTGCATTAACATTGGGAGCTACAGGCAAATATGTCACTTGAAAGTTCTCAAGCAGACAGTTTATAAACCACAGCAGCTGATAACAAATGCAGAACAACACAGCCATGTAAAGAAGGTTGGCTGACATCATTGCCAGAAAACCGTCCTCATTGATGCAGTCTGCCAGCAACAGGTGATATAAGAGCTGGCAGTGAACGAAGCTGTGAATGTGATGTCTGGCACCATTTCTTGAGAGATATTCACAGCACAGCAGCTGGAGACTTACAGATTACCATTAAAAAGAGATGGCTGAGGATAAACCTGCACGGTCTGACTCCTGTGGCCAACAGGAAATATCTCCTCTGTGTTTCGTTTCTCTGTTCTGTGCATCTGGCTTGGGTTGGATTAAGCATTATAACTCATATACAATGAACCAAGTCATCTAAGACATTCTTGACCCTTTATTTGTTTGCTCCATCCCTCAGTGTCCCCCCAGAAAGGTGACATGAAGTGAAGGGGATAACAAAATGCACCTGTGTCCCAAGCAATGACAGTGCATGGTCAGTCATGTAATGCAAACACACGGTCAGTCGCACTCACAACTGCAGCAGCTGCAGAGAGAGAGCACAGCACTCTCTGCCATCCCTGGTGTGACCCACAGGTGGGCAGCTGCTCAGGGACATGGAGGATGTCCCAGCTGCTCATGGCTGAGAGCCTCGCTCGGTCCCGCTGAGAGCCGTAACCCAGCTGTCTTTGCAGCACAGCCTGGTTACCTATTGCTGGAGCGGGGCCACTGTGTGCTCGTTCACCAGCACTTCTGGTCTCATGCATTCAGGGTCACTTGGTCCTCAGCCTTGGGCAAACTCCATCCCTTCCTGTTGCCTGGTGTGCCCAACTGCCTGAAACCTTGGAGCTGCAGATTCTCTGCCAGGACACTGCTCAGACTAGCATATCTACGTCTGACTGGATGAGTCCATGGTCATCCTTTCTGCTTCTTGGCATGTGTGTGCCTTATCTTGCTCAGCACTTGGCAGCTTTGCTGGCTGTTTCTGACTGCTCTGCACTAGGAACAGCGCTGGGGAAAAGCTACCCTTCACAACAGCCCCAAGCAGCATGGACAGAGCCTGGCTCCAGCCAAACTGCCTGGAGTGCTCCATTAGAAGGGCTGAGAGGATCTGGGGATGGTGCACAAGCCCAGTGGGTGTTTGAACCTTTGTCACACTTGCTGTTCCAGGGGAAGGAACAGGGCACTGAAATGAAATTTAGGAATTGCCAGACTCTTTCTCCTGAAGCAGGGTTTTTACTCTCAGCATGGTATGTAATTCTGGTCTTATTGTCCAACAGAATTGAAAAGGAAACAAATATTTAGAAGGTTGCAGGGGAAGTAAAGAATGTCTTGAGAATGAAATGGACTGAAGGATAAGGACTCTCTGTCAGTGAGCCAACATATCCTTAAGTTTAATGCTTAAAAAACCTGATGGATTTTATGAAATGAGATCGTGGCTTCTCCCTTGTTTAAGAAAGCACATTCACATACTGAAAAAACAGCAAAGGCCAAACTACTAATGTGCATTACTTGGCAAGTGAGCAGACAAACCAGGTGGATAACCGGTGTGCTGCAATTCAAATGGCAGCCTGGGTAAAGTTCAGCAGCTGGGCAGGAAAAAGAAGAGCACAGGCAAATAATTGCACATGCTCAACAATTGCTGTGTCTTCCAGGGCAAAACCGTGCACTCCCATGCACCTTCCCTGGTAAGCTGCTGTGGCAGCAGCCGTGGCTGAAGAAGGGGCTGCTGCTATTGAGGCTCCAATGTGCAATTGCATTTGTGTCTGCAAAATCGCCCATTACTCTACAACGTTACAGTTCTAGATTACAAATGATTTAGATAACGCAGTAATTAGGACCATGTAAATGTATAACCTAGGCAGAAGAGTAATTCTTTCTAGATGAGAAAGTTCCCTTTGGACTGAGCCACGTTGCCAGTTTGCTGGAGCTGGAACATCTCATGGGCGCCTGTTTGTTTCTCTGCCCTCTGAAGGACCTTCAGTCCTCTTGTCTGTTGAATTAGCATCTTTTAGTGGCACACAGTTCACTTTGAAATGTAGCTGATAAGCAATCAGCAATAAACATTCTGCACACAGAATATTATCTGAGCAGGTTTTTCTGCAGAGAGGAGTATCTTAGAAGACCTTCACCCAAAAAATTTCAAGTCTATGACACACTTTCAAGTAGCCCAGGATTTTTCTTTTATTTTCTTTTTCAATTTTTGCTTGTCATGCCAAGATCTCATCAGTCTAATCTGTCTTTGTAAAATAATTTAATTTGGGGCGTAGAAGCAGGAACATGTGAACTGCCTGTAAACACTTCAAGCATCAAGGATTTCTTTTCTGGGAGGAAATCTCATCGTACCTGGTGTAGGTATGCATGCTGCAGATAAAAGCCCTCTAAAAACCCCATCTACCAAGGAGCAAAATGTTCTCTAGCAGCAAGAACCCCACTCTTGAACTAACTTCAGAAATTGCTATGCATCACTGCAGAAGAACTTGCACTCTGTAAAAACATTTTAAAACCAGTTGAAATGAAGAACAGGATTGAGAAAAATATAGATTCCTTTTGGATGTCTGGCTGTAAAGCAATGCTCAGAACTTATCCAGAATCAAGTATGTGGTACGGGCCATGTGATCTCTGAGAGGTTATAACAGAACAGAAGGAGTTTGTATGTCAGTGATGGGACTGAGCAAAGACTCAGAAAGACCTTCATATGCTAGAGAAATTGAAAAGATATGAGTGATTGGCACTAGAACAGAGAATAATAAGAATGGACAGAATACAAGTCTGTAGAACAATGAAAGATCTAGAGATGATAGATAGGGAGCATCACTGCTCATGCAGTAGCAGGGGAGCATTCAATAAGTGGAGAGGCAGCAAACTCCAAACTGGCAAAGGATGGTTTTTTTTCTCACCAAGTATAACTGGGCTGTGGAATCAAAGTAGTCAAGAACCTGAAGAAAATGAAAAAGAATACTTATTTTAATAAATATCAGGAATATTTTTTGTTGGCATTGTGTCACATCTACTGCCTAGGACAAATAAAAAAATCTGCAAATATATATTACAAACACCATGCCCTACTTTGCATGAAGTACAGTCTTTGGGATTTAATGACTTTATAGCCATTTTTCATTGTTATGAGGAAGAAATTTCTTTTGATGAGGATAAAGAGGAGTACTTGTGCACGCTTAGTGGCATAGCACAAGTTCCTCTCTGTATCTGAAGTCAATTGATTTTGATATTCTTTCAATACACTACAATTCTCTTACAGAGGTGCTATTCCTTTAAAAATGGTTTTGTTTCTGACTGTTCACTGAAAAAGAGATTCAGAAAAAGGGGGCATTCACTCTGCTAAAAAAAAAGGAAAGTAAGACAGGTAATGATGACCTTGGAAAACATTTTCTGTGCCTTTTTTTTTCTTATCTTTTTATTGAATGCATAACACTAAATGATGATCTTTCCCTTGATCAGTGGGCTGTAGCATTCTGATGGCACATTCAGATAGCAGAGTCTGTCACACTGTACAGGGAAAAAAATATGTTAATATCTGACTTTTACAGATTAGAGGCTGAGGCACACAGATTTATTGAATAGCTGAAGCCTGTGCTTGAGCCAAGAGCTGAACCTGGATCTCTAGAGCCACATTAACCATAAGAGCAACATTCATATCCTTAAACTGTGTTGTCAAACTGTGATGACAAAACAATAGCAGCTAAACAGAAGACTTAATTCCAGGTCTCTAAAGAGCAATATTAATGTATCGTTTTCCATATTACTCCAGTAGGGCCCAGAGACCCTGACTTTGGCTGAGGACTCTGTTCTGTTGGACACTATATACACTTAGCAAAAGAGGTGCTTAGGCAACCAAATGACAAAATACAAGTGAGGAACAAGAGCCATTTCATATTTAATCCTATGCATTAAAGATTTTATACTTAGTAGCTATGTAAGCTACTTAGCCAAGTAGCTAAGGATTGCCTGTAGCCTGTACACAGAGGAGTTCTTTGGTGTATTACTCCTTATTTTGATTGTACGCCCTACTTGAAAGCCTACTGGTAAGTTTGAAATTCCTTTCCCTGCTCTCTGGAACTTCAGACTTCACACTATAAAAAAAGGTTGAATCATGTGCTTCTGTGAACAAAAAAATCATCTAGCATTTTTTCAAGTAGAACCTGTCTTTGACTCTGCTTATATAAGGACATGTAGTGATTGGACAAGAGGTAATGGTTTCAAAATGTTTTGATGTTATGAAGAAATTCTTTACTGTGAGGGTAGTGAGGCACTGGAATAGATTGCCTAGAGAAGTTGTGGATGCTCCATCCCTGGAAGTGCTCAAGGCCAGGTTAGATGTAGCTCTGAGTAATCTGTACTTGTGAGAGGCATCCCAGTCCACAGCAGGGAGATAGATTGGAACTAGATGATCTATCAGGTCTCTTCCAATCCAGCCCACTCTGTGATTCCATGATTGCAGTTTCCTGTCCTGTGGTCTAAAGAGAAGTGTAGTCTCTTCTGTAAATTTGATGTTCTTCTCTTGGCTGAAACAAAGACTGATGGTCATAAAGTAATATGTAAGCAACCTTTCAATAATTTTACTGTGCCTGTGTCAGATATTTTGTCCTGTTGGGGAAAAGAAACGGTCTTTTAATGAAGATCTAGAAAAGATTGCCACAGATTTTAGATGGTGTTTGTGCTTTGACAGCCCTTAGAGGAAAATTAGACTAAAACACTGCATTTTCTTAGTCTGACTGCTTTTGTATACTATAACATACTGTCCTCAGCCTGAGAGCAGCAGGAACTTTCCACCCCCAGCCCCCATGCAGCCTGGCTAATGGAGAAATTGCTTCTGGGTGGGTGAAAAATTTAAGAGAGGTCATTGCAGGTTCTTGCAGAGTGATACACTACCAGCAACACATAATGAAAATTCATCTCATGTTGTGAAACATATTGAACTGCTAAAATAAACAAAGTGCTGGCAGGGAATGTTCTTTGAGGTTATCTTTAGATTGAATCTGCTTGGACTTTTGACACCTACTCAGCAATGTCTCTTGGCACACAAGAAACATCTTATCAAAATTCTGAAAATATTTAGTCAGTAACTAATTTATTCCCTCATGAATGTCTTTATTTCCTAAATTCTCTCCCTCTTTCTTTCTTATTTATTTTTTGTATTCTTAGTTATAATCATGTAATAACCAGGAGGTGAGGGAGATACAACTTGTGACCTTGGGAAGGACTTGCCTCTCAGGGTAAAATGTTTTTCATATAAGTAGTCTATCACTGAGTTTTATGCCTTCACAATATTAATTTCACTTGTTACTATGGTAATGTTATGTGCGTTTCTTTTACACAGGTAAGACCTCTAGTTTTGCCCAGTGGTGGCAAATTGGTCATTTTTAAGGAACAGTATACTTATGCATTATGTGTGCATGCATTAGTGTGGTGTTTAAAGCACCCAGTGTGACAACAATGCTTGTGCTCACCTTACATTAAGTTTGGAAGCTAAAAGTAGTGTAAGGAACAAGCCAAAACTAAAACCAAGCCAAAACAAAGGTGGTACATGCAAACAGATGACACACTCCACATGTACAAGGGACCTAAATAAAGTCCTCTGTGTGGGAACAAGTAATGAGGCTATGTGAACTTGTGCCTACAAATAGCACCATAACCTCAGCTGCAAACTGATGACTTCTTCCAGAACACAGATTTGTCGCCTACTTAATCATAAGCACTCTGCATTATTAATTGCAATTCAGCACCCTCACAGAAAGCAATCATACATTCTCTGCAAATCTCCTAACTGTCTCACCTTAGGATCTTATTTCTGCAAGCATTTGCTTCATGTATTCTTTAAAGTCTAGCACTGACCCTCCCTACCCAGTCCTTGAACTACTTCAAGACAAAACAACAGAAAACTTAATTCTAAACAAAAGATAGTACAACTCAAGTACACAAAATATTTCGAAAGTAGAAAGAAAACAGAGATATATCTTTTCTGGCTGCAAAATCCCTGCAGGGAAGCTAAGTTAGGGCTTTAACAGAACAGCCAAAATATTTGTACTTCAATTTGAAGGTGTGAACATGCAGATATATTTCCAAGGACAAAAGCAAGTCTGTAAATTTTGAGCTCCTGGGACCTGCTACAAATAAAAAAAGAGCCAGAAAACGCTCCTTAAATGTTGTTTCTGCTAAACAAGAGTAAAGCAAGGGCATTATGAAGGTTATATAGGAAAGCATTCCTTCTCCAAAACTGGTAAGCTTACTGTCATAGAGGAAATCTGCTCCAGAAAAGATTTAACAGCAGTCAAGAGGATACTTCTTGCTGTGAATAATTATAAAACTAGACTTCACCTAAAAATTAATAATGTTTTACATCACATCACACACCACATGCAAGTTTTGCAGCCTTCCCATGTTGCAGAATTAGAGAAGTACAAACCCCTTTGGTGCAACAGCATTGAAACAACAAAGAGAAGTCTTAAAAGTGAACAGCTTTATGGGAGGCTTCATTCTCTAGCCCAGTCAGCTCTATTGCAATCAGGCATTGTACATAAACCTTACTCTCCCCAGACAGGTTTTGTTGCAGTTTGTAGCCAGAAGGAGAGATACTGCACTACAGCAGAGTGGAAGAGGAAATGAAGGAAAATACCACACTCAGAGGAATTTTTATTGAATTCCACTCTATATTCCCTCTCCTTAAAGAACATGATGTTATTTCCAGACCTAATCTCATCAGGAGAGACTTGGGCCAAAGAACCCCTGAAGACAAGTAGATTTTGACCTTGATCTTCAGAGTGATGGTTTAGCGAGCCCTCTTCTGTGTAGAGGGCTTTGCCTTTCTTGCAAGGTTTGGCTCATATAATTTTCAACGTAAGAATAAAGTCTCAGATTTTTTTCTCCCATTAACATCTCAGGCATTGAGATTTTAAAAACAAAGCCAAAAGTGTTCTCTGTGTGAAAACAACCCTTGCCAGAAGGGGTTTACTGAGCAGCATAACTATTTTTATTTTATCATAATTCTTCTCTCTCCACCTCTCTACTCCATTGTGATCAGGTTCCCCACAACTGTTCTTATTGTAATATGTTCCTGTTCTTCTACATTTTCCTCTTGCTGTAATAGATTTCCCCTCCCTCCCTGTTTCCTTCCCTAACAGAGCAGGGACTTGCTGGCATTTTACTTTGTATGAAATGTCTGAATATACCCTATTTGCAAAGGTTCCTCTTTAGTAGGGAGAGGGAAGTCAACTTTCCTTGTTATAGCTTGCATTAATTGTATTTCAGCAGGTCATAGGAAAGCTCAAGACATTCACAAACTTGATTCTATAAATCACCAATAATGGAGAAGAAACTTTCTTCTAGAGTCTCCTAATGGAAGTGATTACAGCAGTAAAATACCATATTTGCAAGAGAAATCGTGTAATAATAACTTGGTGGGGTTTCATATTACTGCTGTAAATGAGAGATGAGCACTCAGGTGCATCAAGAGCTTTAATAATGTCTGTGTAGGTGGAAAATTATCCATAAGGAACCTACTGGATTGTGGATAATGTTCATTTAATATTCTCAAAGGTAGTGTAAGCCTTTGTGCACATGTCATCTCATGCCCCAAGCTCATGACATCTAGCAGGAATACTGAAAGTACAGCGTGCTGGACACTTCTCTGAGCACAGGCATTCTTCATCCTGGAAGCAGTATGAACTCCTATGAAGTCAGGGGATAAAGAGTTTTGATGAAAGTCACAATGACACAGAGTAACATGAATTTCATATCAGGGGCCTGCATGAGTCTACCATATGACATTTTTTTCTCCACATTAAACTTCTTACTGGAATCATTTTGGTGTCTGATGAATCAGAACCTTGAAAAGGGAGGATTGTGATCCAGCCTCTTTACCTACAAATATTTGGTACAAAGTTATGAGGTATCTCTTAATGCAGCATCTGGATTCCTGCACTCCCTGCTCTATCCACCAAATACCCAAAGTGGTCTCTCTCCTGCTCTCTCTGTCCTCAGTAGCATTTCACTGTTTCATGTTAAGCAAAAGAACTCTGACAGAAAGGGTTAAAAGCAATGAAAGAAGTAAAAACTTTCATGCTTAGTCCAGTGTGGCTGTTTATCTAGCAGCACTTCTTAAAAGTAATCCATGCAACGGGATATGAGAGCTTTTGCTTTTCATCGACAGCTGGGTAGTGACTTGCATTAATAGAAAATAAACAGCCATGAGCTCACATGAAAGGTAAATCTCCCCCTGCCTTTCTCAAACATCTCCAAGCCTCAGATAGGACTGCATTCATCCCTTCATTGATTTGAGAAGTAGAGCATATATTCTCAGAACACACGGATATTTAGAAAATTTTAAAAAACCCAAAAAGGCTATTTTTAAGTAGGCAGAACTAAAAATCTGTCAACAGATTACTGTTTTCTGGGCCCTTCATAGTACAAATAAACTATTTCTTATGATTAAAAGAAAGACAACTATAAATACTTTTTTAAAAATTGTAATGTACTGGCTAGTTTTCTAAGCATTTTCATTCTGAACATTTTATACATGGAGAAGCAAATTCATACTTCTGAATTTCATACAACATTCTGGAAGAAAGTCAAGACTTTGTTTGTCTTTTTCTATTTCTTTCTTTATGGTGTATGGTGGGAAACCCTGAAATATATTAATCAGATCCATAGCCACTGGAGGATCCTTAGGAAAAATACTCTCAATAGTTCAAAATCCTTGTTTGCAACATGCACAGCAAATCCAATATTGTGAGTTAATAAATATAATGAACTTCAGAGATTTGCCAAGCTCTTTGGCAGGTTTTATCCTTGATCTCCTGCTAGGGACTCTGGTGTGTTTATTGATCTTTGTCACCCGGAGGTCAAATTACGGCTACGCGGAACTGCACCTTCCGGCCGCTCAGAAACCACAGCCGAGGCAGCGCAGCAGGACACAGTCCCTCAGCTGGGTTTGCCACAAGAGCTCCTGAGCTCCAGGCTCCTGGCCACCAGCTGGACAACTCCCAAGTGACGATTGAGCTATCCTTCAAAAGGGCTGCTATGGGGAATCTTTTCTTTCCGTGTGTGCCTCGATTATAATCAGACAATAGCATTCAGCCTGGAAGATGCCTCCTTCTCTGAAGTGTTGGGACTGGCCAAAACCAGAGAATTTTTTATGTATCACTCCTTGCTGCATGTTCTAGCTGCCTGAAAACAGCCCTGAAAATCCCTCCCAGAGCACCTCCCATTTTCCTGTCATTGTCCCCGTGTCAGAAGTGACTTTCTATCCCATTTGGAGAGCTCAGCTCTGACCACAGGAGCCATACAGGTCAGCTCAAGCAATGGGCACTTCTGGATGGGGATAGGCTGAGGCAGAGGCCACTTCCACTCTTTGGAAAAAGTCTTTAATGGTAACTGATCACTTCAGAAAATGGGTTAAAATGGTGATCTACGGTAAGAAACAATCTCTTATTGAGAAAGTGAAGAGAATCTGCATGTATTTTTGAACAAGGCTTTAATAACCTATTCTATAGTTGTGGGTATTTTGCTTGAGTATGCAGATATACAAATCAGGACCAAGTGCTAACATGAACCAAAAATACAAACCCATGCATATATTATTTCACTGCATCATTAATAATCAAACAGCCATTTGTTAACAGACTAACTTGCAATCATCAGCTTTTGAGCATTATTTTAAAGAAGTTCTATAATTCAGAAATTTCACATTTTACTCAGTCATGGAGAATTCCCTCAAAATGGAAAAGTGGAAATTTTTTTCTTTTTTTTTCTAAACAAGACCTTTTTTAGTTACTTAAATCCACTTTGGCAATTTTAAAACGGAAAAGCTTTGGTGTTTTTTAATTGTTTCCATTTCATTTGCAGTTTTTATTACACCTCTAGCCAGACTTTATTTGTTTACAGTAATCACTTTTAAGATACCACCTTGGGATGCAAATGTTCTTTTGTATTCTCTGCATGGTCAAATGCCTTTTGTATCCTAAACTTTGTGGAGGCAGTCTTATGACTAAATAGATTTAAAGAAAGTACATACACCTGGCTGTATATAATAAGGAGATGATTGAATGGTGTTGATGATGTAAACTCAGAAGGAAAGTGATAATGTGCATTAGAGCATTATATTCCCCACTGACTGGCTGTGTTTTATTTCACCTGCAAACAAGTAAACACAGCAGGAGATACATCTTGCCCAGCCCCTGAGCTGAATGCCTTGCCAGGCTTAGTTTGCAAAGCATGCAGTGCTCCTGCACTGACTGTGCTGCTCACAGGCTGCCAGGAGTGACAGGTCATCTCTCAAAGGACAGCTTATTTGAAACCCAGGGGCCCCTTCTGGCCTACTTGACCTGCAGAACAAAAAGGCTGTCGAGAAAAGGAGTTGTCTCTTTTGACAGTTCCCTGCATCCTCATCCTCAGAGCTGAAGTTACTGAGAAAAGGCAAAGCCAGCGGCTCCTGTAAGCTCTGACCCACAGGGCACCAGGAGCACTTTCTGCCCTGCACCGTGGGAGGGCTGTGAGGGGCTGAGCAGCAATCACCTCTTCAATAGAGATGAACACATGAGGTCAGATGTGTGAGGAAAAAAACACAGCCTTCATCTCAAAGCTGAACCAAATTTGTTGGAAAATACCTCAAAATATGCCACTTAGGGGAAAAAAATCTTATACTGGGCAGTTTCTTTTCCTCTGCCTCAGTGTTTTCTGAACCAAAATGACAAATTGCTTTTGGATTTTCTTTGTTTCATTTCAAGGAAGAACAGAACAAAAGAATGCAAAGTGCACAAGACACTGACTTTCCTTGGGAGATTTTTTTTCAGTTCTTCAGGTCAGTGTGGTCCTTGTGATTAGGTGACATTTCACTAAAAATCCAGACTTCAGACTTGCATCTATTTGAAATGAAACTGCAAATCCAGCCACTGCTGATGAGAACTGTAATGCTGATTGTTCTTATTCTATCTACATCGTCTTTGCAAATGACATCACCGAGTACCTAAAAGAACTGACATCATCAAAAACTTGCATTCTACTCGTACTGTAAAAATAGATCATAATTATTTCTGTAGACTCTAAAGAGAAATTGATTTTTTTTGTGCCTTCTGTGAATGCTGCAATGCTATTTTAGTGTAATGCTTTTATGTCTATGGCAGCCAATTGCTTTGACCCTGAAGTCTTTCTTGCAGTACTGCTGACTTGCTGAATCAGAGTTCATTCATATCCTCTTGCCACAGAATAATATGCTGAATACAAAACTTGCCATAATAGCAATACAAAAAAATGCCACGAGATAACACAAAAGTAAATATAAAAGAAAGGAAAAAATGGAAAATACATAAAATAATAATAAAAGACCTGTCAAGTTCAAACAAATGTGAATAGCAGTGTGACTTTACATGCCAGAAATTTAAGTACTGCTCTTTATTCCTGAATTTCATAGGAAATCTTTATCTGGCTTCCCCTGGTGTTTCAGTGATGATAAGAACACTAAAGTAGAGGAGTTCAAGTCTGATTCTTGCATCACCTTTAATTAGTCCCATAGAACCTTAAAACTTCAGAATAGTATAAGATGGTTATGGAGTGAAGGAATTTCCTGAATTTCTCCTAATTCCACTGTTAGAGATATAACTTCTGCATGACTGTGACTAGATATCACAAATATCCAAAGGCACTTTATATGTTATAATATTAAAGTTCTTGAAGTATCATAAATTCCATTTCCTGAAAGGAAAAAAACACTAAAACCCTTGATGCTTCCAATGAAGCAAATGCCCAGTTGGAAGCCCCTGCACACCAATGCAGATTAATCTCTCTTTTCTTTCCTTTCTGAATGCATCTGCCACCCTGCCCTCAACATGCTTGGTGTCTTGGTCACACAATAGGAGAGGACTTTTCTCCTGCCACAATTTAACGCCAAAGGCACCTCTCAACCATGCCTTGATTTGTTGTGTCTGGGATTCACCTGAGGTGTGAGCAGGTGGACCTGTGCACTCATTCCTGCCTTGTCTTCAGAGGGACACTACTGGGAATTCAAGAGATATGCATCTACTCCCTTTCTTCCCTCTCAGCTGAGGGAGTCCTGACCTGCTTGCTTAGAGAACATCGAGTACAGCACAGATCTGACCGTCTGCTGACCTCCACCCAGGTGGAGATTAATCCTCTCTGAATCAAAGGATGTCTAATCAGAGCATAACTTGTAATCTTCAGTTAGCTCCTGTGAAAAAGCAGTTCAGAGGAAGGTCCTGCCCTGCCTCTTAAAAGCAGGATGGTGTGCAGCCAGAGCACTCTGCAGGCAGCCACCTTCAGTCCCCAGCTGCCCATCCAAGAGGCAGGGGATGAAGTCTCTCCTCCTGGCAGGATGCAAACCCCACCACCTGGTCAGGCAATGAGGGAGCAAGGTGGAAAAGCAGCCAGGAAAATAGGCTGGGAACACTGAGACACACCCTGACTTCCATAGGCCCACATTCCCACCCTGAATCCCTTCCCTTCTGCACCTTTTTTTCTGAGTTATTTGACCTTGTCCATAAAGGTCAAAGGGAGTCTGAGTACCTAAATAAGCACTTGGAACCCCTGCTAAACCCTTTGGGGCTTGTGACACCAAAATCTTGTTGAGTAACTAGGCATCAGTTTCTGTGAACTTTTCTGCCAATGACAGATACCACAAGCAGGCTCCTGCACAAGGTGGTCACACTACCTTGCTGTACACTGGCAGAAGTATGAAGTGCAAAATTCACCATTCAACAAGTGCTTAAGTGTGCTTGTATATCTTCCTGTCCCAGCAATGAGACTTTTCTTAAACCCTTGCACTGATCAGATCTTCAAACCATGATGGACATCTCATTGCTTTTTATTTCTTCCTGCTGTATAGTGCATCCAGAAGCAGCACTTACTATTGATACTGCAGTGAATACAACCTGGAAAGTAGAGAAGCATGAAACTTAGAGGCAGAAATAAAAAGGAGAGATTTTTTCCAGTCACAATTGAAACAGAGGCTTTTTTGGTTTCCAAAGGATTCTGGCCTTCAAGACCCTAAGTGAATCTTTATTGACATATTACACAGCTGAAAGAAGACTGCTAGGTAATAACAGATAAATTGAAAACCTGTATTCAAAACCTGAATTCCTCTTTTAAGAAACATTATTGAAAGATAAGAAAGGACTTTCTCTGTATATCAGCCAAAAGTGCTTTATCTCATTAACTCCATTATCAGCCTTATCTTCTTCTCCTGGGTGGACTCCTCCAGGATGCTCAGATTCCTCCTGACAACACCCATAGTGACACATTTTCCCCAGCAGCTCCTTTGCATCAGTGACCTGGCTTACAATAACACCTAAAAGGCACCTGCCAGGCACAGCAGGATCATGGGGTGAGGCCTCTCCACTGCACTCCTGAGCAGCCTAATA
Source organism: Notiomystis cincta (assembly GCA_013398075.1). Classification (NCBI taxonomy): domain Eukaryota; kingdom Metazoa; phylum Chordata; class Aves; order Passeriformes; family Notiomystidae; genus Notiomystis; species Notiomystis cincta. Next base: position 79,967 of record VZRX01038986.1, on the reverse strand, counting down.
AGAGAGGCAATTAGAGAGTCACAGCTTATTTATGGATGAACTGGAAAGTGTGAGTGTGAGGTACAGTCTTCTTTCCCCTCATGGGCTGCTCAGTTTCCCAGAGTGTAGTTATGATAGAATACCCTTGTGTACATACACTGTTGAGCAGGGCTTGGGTGCAGAGCTAGTTACTTTGGGATGCACTGAGACCATTTAAATCAGATTCTTGCCAAAAGCAGCACTTTTACTCCATCATTTGTAAACAGGGACTTATAGCCATCCAAATCCTACTGTACCTGAAGACAGTGCCCTACAGGCTCACAAGCTGTGTGACATGGCCTGCACTGCTCCTGCTTTTGAAACTGGTGGATTGGAATGGCAGTCTGCCATGTCTCAATGCTCAGCAATCAAAACAGTACATTAAACTTCCCCAGTTGTCTGACACTAGACTGCATACAAAAGTGTAGCATGAAACAGAATTGAGTTTGTGATGGTACTCCATCTCAGTTTCTGATGTTCTAAAAAATTACATCATGTCTAGCTTCAGAACCATTTTTTAAAGTCTTACATAGTTTTCAGGCACTCCTCCTATCAGCTTCCAAAATTTAGGATTTTGTCTTTCTCTTGCATGTCCATGTTCCCAGATGAAGCATATATTTCTAGAGAGTTATGTTCAGTATCCTACCTGAGTTGTAGGAGAATATTTTTATTTTTGTAAGAGACAGAAATAGAAGGAAAGGTAGAAAGGAGAGCAATGCATTAATCTAGGATTTACTGTCACAACAAGTAAGCAGTGTTATTTTAGGAAGCTCTTCAGAAACAGGATTCCCTTAGCTTGTTAAGTCATCAAAAATAAAGCATCAGCCAACCCCTCTCTCGGTGTGGTGGTCACACTGGGTAATCCTCTTCTCTGCACACACATGGGAGCAGTGACCCTGGCCTGCAATGAAAGCCACCCCAATGTTTGGGGGCATAACTGGGTATAAATGACTCACTAATCCTTTAATATTTCCACTCACAATGAGGATCAAGTCTAAATGGCAGTGACATGATCCTTTTTAGAAATGAAAGGGATGAGTCCTTCTTGTCTGCTCCTCACAGCCCTTGTTACTGTTGTTCTCATAGTCTAAATAAGACAGTGACTGTGGCTAAGCAAAGCAGGGAATAGTAACTCTTTCATTTGTTCCAGACCTGTCTGATGAGGCAATACCTCTCACCACGTGATCTTGCATCTGTAATAACTAATGTCAGCATATTGATCAGCTGAGGTGGCTGGAGTTAGATCAGGTTTCTACCACACATGGAAAATCTGACCATGGGGTTTACAGAGGAGCTGGGCTGTGCTCTGCAGGGCATAGTCAGAGCTGAGTTATCTGTGGAAATGCAGAACTGTCCCTCCATCCCAAGCAGGGGCTGTGTGGCTGACATCTGTTCACTGTGGGAGAATGGAAACATGCTAGTTTGGCTGCATTGCTGAGGAGAATAAAACAGATGAAGCTGTGGCATAGGTCCTGTCAATAACAATGCTGCAAGAGCCTTAGTCTGCCTGAGCTGCCTGACCACAGTTCCACATAAATAACAGATGAGTGTGCAGGGAAAAGAGATCCTGGTCATCTAATAAAGATGACCACACAGATGAAATCAAACAGACCCAGACCGGGATTTAACCATGTTACCAAAGCAACCTGCAGCCTGTAAACATCTGAAAACAAATGCATGTAGGGTTCATGCTGACTTCTGCCAATCTGTCAAGAAACCCTGGAGGAGGAGAGCCTGCCTGGAGGAGCCCAGCAGGGTGGCAGGCACCATCTTCCCAGGCAGCAATCCACAGGGGAGGGCTCTTTCAGGAGGATGTGCTGATTCAGGGACACCCCTCAGCCCTCTCCTGCCCATTGATGGGGATGCTGTGAGGCAGAAGCCTCAGAAAAGGTCTAACAATGCCATGGTACTACTTCTGTGAGCAGTGACTATGCCTTGACTGCATGAAGGTGAGATTAGCTCTATCTCTCTACCCTGCTATTAGTGCATGTGACACACACCTGAAGCAATGAGTTAAGACTCTGTAAGTACTTTATTGAGTGACTCAAACATAGCTGGTATATATTCAGTGCATTTCAGAAGAGAGGTTCATCCCTTTGGAGGTTTATCTGTTGCCATTTTTAATTTATGATGTAGGAATTCAAGGGCAGTCAGTCATCAGATCATGACAACCTCCTTATGCTTTATGGGTGAAGAGAGGTTGAGGTTTTTCTTTTTAAATGTAATTGGTTTTATTACTGTAAGATTAGCATGTTCCTGTTTGTCAGACTTTTGATTGAAGTTCTAGGATATGTTCATACAGCTACCACGCCTAATTTGATGGCCTCAATAAATACTATTATTTTGCCAATTCAATATGACTCTGTAGGGCTTGCAACTTGGAGGTACTTCAGGAGTTCTGTCCTTAAGTCATGTCAGCACTGCTTGAAAGATCTAAAATACTTAAATTTAGACCAAAGCTCACAGCTGAAATGTTGCTGGACATCACTGAGTTTAGTTTGTGTTCAGAAGCAGAATTAGAGATATTTGACATTACAAAATATTTCAAAGTATTCATTCCTAATAGGAGTAAAGAAACATAAAAAAATAAAGGTAATGAAGACTAATACATTTCCATTGCAATCTATATTTATACAGCAATTCTTAATCTAAAGATTATCTCTAGAATGCAGAGAGCTATGACTTAACAATTAAGAATTGCTCTTCCCACAAGCTCAGCATAGTCACCTGTGCAGTGGAAGGAAGCAGACCTTTAACAGCATGCCAGAGTGCTCTGTGTTTGAATGTAAATGACAGTGTCTCTGAAAATGTGGAGGAATACAAAGACAAAAGGAAACTAATAACCCTAAATAGAATTTGGCCAGGAAATGAGGCTGACTCACTCTGCCACAAATTATATTGTCTTCTTCTAACTTTTCCTACAAAAGATTAAAATCTAGTGTCTTAGAAGACATTGTCTACTTTTAATTGCCATGATATGCCTTTCTTGATCAGGGAAGCTGACATTTGAAAGGACTGTCCAACAAAGGGCAAAATAAAAAGCAAAAAAATCCCTGAAGTATCCATTTCTGTTGAGTCCATGCCTTCTGCCTCAAGATCCTACTCCATGCAATGGCAAAACCAACTCTGATGACAATGCAGTGATGTTGAGCACTGAGGTTCCACTTCCCATATTATTCTGCTGTTGGGAGAAGGGGCTGTTAGAAGAATTCAGGGATGTGCATAAACTACAGCTGACAATGGAAACATCAAGGTGATTGTGCCACAATTCTTTCAGAAACTATGAATTGCCTGGAAATATACCTTTTAAAAATTTCAAAGCTGTTTTCAATACAGCATTCTGTGCACTTTGGCTTAAATCTTCCAAGGGCTGTCATTGCAAGGTGATCTTTATGAACATTAATTCAATATCTGGGTGGCTAATACAGCATTTTGATCTCTGGCAGAGCCCTTGTCAATGCTGAAAATAACAACCTGAAAACACTTTATCTTGATGCCTGTCTCTGAATCAATGAAGTGATCCAATTCATTTGTTTCAAGCAGCTTGGCCACTGAGCTGTGAAGCTCTGGCTCCAACATCTGATACACACGAGATGTCTTAAAGGGAAATCCTTTTAATGTGCCAGCCCCCAAGCAAGTGAATTCACCGTGCAATACATTCACTTTTAAATTAAAATAATTGTGTGCAAAGAGAACAAGTTGCTTCATTGAACAAATGAAGAAATCCTAGCACTTTATACAGTGTTTTCTTTAAGATGATTAACACAATAATTGAAATTTAATTATTTGGATTTGTATTCCTAGGTAGATTCTTATTTTAACATAGAAGATTTTATACTAAGAGACACTAAGATCATTTAAGGCAGGAAGACTGCTAATCTTAGATTTAGTAGCCCATTTAGATTACCAGAGAGGAGATGGTTCATCCTTTCTTGTGAGGCTCTAGAAATAGCCCAGACCTGATGTAACTAGTGTTTAAAAATAAAGGTGTTTGCATTGATAGCAGAGAAATCAAGTTATTGCCAAGAAAGTGGGAACCCCTGAGGCACATACTGTAGCTGGTGTGACAGAGGCATTCCCTACACACAGACTGAAAAGGAGACTCTATGGGGTGCAGCTTGACTGCTGAAAAACAAGTAATTTCAGAGTAAGTACTAGCCAAATAAAAATTGCATCAACAATAGGAGACTACTTCTGTGAAGAATTTTAGGGGGGAATTATACTGAAATAGATGAGTTCCTTGCACACTTGCTGCAGAGAGGCTGTTTGCTATTACACACCTCTCTTCTAAGGCATCTTCCCCATTACCAAAAAGTCAGGAATTCACATCATGTCCTCTCACGTCATTTTTAATCTATGATTTAGTTAAGCCCAATATTTAATTAGAGATTTCAATATAAAAGTAATTAGCAAGCTTCCTATGCATAAATCATAATTATGATGCAGCTTAGTAATAGAAGAATGACTAATAAACAACATTTTGTTGAAATTCTGTTTAGATAATTTTGTGATATATTTTAAACTGCTGATTTATTTTTGACTCACCAGTCTTGGCTAAAAACAAATGAAATTCTCCCATATCTTGTATTTTTTGTTGTAATTCTTAATGCTCTGCAAATGCCAGTGTGTCCCTTTGCTATGTTGTGACATCACAACAGAGAAGCTTGTGGCAATGGCATAACATTCCTACATGCATAACAATGCAAATAAAAGTCTTGTTAGCAAGAAAAGAGTTTCCAGAGTATTAAAATGTAATTGCAGGTTTCAGGACATGGACCCACCCCGGTAAAATCAGGCTGATCCTATGAAAGCTGATGCTTAAGCCAAAGCACTTATTTGTAGCAGGATACTCCATAAAACCAGAACAAGATAAACAGGAAACACTCTCTATGTCATCTAAATAATAAGCATCCTCACCAGACTTCCATTCATGTAGAGGGCATCTTGCAATTATTGATTTATGATTATGGGGTTCAGGTGAGAGGCGAGAACCACTTTGTTGACAACGGAGAGGAAAGGGTTTATGGAGTAAAATGAGGAAGGAGGGATTGAGCTGCTAGAGGATGGGATAGAAGGAGGGAGAAGCAGGTGAGTGCCGAGGGAGTGGCAGCTGAGGTGCAGGACCCATGAGCTGTGCATGCCTGTGGCTTCTTGTGTCACTGAAATGGCACAGAGAAGAAGCAGGCAAGGAATTCAGTTCTGCGTCATTTGCTTTCTATCTGGGAACATCTCAGAAAATTCTCCCCTTGGAAGCAACTTCAAAAAATGCTTACAGCAATATCTTAAGGCAATTACAAACACCAGCTTATGAAGGAGTTAGCATACACAACAATAATCTTTCAAAAATCAGAGATAAGGAAATGCTGGCTATCTTAATTTCTGCCTCCAGAAATCAGCTTCTCCAGTCATGGCACATATGTCCAGTGTTCTAAGTGTCCTACCACCATTTTCATATCCACTTTAGCCAAAGGATTGTTCCCTTCACTTCCTAAAGCAGAAAAGTTTCACTTGATTCAGAATTATTCGGTGGCATCCATGCAAGCAGAGAGACTGGACACCCAGTCTCCCAGCTGCCATTATAATGTGGATTTCTAGAGGAGTGATGGACAAAACCTGGCCTTATATCTGAAACTGATGCTATAAAATAAGAAACTGTCAGCTTATTTCCTTCTCAAGAAGCTCTTCTTCATCACCTTTGCAAATGGGAGCTATTCAAAACTGGAGATAAAATTGAACAGCTGTGGGCATAAAAGTCATTTGTACACCAAATGCCTGTTCATGTAAGGCTTCCTGCATTTGCATGGTGTTCTTGGATGCAGGCTCTGCTGCAGCAGAAAACAGCTATTTCTTTGGAAAAGGTATGCTTGAACAAAGTATGGGTCATTTTATTGCCATAACATTATTTTCACTTCATTGCTTTAAATAATCTGAAAGACTGCTAGGAAGTAAAAATAAATACCAAAAATTTCCCTGCACAGAACTGATTAGAGTATGTGTCCATGCCTGGTAGAAGACTTGAGTAAGCTTTATTTTGTTTGGAAGCAAAACCAAATATCCTGGAAAAGATAGCCCATATTTGCTTTGTGGAATAGGTCTCCTTTCATAGTTCAAGCCAAATCTCACTGAAACCTCAGGAATCTGCACACTTGGTTTAATTGGGCTCTATGTCAGGGAAAATTGGCAGAATTTTCAAATAAAAGACCTAGCTCACTTAGGAATCCCTCCTAAGTTTACTTAGAGGGAGAGGATAAATCATAGAGTCTGGATGTGTCCTATAGAACAAATCAGCCTTTCCACCTTCAGAGCTAAATATGAGGCTGGTTTCTCTTGATTTGCTGTTTCATAAAGAGTTATAGAAATACAAACTAGAAACAAAGACTCCAAATGAGAAAAATAGGATTTGTTTTTGGAAACTCTTAGCTCATAGGAAAGTTAAATAAACTAGTGTATTAAGCAGTGGCAGACTGTTAGGGAGCCATGTAATCTGACAGGAAACATTTCCAGTTTGGAAGTGTGCATCCGAATTCCAGTGAAAGGGGCATGTGGGGACTATGACAGACTGAGTACAGTCAACTGAGAGGGCACACTTGGTTGAAAACTCCAGGAAAAGTGGCACACCTTAATGTTGTGTTCAATGAAGAGTGATCTGCTGTCTAATCACTAATTTTGGGAAAGCCCACAACCTCTCCAGGAAAAGAGGAGTACAGAAGTAAGGCCAAAAACTGCTTCCACTGATATTCATGGCAAGACATTTCATTATTTCAGTGAGGAAAGGATCTGGCCCTTAGGTGAAGGCATGAAACTGTATCTGCATACTAATGAAGCAGCATCAGCAAGAGAGAAAGCCTGTAGTGTGGAAACAGCTAATTGTAAATGCAAGTCCATAAGAGATTCTGCATTTATGTTTGCAAAAAGACAGACAAGACACGAAAAACAACCCTTTTAGCCAAGGAAAATGGATATTAATTCAGTTCCCCAGCTAGGGCACCTGTGCAAACAATACCATCCCCAGGCAATTAAAATAGAGAACTCCATAGTTAATAGGGTAATGTTGATTAACACCTGACCACTTCACAGGGATTGAATAGATTTGGCAGATTTGCAAAATGAAATGATGTCATCCAAAAAGCCATTATTTCACACTCAGTGCTTCTACAAGAACATTCTACATTTGAATAACTTTGCTCAGACAAAAGAGGAATATGTAACTATTTTTGTGATGCTAGAAAAAAGTTTTGATTTGGTAAATCTAAATATTTCATTAATGTAATTTTTAAACAAACTTTACTTCTAACCATTTTATAAAGACCAAGTATTTTTGTTGTAAACCAAGCAAATATTTTTAATCACAAAAATATTTTGACACAAGTGGGTACTGGGGTAATTTAAAAACATTTTTCTAATGTTTTTCCAAAGTAGAAGTTTAATTCAATAAACTGACACTTATGAGTAATTTCGATATCACCTTTTTCTTTAATGTTCAGTAAAAGACTTCTCATCAGAACAACCCTGCTCCAACAAATCTTAGGACAATGAGTTTTGATAAAGTTTTGAGAAAATTGGTTAAATCACAGTGACCTTGCTGAAGCAGTTTACATCACCCAAAATCTTGCAGGTAGTTTTTGGCTCTTCTTTAAAAGTGAACCTTAGAAATATGTAGGAAAGCCAGACAATATCTCATCTCCTTTTTCCCCTTAATTTTTGGTTGGTTGGGGGTTTTTTTTGGGGGGGGGTTGTTTTGTTTTGCTTTGTTTTTGTTTGTTTGTTTGTTTTGTTTTGTTGTTTTTGTTTCTGTTTTTGTTTTTAAGGCCAGAAAGTTTCCTTGTCCAGGAGCTTTTAGTCTATAGCAAACATGCTGTGTTTGTGTTTGAATTTAGCTCTGGTGGTTCCACTTTAGGAGGGAAATGAACACCATGTGTTTGTTGATCACTAATAATTAAAAAAAAAAAATCCAGGATCTAAAAAAACAGCTGAGAGGCCTATTCTTATCCTATTGCTAGGAAGACTAGAGATTTGTGGGACCAGAATACTTTCTATCTTATATTAAGGTCTGTATCTAGACTGACAGGAGTTAAAGTAATCAGAACCCTTTAGATACTTTTAGCATCAGGCGCATATATATCACCCACTAGCCTCAGACTGACCTCAGTTTAAGGTTAAGTTGAATTTTGTTACAAGTTGATTTAAAAGAAGAAGGAAACCGAACCCAAACCTTGAGGTAACCGCCAACAGCTGAGCAGGGCAGCAGCCTGTCACAGCCAGCCAGCTCAAGGTATTGCTCAAAGCAGCCTATTCACAGTCAGGCAAAACACAGACAGGTTTTATTTACAGCTTCCCAGCACCATCCAGACCAGCAGCTAATCGAGACTGTACTATTTTCATGCTTGATCTTTGCTGAGCTATAAATGATGAGCACTAAAGAACAAGTATTTTCCCTCACATGCTTAAGCAGTGCAACTTATACTCACACTCATGAAATTTCCAAGCAGTCCCTGACGAGTGCCAAAATCTCATTAAAGATTAAGGACCACTGAGTCATCACAAAATGATTTTTGAGTGACCTAAGAAAACATTTTATATAAGAGACTTTGTGGATAGAGTAGGAAGGATGTAAGCAATCCTTTTAAGTGCGGGTTTGGAACTAGGTGTGGGACATTAGGCCTAAAATTTGGAAACTGTGCTCCTTGCATTTTGTTCCAATCCCAGCTTTGCTGGGTGAGTCAGAGAAAGGCTGGCAAGCAGCTGTGTGAGAGACTACCTCATGGGAGATAAGGGAACACTGAATACCTCTATCACCTTGGTTTCATCACTACTTAGAATGAAATTGCAGTGCAGGAGCCTACCCCAGCTTTCCCGTGTGCCAACTTCTTGAGGGACTCTGCTGTTAATTAGGTTCACAGAGCAGGATAAAAGAGAGAATTTATTGAAGGCTCTGGATATGGATATTGAGTAATTTGGATTTGGTCTGCAGGAGAAAGGGAAGAAAAATATGAGTGAGGAATTATTGTGCTAGAAAGATAACTATGCAGAGCCACATAAGACTGCCAGTGGCAGATAAAAAGACAAAACACACTTAAAGTAAAATTGGCATGTAAGCAACTCAGTATAGGAAGAGAGAATTATTTTGCTTCATATTCGTATTCAGGAGAGTTTTTGGGGCAACAATCATGTCTTTTTACCATTTTCTATCTAGGTGAGTAAAATTCTGTTGTCCATTCTATTTACATATTTATTTTTCATGTTTTTAAGATTAAACTGGGAGTGGAGATCTACTGCCCTAGGCATTATTTTGGGTGAAGAGAAGAGGACAGTCTCACCCTCAACTGCTTACAGTCAAGACAGGCAAAAAGTAGAGAAAGGTGATAAAACAGAGACCTGCACCAGCAATCACTATGGTACCCCTGGTTTCACTGGGGGCAGTGGGAGTGGGATAAGTGAAAGGAGGAGGCAAAGCAAAGGAAGGAGACAGAGGAGGGCAGGCAGGACAGAGAGTGGAGTCATCAGAGGCAAGTCCAGGGGAGACCAGTGAGAAAGAGCCTTGGATAAGGCTTGTGCATCACAACAAAGTGCTGCTTCTGGAAAATACTATCTGTGTCCGTGAGGCTCCTCTCACGTTTTCTGTGGCTGCTGGCACAAGTGACCAGTTATGTCCCTGAAGGCCACACTTCTGGAAAGACAAGAGGTCCCAGAGCTACTGACAGATATAATTTTTCACTTGTGCATTTCTAAATATGGAAAGAATTGGAAACATTTCTGTCTGTGTATCTTATTCTCCAAAAAAGGGGGTGTTGGATCAGGAAAAATTGCATGGAAATCCCTAGTAAATCCTTGAAATTGTTTTAGCAAGGGAAAAAAATAAAAGAATGTGCTTATTGTTCAAATGTTTTACTTTGAAATTTTTCAACAAATATTACCTGGGGTTTTTTTAAAATTAATTTAACTGTACCTTAATTTTATTGGGCCTTAAATGTGTTTTTTTTTAAATACTGACTAAGCCAGAGAAGTCACTAAATAGTATCCTATATGCAACATAAGCCTTTAATTTGACAGCAAATTAAAGAATGCAATGAAAACGTTGTGGCTGTACTAAGTAAAGCAGTCAGAAGTTATCATTAATGCTATCATTAACCTCTTAACAAATATTTTATACACTACGCTCCTCTTCTCTTTCTTTCTTTTTTAAGGTGATCTAGACAAATGTACACCTGATTAGTTGATCCAGAAAATTCTGCTTGTTCATCACCAGCAATGTTTGCTTACACTGCTCTCAGAACAAAACAGAACTTAATTTCAGCTTTAAAGAGACTAGACCTTCCCACTCAAGCACTGGAGAAAACAGAACTGGCTACATGTTATTCTGCAGGTTAGTCATTTCAAGGTGGAAGGAAAAGGAGCTCTGGAGTTCATCTCTTTCTGTGGAAATTAACTTTCCAGAAGAGCTTTTGCATAGAAAATGAGGGGTTCCTATGAAACATCTCAAGAGGCCACCACTTCCATGGTCCCACACAAACAAAGGGGTATCCTTTTAAGGAGCCATTTCCACATTTGTAGTTTAATGGTGAAATACAATACCCAAATTTGCACCCAGGAATGAAATGGAAACAGAGCATAGCACAGACTGCATCCTTTAAGAAAGCCTGGCCAACAAGCCAGCTACAGCATGCCACCCCAGCTGTAAGCAGTCCAACCCATAGCCAAATTATGCAGGGCCTAAATGTGCTCTGCACTTGGCACAGCAAATAAACAGTCTAACGGGCAGAGAATTTGCACAGTAAATTTAGAAGTGTTGCCACAATGAGAACAACCATCACAGTCATTATGGACTAAGGGAATATGAAAATCACAGCCTTCACCTCAAAATGTAATTGCTCAGGTATGATGCAAGAAATGTTCTGTTGATGCTTCCATTAATTTTAAAGGTATTGTTAAATAAACCTGGGCTTCATCACAATAGAAGCAAACTTTACTAAGATGTGGAAAGAGGGGCACAACAGCTCTATGAGTAAGGCTTCAAGGGCCCTTCCACAATGGACAGCTTAAGCGTGGGTAGAAGAGGTCACCCAGGCCCAGGTAAAGAATGTGACATTGAACAAGCACCAGAGGCACTTAAAGCTGCAGTCTGGAGAGCTACAGGAAGCCTCTCAGGCCAGTAGGAGTGTGAATATGATATATGGTTCATTAGGAAAACAATGAAGGCTTTAAGGGGAAGAGAGGCTTGAATAAAAATACTTTTTTTTTTGCAAATCAAGAGGGAACAATGAAGAAGACCACAGTGGAAACCACTGCAGTAATCATCCGACCACCCATTAATTCCTGCACCATATCCAGTGTGGGTTCCTTGCACAGTCTAATCATGGATGCTTCAAGGCAAATGCCCCTTTTCAATTATGGGCCTGGAGAAGAAGCTTGGCTCTTGCTATGCTTGCCACAGAAAGACTGCAAACAGAACCAAAAAAACCTGTTTTGACTTCTGCAGGAATTTTAACAGATTTTGCCAATATTCTTTGCATGAGAGGAGCCCAATAAAGTGACAAAAAGAGATTGATGTTGCCCAAGGTCCAGACACACTTCCTTCATGACTTTTCATAATTGCTGCTTGAGGTGTATATGCAACTCTCAAACTTATCAGAGGTATACACACACTTCTGCCCACCCACTGTCAGAATAGTGAAGTCTTTAATATAAAATGCACATGAAGGTAGAAAATGGTTGGAGAAAATGAACTAGTTATGTACAGATTAATTCTATTGATTCTGTTCATGTTTTGCAGCTTCAGAAGCTCAAATAAAATGCTACTTTAGTGACTTCATAGCAGGCTAATGTTCAAAATTGCAGCCGAGAATGAAGCAAATTATTAAAATTAAAATTATGGGAAATGGAACTGCAATGTACAACATAATTACACACTGTCAAATAGATACTACCCATTGCCATCATTCTGGGAGGAGTTGAAAAACACCTGGAAGACAGTGCAGTCATTGGTTAAAGACAGAATGGCTTCATGAGGGGAAAATCCATCTTATCAAACTTAATTTAGTTTTATGACATAGTAACCCACCTAGGTGATCAAGGGAGGCCAGTTGATGTAATCTTTTTGGATTTTGGTAAAGCTTTCCATACAGTCTCTCACAGTGTCCTTCTGGACAAAATGTCCAGCACACAGCTGGATAAACACATCGTGAGATGGGCGAGCAACTGGCTCATGGGTTGGGCACAAAGGGTTGTAGTGAATTGGGGGGACTTCAGATTGGGGACCTGTCAATGGTGAGGTAACACTGGGCTCCATCCTCTGTCCTGGGTTCTTCATCATCTTCATAAATTACTTGGATTGGAAGGAATACTGAGCAAGTTCTCAGATGATACAAAATTGGGAGGAGCTGTTGACTCCCTCAAAAGCAGGGGGGCCCTGCAGAGAGACCTCAGCAAATTAGAGGGCTGAGCCATCTTCACCCATGTGAAGGTCAACACTGGAAAGTGTCAGATTCTGCAGCTGGAATGGAACAACCCTGGATATGTGTATAGACTAGGGAAGGAGATGCTGGAAAGAAGCACTGTGGAAGGGGACCTGGAGGTCCTGGCTGATGCTAAGTTGAACAGGAGTGAGCAGTGCCCTGGCAGCCAGGAGGGCCAAGTGTGTCCTGGGGGGCATCAGGGACAGCATGGCCAGACAGGCAAGGGAGGGGATTGTCCTGCTCTGCTCTGAGCTGGGGTGGCCTCACCTCGAGGGCTGGGGGCAGTTTGGGGCACCACAACATAACAAAATTAAACTATTAGAGAACATCCAAAGGAGGGCCATGAGGATGGTGAAGGGCTTGGAGGGGAAGCTGTGAGGAGCAGCTGAGGTCACTTGGTCTCTTCAGCCTGGAGAAGAGGAGACCGAGAGGAGACCTCATTGCAGTCTACAAATTCCTTGTGAGGGGAAGAGCAGAGGCAGGCACTGATCTCTTCTCTGGGGTGACCAGTGACAGGACCTGAGGGAATGGCCTGAAGCTCTGTCAGGGGAGGTTTAGGTTGGATATCAGGAAAAGATTCTTCCCCCACAGGGTGGCTGGGCACTGGAACAGGCTCCCCAGGAATGTGGTCACAGCACCAGCCTGCCAGAGTTCAAGAAGAATTTGGACAATGCTCTTGGGCACATGGTGTGACTCCTGGGAATGGTGCTGTGCAGGGCCAGGGGCTGGACTTGATAATCCTTGTGGGTCGCTTCCAACTCAATATAATCTGTCAGTCTGTGACTGAGCTTTTTTGTTTGCCAGTCCTCATAAAGAGTCATTGTGAATTAACCTGGCATTGCTGGAGCTTTATGTCTTTATGTTTATGTTTTTATCTCTTCCACCTTTTTGCTACCTATAACTTTACTTCATTCTTTCTTTAGGATCATATGTGTATCTTCTGATATAACAGGGTAACGGTCCAGGTGTGCAACAGCTGGCCCAAGCAAGGTATCTACAAATGCTGCCTTCTGCATCTGGCTCTGCTGTTTAAACTCACCTTGGAATTAAGAGTGAGGAACAGGCAATGCCAGGACCTGTATCCCTTTGGCCATATCCAGATTTCTGAAAGAAGCCAGATGCATGCTGTCCTCGAGAACAGGAAAGGAAAGGGCTCCTTTCTTGTGCTGACTGAAAAGGGAAGGACAGGGAGACCAATTAAAAGACAAGAGAGGATACAATAGCTAAGACACTAGACAAATTTTAAAAACAAAAGAGAGGCATGGTGTCTTGAAAAAAACCAATTTTCTTCCATGTTTCAGAAGCAGAAATATTTTGTCCCTGACACTGTGCTGCTGTTTTTTTTTTTTTTTTTCTTTTGTATCTCTACAGTGCCAAAAATTAGATTTCTTCCTTTTTCTCCAGGAGAAAAATTTTGAATTTTTCAAAACAGAGATGAAAAGGTATCCAAAATGAAAAATTCTGGAATAAACAGAAGTTCTAATAATATAACTGAGCCCAGCAGAAGAATAACATAAGCTAAAGAACGTCTAATGACAATCAAAACCACATCTGCAGTTTTTTATTCATATATCTGCTAGGCTGAGAGAGGAAACACAATTAGTGCAGAATCTGAGTCCCATGAAAAACAAAGGGAATTTTTTCCATTCCCTTTTGTGAAAATTGGATTAGATTCTTTGTGCTAATAATGAAACATCCAGTTTGTTAGAATATCAGCTAGGCAAAACCCCATGATAGGAACATATGTACATTTGGTATAACTGAACGATCCTTCCCATTTGCTTTCAGCCTTGGAGGATCCATTCTAAATATTCTTATCTACAAACAATTATAATTCTCCAGGCAACCACCATGTAGCAAGCATTGGCCATGAACTAAAAGTCTCAAAGGGCAGAAGAGAGGGAAAAAAAGACAACCTGAGTTGTCTTCAGTTACCAGGAATCAGAAGAAACATTTCTTTGGGCATGTACATGTTGGACTTTGTGTATATATAACCAATTATCTTAATGCAGTTATTATATGCAAGATCATGACAGTATTAAATAAGAAGTGCTATGGTACCATACCCAGATGATATCCCTGGCATCTAAAGGTCTGGAAATCATCTGCTGCTTATCAGAGCTTTGAGCAAAGCTGGACACTGATCTGAAGGAGGGGCTGGGGACCTGCAGGACATATCCTCTGACCCTGTGAAAGACACCTTTGCCACCCCGGGCAGTGCCACTTGGAGAGGAGCCACCATTTCTGTTTTCTCTAAACCTTTCTGGTAAATCTGTGCATTTAGTCATTCCAGGCAGGATAAAAATGAATTTCCATTCTGCTTTTCTCAAACCTGAGCTTTGCTACCCTGTGACAACCAGCATTTTTGCAAAACTCAGTTTGCAGCCAAAATAGGCCATGCAGAATCATGGCAATGTACATTTTCCAGGTTATCTCAGCAAAGGAAGGTATGGGTCACACTTCTTTAAAGCTGGAAATGTCGGGGTTGAACATACAAGGTCTCTAAATCTCGAAGAGCATCTCTGTGATGCACTGAAATACAGCCTAAAAATCTGCAGTGTGGTGGTGGTGATATGATATTTTCTAAACATTAATGAATGCAGTAATATTCCAGTAAAGTTCTCATTTTGAATTTTAAGAGTTTGAAACAGAATACCCTACTCTATGTTTGTAGGCCTTTCCAAAAGGACATCTGCTTCCTCTTATCCACAATCTCTGCTTCCAATCTGAGTACTATAGAACAGGTATGGAAAGAGGGAATATTCAGATCATGGTTCTTAACTGAACCCCTTTCAGGATATGATACAGAATTCCATTTTAATTCAGACTGAATCAGGATTAATTGATATAGTGTTTTGTATGGTTTTGTGGCATTTGTATGGATCATTTATTCTTATTTCCAGTCTGATAAGAAAAGCAGTTTTATGAGATCTTGTCCTCAGATTAACCAAGTGTAGTCATGTACCTTCCATGGTTTGAATAATACATGCCACTAAAGACACAGGGACAAGTCTTTAGTGTGATAATGGTTTATATTGCTGCACACTACTGTCTTGGCATGTTGAGATCTACAGCACACAAAATGTGTCCCTATTTTTCAAATACTGATTATTAATTCACAGGATACAAACTCTGCAAGACAATCAAGGAAGTGTGAGAAATCATAAGACTACTTTCTTGTCAGGTGAGTGATTTACTTCCTTTTTTTTTCTTATTTGTTTTCCTGAATGGTACCTCTAGAGC
Organism: Notiomystis cincta; assembly: GCA_013398075.1. Classification (NCBI taxonomy): domain Eukaryota; kingdom Metazoa; phylum Chordata; class Aves; order Passeriformes; family Notiomystidae; genus Notiomystis; species Notiomystis cincta. The sequence continues at coordinate 64,254 of VZRX01038986.1, read as the reverse complement.
AGTGTCTCTGTAAGTAAACACTTGATGGAGAAGTGAGAATCGTTTGAGAGAGTTCCAGAAATTTGCAGATTTTCTGCATGTTTTTCCCGTTGAGAAGACACAAATCTGCAGTTCTGAATCATGTTAGGTTTGCAGGAGGTTTGAAAGGTTATCTGTAGTAAAAGTACTATTTTCTGTTGTGCATTTTCCCTTCCAGTGTTCTAAGAGGAGACATTAAATGCTTTGTGAGAATTTTCCTGAATTTCTGACACTCATATCCTTCATGATTTTTCCATGCTGAGCAGATACTCTATTTGAAAGTACACCTTCCAGGTTCCTGCTGAAGCCCAGGCCCTCAAGAGCAATGATGTGTTTACCTTCATGAAACTGAGGATTAGGGTCTAGGTGCTTAATCTGGCAAGTGTTTTAGCTGTAAGCCAGAGAAGTGGATGAAAACAGAGAATGACTTTCTTTTCCACTTTTAGAAATAAGTATTTGAGCTGAGGAGAGAAGCACACTGGCAGTTTCTGAGACATTCCTCTGCATAACTTAAGGATTTATCTCACTGTTGTAAGAGTGCCTAATGCATTTCACTATGTTCTCTGCAAAGCATGGCGTTGGTTCTCACCTTGTGCTCTTTGAGAGCCTGTGGCTTCATTTTTTTCAAGCCCAGTGATCTGTCTATTTCTACCTGAGGCTTCTGATGTGCTTCTGATAAGCTACAATTACAGATGAACAGGTAAAACAAGAATTCAAGGGCATTGCTTAAATGCTGGGCTCAGCATCCCTTACTCCTCCCTTTCTATCACCACCTTTGTTTTTCTACATTAAGAATATAAAAACAGCTAACAATAAAATTCATAGACCCATGTTATTCTCTGTCTACTTATCTGGAACTCATAAGAGAACCCAACAACTTTCCATTTATATGACCAAAAAAATTCTGTCCACTCTCACATTCAATTTCTTGTTACCACATTTGTTCCCTTTTACTACACCTGCCCACATGCATCATGCCCTAAACCAGGTCCTGTGAGTGATATGGACTAAAGCTAACTTGCAGAATAAGAAAGGGAGTCAATCTCTCCTTCCCAATCCATCTTTCCATCTAGCTGAGCATGGATCCACAGGGATTTTGCTGGCATATAATGAGAGCCAGTAGTATGCAATTAAAGAGCAGAGGAGGACAGACAGGGAAGAATGATTCTTCAAGCTATCTGCCTGTGTCAGGAACCTGGGAGGGTGCAGTCACAACCCCCACACTGTGGGGCCTCTTTCCTGCTCACCAAACCTCTGCAATTCTTTTTCTTACAAAACTAAAACACTGCTTGGTTTCTGGATGTAGCAGCAAGTTTATGTCTATGTATTGCATAAAGGTGTGTAGGAGACACATCATTTCAACAAGAAGGCAAACACTTGTGATCGCTACCTGGTGAGAAGTTCATTCCAGTAGCTCAACAGGGTTGTTTGAAATATTGCTGGAATATGAGGAACACTGCCAACTGCTTTGGAAGCAGGGGCTTTCCCCAAGAGAGTTGGGGTCACTGATACTGAAGAGTACAGTGGTGCAGATCTGTAACACAAATATGAGAGCTCTTGCCCTTCCCTGCCACCACCCTCCCTGCTCTGCTCACACATTCCCTGTCATATGATGCTGCAGTCTTGTGACTGCAGAGCCTTTCTTCTCCCCCACATCCACACTCAGGTTTCACCAGTCTCTGTAACCTCTACCTCCACCAGGTCATGAAGGCTGAAAAAAATGCAAGTGGAGCTACAGTGGTAGCCACAAACCAGCACAACTATATAACAATATAAAATGGGAGCCCTGCAGAGCTCAGGTCAGTCAGTCTCCCAAGGGAATAAGGGGATCATCTGGTTACATGTCATTGTCACCTTTGGTGATTTTTCATACAAGCCCAGAGTTCAGCTGATTTCTGATAACTCCAGCTATAGTCCATGGGCAGGCAGGTCCTTCTAGGGGTAGGTACCAACATGATTGTGAAGGCCTGCCTGATGAGCCCAGCTTCTCAAAGCCTGAAAGCAAAGTACACCTGCATGCAAACAGCACGACTGAAAAAGCTCAGATGATGCTAACTGATTGCTTTCAGCTAAGTGATCCTGAGCAGGTGTCCTGGCAGCACTTACTCTTGTCCTTCTAAGTCAGCAAATGAAGACAGAAAGAACCTGAAGTACTGAGACCTCTGAAATGCATTCCGGCTACAGGCAGGAATTAGCAAGAGATCAAGTGTGCCTGAAGATATTAGTTCAGTGACATGACATTCATGCAATATTCTTGCTGCTACTCTCTGGATAGGCTGACACACCATGTCACCAGGCAGGCACTTCTTCAGACCTTGTTGTATGTACACACACATATATGTATATACGTCTATCCAAACTCTGTATTTACTGCAAGCAGAGCTCGGCAAATCATTTGCACTTTTGAAAACACACTAAGTGCTTTTCCATGAGTATTATTGTTGTCTTCTGTACACTGCTTACCCATTAATGCTTTTGCCATGTTTCCCAGATTCTTCAGTATTTGGACAAATTATGTGTAATCAACAATGAAATTGTGCTACTGCCTTGGAGCTGCTTGGACAAGCTATCCACACATCCTCTGAACCAAAAAGGAAGGAGGCAGACAGATCGCCAAGACTCCAGACAGTAAGGTTGTCTGCAGAAGGAGAAAATACTTTAATGGGGAAGGCAGAGAGCAGTTTAAACTGGTGCTCATTGAAGCCATTTTCCTATGCAATCTTCTGCTTGCTTTCTCAAATCCACAATCAGACAGTGAAGACATCCTCTACCTTGAGACATGAGGACTCAGTGACTCTCATTCCGTGCTGCCAGGTGGGCTGGGGGAAAGCTGAAGCGTGAGAAACTGACAATTGTAAGAAAGAGGAAATGCCATTTATTAATTTATAAAAAATTAAACAATGACTACTTAAGAAAAAATGTGTATTGGTTCCTTAGTTCTGTTTTCAAGTGCAGTTTCACTGATGGACTTGTTTACAGCACAAGCCGCTCCCTGTACCCTTTAAGAGCATTTAGGTCATTGCCTCATCTGAAGTGCAAGAGCTTCTTGAAAAAGTTTCATTCTCTGTTCACAATGTCAGCTACACTTACAAAACTCAAGTGGCTGTGGAAACTACCTGCATGTACAGTGGGATTATGCATTATTAATCCATGCTACTGAAATGACCTAAGTCAGCTTGTAATATGTGCAGAATATCACCTTGCAGAGAACAGAAAGAAAAATTGGCAGTGTTTATGGAAAGAGAAATAATCCCCAGATGTTTCTCTACAGCTGTCACTGCTACCTGGGGAATTTGCTGTACAGTCCTCAGTTTACTTCCCCATAGCTTGTCATGCACTTTCATACTTGTGTAGCAGCACAGACTTTCACCAAACCTTACGCCACCTTTCTCCCAACCCCATATATTGTTCACAGCACACCTCTGATGAATTCACCACTTTTCCATACAGATCTACAGCCCATTTTGTCCCAGTCCCAAGAACAGCCCTACAGGTCAACTCTCTTACCCAAGGAATTCATGGTCAGTATATTTTCCCTTAAATGCATGCACAATTCTCTACAGAACTCTTCAAACTATTCCCCAAACCCTACCTCCTTCACAGCCCACTTGCCAGTCATGTCATGGCTAGATCAACAGCTAGGTTCTTGAGATCTGTGTACTGGCACATTTTTGAAGATCATGATTCCTAGATGTTTGGTTTGTGTGTTGCCAATTAAACAAGCCTCCAGCAAGTGTTCTGGGACTGCCTGAACAAAGCATTGAAGGACATGCCTGAGTTAGAAGTGATGGCATTAAGGGCAACAGAGCTATTCACACACTCATAAATAAACATTTGTGCCACTGCTTGGCCAGAATGGGGCTGATTTCATTCAAAAATCAGCCTTACAGATTAAGCCCTTGGTGTCTGAACTTTTCTCCTGCTGTTTTTAATAGAAAATGTCCTCATTTAGAAACAGATTTTTCCCTGCACACCAGGGGAGAATAATTATATGTGATAGAAGTCATGACTTCTAAGAGGAGATATAAGGTATCTGAATTCCCTGCCTTCCTTATAGACTTATTCTTAGATCATTGCTGATTTAATTAACTTTTAAATTTTAATTATCCTGTGGACTATAGTTCTGATTAAATGATCTGATGAACAAAACCTAGCCTTTAGGTCAGCATAGCAAAATTATTTTTAATGTAGGAGGAAGAAATTGCTCCATTTAACTACACATTTCCAAATCCCTGTAGTCTGCTTTCACCACCTGATTTCATTAAATGCTGAGCTACTCCCAGTAAAACAGGTCACATGCACAGGGTGAAGGGAGATTCATGGCTCTCTGGAGTCTTCCTGCAGTACCTCTATCATCATACTCAGCCCCTGTATAGTCATGCTGGCAGCAACAGTCAGGTCTCAAAGGCTGGACATAAGACTAGGGAAGTGGATGACGGATGCCTTGCTTTTTCTCCCCCTTCCCCTCTCTTCCCTTCTCCCAAGTGCCTGGCATCACAAACACCTGCAGAGCCTCACCCTGCTGCTGAGATCCCTTTCACCAGTTGCAGCTGCTCAGTGGGTCACAGATCAGGTTGACCAGCTGCCTAGACTATAGGGAGGGAGCTGAGTTGTGTAGGAGAACACTTGGGAATTTGACATGTGAGAGACCACATTAGTCTGACTTGCTTCAATTTTGGTGTGCAGGGGATGTGCAAACCAGGACAGCAGTCATGGACAGAGAGATCAAGGAAAAAGAAAATGGCAGGACAGAAAAGCAGGCTGCCACATGCACTTGAGTCTTCTGTTTGCCCAGCTTCACACATTAACCATACACAAAGGTGTGGGGCTGTGTTCTGTAAGGCCTGGTCAAGGGCTGTGGCCATCATGGCCACCCAGAGCATCTGTGCCTGTCAAGGTGACCTGTGCACAGGACAGTGTCTCCTGACACCATGCTGACAGTCAGGCAACTTTTTACAAGCCACCTCTTTCCAGGAGTGTTGCCCTTGGTCAAGTCCTGCTGAGTTCATCGGGAGCTGGGAGTGCTCCATACTAAAGCAAATTGTTCCACACTGGGGGTACCAATTTTAAGGTTCCATAAATCATTTTGCTGGGAAGACTCAGTTATCCTGACAGAGATGAAAATTAGAGCCTGGATCCCTCTTGCAGCTTTGCACTCTGGTCTTGCACTCCTCTGCATCCAAGATAGTCCTTCAGAGTTGCCTCCTCTGTAAGGTCAAGATACGGATGCTCCCAGAACGTGACTTCACTTAGCCCCAAGTCAAAAGCTGTAGTGGGGTGAGGACTTTAGAGCAGCTGCTTAGGTGTCCCTATCCCACCCTTGCAGAGGCCCCAGCAGGAGCACACAAGCTCAGCCCCTTGACAAATTCTAGCTGCTATCTGTCCCTGGATCATAGTGGCAGCAGAGGCCAGCCTCTTGAGTTGGCCTCCAGTTCCCCAGCTGGTTCATGGGGCAGTACTTATTTACCTCCCCTTTCTCCTCCCACCACCACCCATCACTGGCAGATACCATGCTCTCCCCTGTCCCTGCCATGGAGATGCTGGGAGCACCAAAATGCCATTACCAGAGAGCTGGCACTGGCACTGGCACAGGCCAGACACACAGCTGGGCTTCCTGCAGTGTGCCCTTGTGAAATGCAGCCCTGTGGCCCTTCTGAGAGTCCAGCAGTCTCTCCCAGACCCCTTGGGAGGCAGGGGACCCTAATAGCCTCAAGGCACTGCTCATACCCTTCACTCAAACACTTCCTTTTAATACCAATGTAGTGAAATTCTAGCTAGAATCACAGTGGCCAGAGGCAGGGTAAACTCAGGAGCAAGTGACCAAGTGACTGAGAGGAGCAAACACAGTCAGAGTGGCAGCACTCCAGGACGAGTCACCAGCAGCCCTACAAGGAGCTCTTTGTGCTTGGCCAGGCAGCACCATCAACAACCCCACCATGTGCCACGCTCCGAAAAACAAACCCCTGCCCAGGCTCACAGCTTTGGGTTTTTTAGAGCATGCTGGTGTTGCCATGGAGGTTCCCTTCCCTCCCCACCCCTCACTCCTCTGTGTCCATCCCTCTCCAGCACCACAATCAGCACAGCAGCCCCACCAGCCCCACCAGCCAGTCCAGCAGGTACCCACTGACTTCCTGGGCAGCAGCATGGCTCCCCACTTTTGATAATTTCCAGCCTTTCAGCATTGCAACATCATGAGCTGAGTCTATGGGAGAGGCTCATGATCAGTAAAAGGGACAGATTTTATTGCATTTCTTTGTCCTTTACTCATAAAACCGCTGCCTTTTCATCTTCTTGATGCACTGCTTGTCAAGTTGCTGGTCAGGGAGTGAAGGAAATGCCTACTTAAATGTCAGAGAAGGTGACATGGCTGTCAAACATGCAATCAATTCAACATCACAATGATTGCAGGCTGGTTGCAAATGCAGAGGAAAGTGTGGATACATTGTGCCAAAAGTAATATTTCATCAGTTTGGAAGGAAATGTTAAATTGATTTAAATGATATTGAGTTTGAAGGTGCGATACTGCCTCTTACACTCAGTTTTCTTCATAGTTGGTCCCTCCTTACCTCTTGCTGCATCACTGAGGGTCTCTGGTGGGGTCAGTGATTTCCCAGACAGGAATGCAGCATTGTAAAGCATCTGTGCAGAGCATGATCCATCTGCTGTGTTTGCCTAGTTGCTGTGTGTAGAATTGTAGGATCATTGAACGGTTTGGGTTGGAAGGGAAATTAGTGATCACCTAGTTCCAACCCCCTTCCACTAGACCAGGTTGCTCTAAGTTACAGTTCTCCAGCCTGGCCTTGAACATTTCCAGGAATGGTTCATCCTCAGCTTTTCTGGGCAACCTGTTCTAGTGCCACATCACCTTAACACTACAGTATTATTTCCTAATATCTAATCTAAACCTACTCTCTTTTGTTTGATTCCACTTCCCCTCATCCTGTAACTACATGCTGCTCTTTTAGAAAGGTCCCTGTATCCTTCCTTGTAGACTCCCTTCATATCCAGATAAGTGGGTTAAAATCACATAGCTCATGAAGTATAAAGGGATCCAGGGGAGGAAATATGAGGAAGCTGTACTTGGTTTAAGGTTCCTTTTCTCTTCTTTGACAGCATATAAAGTCATTAGTGTAAACGCAAAGAGGGCCAGCAGAAATTTCCTCAGCAGAGGTCTAATAGAACACTGCAATCAGACACAGAGCTACCTCTGAGCAATGGCTTCATGCCTTAGCTGACATGTGGCACTGAGCTAATGCAAGTCATGCAATTACCCTCCAAATGGTTGTCACTGAACTGAGAGCTTGTACAGTGGTAGCTTTCATGGCTAATAACTGAAAATAGAATCAGACCTCACATGAGCTCTGTAAGTGTGCACTGTTTAAAATTAACTTCTATTACATGGTAGGATGGGTTATATTTACACCGCAGAAGCAGACACTAAACATAATTATTACTATAATTATTTAGATTGCATTGCCTAGAAAATGATGTTTTAATTCTTTCTTCTGCTAAGTATTTTTGAAATACATATGAGCACAGAAAAAATGCATAAAAAGAACAAATGTGCCTTTTTAAATGAATGCACTTTGACCATCATGAATGCTCAGTAATATTCTTACCCTGTAATGTTGGACATGGAAGTTATTTGTCAATTTTAAACCTCTTAAATATGTCTGTAATATTCAGAGGGCCAGGATACAGCGATCTCTATGTATGATAGCACAGTGCTGATGATCCTGTCCCATGTCTTTCCACATGCTGATCAAATGATATTCGCTGTCCTGGAACTAGATTTCATCCACATGTTCCCTCCATCCTTACTCACTCTTTCCAAGAAAAGCAACAGAGAGCTCCACATGGCTACATCAACAGTGAGAAAGTGATGACTGGTTACATGAGCCTGGGCTTGCTCTGGCTCACAGCTGGCCAAACAAACCTCCCTGCATGCTGTAGCCCGCTCTCCTATTGATGAATCACAAGCAGAAGTTGAAGCAGTTAAAACCAATAAACCAGTTTCTACTAGCCTGCATTTCAACCTATGATTTTAAGGGGAATGTGCTGGTGTGGGTAAGGTAGCTTAAGCCCTCCTTCTCCTTTCATTAACTCTGGCTGGTATCAGGTCGTTTGTTCATGGCTTCAGGGCTGACAAGCTTTTCTATTTCTGTCTGAACTGCACCCTGAGTATATTTTCCCCTTCAGTAGTCACAGAATTTGTTGGCTGATTTGAACCAAATTTGACAAGCTTTGGATATATTGTTCCTGCAAAGTTCCTGCAAGGTTCACAAGAACAGACAGCTTTGGAGGGGCCTATGAGTGAGGCTCAGACCGTCTGAAACTCTGGGTAAGAGCTGCAGAAAGGAAGAGAAAGTCAGATAAAAGCAATGAGTACAAAACATCAAATCAGTCTTCTTACAGAGATGTGTCTCGGCTGATCTAACAGAACAATATTAAGATTCTCTGTCCCCTCTCCTTGTACTTTTCCACCTTTCACCTCCCCTCCAGAATAATGTTCTAGCAGTAAGAACCTTTGAGGGCTTCATTCATGTTTTAAATTCACTTAAAATAAAGGAGTAGGTTCAAAAGCTAAGGAGAAACAGAGTACATGCATACAGCTCACTTAGATACATCCCATTTAAAAAAAAAAGGCTAAAAATCTGACTGACAGAAGCACACCAGTAATTCTTGGCTTACATCTAAGGTTTTGGATTGGATTTTTTTCTTCTCACTGAATAACTTCATTTGTGACAAAAGATTTTGCAAAAACCTAGGTATATTTTATGGGCAGTTTATAGAAGTGACCATATATTGAACATAATTTTATTTAGGTTTCTTCTTCTGGCATAGCCTTTCTCTGTTTCTTTCATATCTATTCTCTCTTATTTCTTTCTTAGCTGTAAATTTCTGAAAACTTTAATTTTCAAGTTCACAGAAGGGATACCATGCACAGTCTCATAGTTGTATTCTAGTCCTGGGACAGGCTCCTCACACAGTGAGGTGGGGAGCCCTGCAAATGACAGTGGATAACAGCAGAACGGAACACAAGCTGATGGAGCACTCTGACAACAATCCTATATTCCAATTCTATTTACAGACAGGTATCTGAGTACTTTCACTTAGTATTCCCAGGCTTTAATTTACATCAGAAAGGCTGTGTCAGTGCTCTTCTTTCAAGCACACAGAGTGGACATCACACTTTTCTTCAGTACCATGATTGATGTTGGCATTTATCTAGCTGTAAAATGTTCTTTTAACTAGTGCTCAGAGGACTGCCAGAAGCAAAGATTTCTTCCTCTGAAGTTTAAATTCCCCCGGGCAAAGAAAGGACAATTGAATTTGTGTCAGCTGACCACAACTCAGTTGGACATTTTAACCCTTTACCAGAAACATGAAGATGCTTTTCTCACCAAGCTATGTTTTAAAGTGTGCTTGCACTGATATATTCTCAGAATTCCAGCTTGATTAAGTTAAAGGGAGATGAACAGGAGTTCAATTTTCTTGATTCTGATAGGGAACAGAAATGAGATGGGCTTCAAGTTGCTCATCTCTGCCAAGGGATTTGCATGAGGAGTTTGGGCATTTTCAGGGTGGACCAATGGCCGAAAAGAACTTTGTATGACTTTGTTTTAAAAGTTTGCTTGGGTAGTGATGAATTGTTTGAATTTCTGCATGACCCAAAGACTACAGATATACTAAATGTTGGTTATAGTAAGTGTTTCAGATTTTTGGAGGAAAAGCTCTGTACCAGGTACAAAGGAGAAACAACCAAGTACTGCACCCTGAAGACTCCTGACAGTGAGGAATCCCAGCCTGCAAACTATAATCCTTGCTGAAGATAAAGGGAAAAAACTCTCAAGATCCTGCTTGATCCTCTTTAGCAGAAAAATACATTTTCCACCCCAAATCTGGCCATTGCTGTGACCCTGAGCACCAGGGGAAGATACACAAAGCAGAATGCTGAGAATATTTAGTGCCTTCTGTGGTCTACCCTGTCATTGTTCTGTTTCCAACCGGTGACCAAGTTCTGACACTTCAGAAAGGGGTAGGTGGATAGTGAACTAATCAAAATATATCTTGGAGGCAGAGAGCAGGAATTCTTTCATAGCCTGAAGGCAATCATGTGAGGTACTCACTACTGATTGCAGGCTGTGATTTGGAGTTTCTCCCACCAAAGGACATTTATCAGTGATTGGATCTTGTCATGCTTTTGTCAGTAAAAGCTCTCTACTCTCAGATACTTATCCTGTGTTCTAATACCTGTACAAAACACCTAAATCACTTCATTTTTGGTTTTTTTTCAGTAACTTGAATAAATTGTGGTCTTCATGTCTCCCCTCCTACAGTCTGCCTGGCAGCCCACAGGCCTGTTTTGTGGCTCCTCTTGGAAACCTCTGCAGTCTTTCCTCAGCCTCTCTTAACAGCAGGGACCAGAAAGGCAATCCAACATCTAGTGGTGGCTAACTAATGCCATAAGCTCACTTCTCCTCTTCTGCTTTCTAAATAGCTGTAAAACACTTTTAACAGAGCATTTAAAGCACTTATTAAAGGTAGCAGCAATAGCGTTCCTGAAGGTAAACCTCCACTGCACTCGCAGTTACACACCCAGGATTCAAACCTGGGTTTGGCACAGGCCCTCTGGGCAATCTTAAGAAATTAATTTGACCTTCCTGTGTTGCCATCATTGTTACCTCATTGCAATTTCTGTAGGACATGTACAATACTTGCACTGCACCTTTTCCACCTGATGTATCTGCAGGCACATCTGCACAGAGGGTAGCTCTGCCTTCTCTCTGAGTCAGACGAGTGAAACCTTTTTCCAGGTTAGAAGCTGTTAGGACACGTTACTGAGGGCTGTGCCTATGCTAGTTTTTCCTGCTTCCCCATGGAGAAAAAAGGCATGTCAAGGAGTTGTAAATACAGAGTTCAGGTGCTGAAGCAGTCTCAAGTCTCACATATCTCCTCTGCAGCATCTTATTTTGCCCTACCTGGGCTCAGCCCAATTTCCTCCTTCACCCCTCCCCAGCCCTTCTGCATGGCTACATGAAGGTTGTGTTGCAGCAGATGGAGGTCTCAAAACCAAATGGGCAGCCCTTCCCCTGCCACCAGTCCCACACAAGGGTAGAAAGCATTTCATTTCCTCTGGAGCCGGGATCGAGCTGTCCTTGTGTTGCCGCAGGGGAATGCTGTCAAGCATCAAGGTGTTTTCTGATGACGTGGAGACTCCTGGGATGGTGCAGCCACTGGGTCAGGTATCTCTTGTGTGCTCAGTTGCCCTGACAGCTCTCCTGAAAGTCACAGCTCCAGTGAAGCATCAAACCTCTCATGTGCTGTCCCTTTCCCTGCAGTTGCAAGCTTTTAGCCTGCACTACTGTATACAGTGAGTCTTTAAACTCACTATTAATTGTGTGTTCCACTGGCAGTGTCGTAGATTTTTTTATAGGTGGGTAATAAATTTATTATCTCCAGATGGAGAGTCCTAAAGCATTTTTCTTTACAAATAATAAATAATTACATGGTGAGCTACAAGTCACCTTTCCACCCATCACCATTGATGGTGGAGCAGTGCTAAATTTATGTCTGCAACTTCACAAATGTTAAAAGAATAGCTAAGCCTCTTGAGACACGTGGTACAAAATAGCCGTATGAGATTCACAATATTCTTTCAAAGTGTGGGCATATCCAGGTACTTTTACTGCACAGAATCATTTAATGCTTCCTATGGCTTGCTATGACTTCCCTACACTCCTGCTGTGTGGGCTTCTGTGGTAGCATTACAGCAGGGTTGCATCCCTACAGTGGAGGGGATGACAATTAAAATGGTAAACTGGCAAAGGAATGTGTAAACTAGTAAAATTCTAGGGAGAAGGTTTTGGTATTGTTCCTGAAGCAGGATCTAAGCTCCTTTATTCCCTTGTTTATCAATTTAACCACTTATTTGTAAGGTTTAAGCCTGGGATTTTAGTGTTTAATTCCTCTGAACAGTCAGCCAACAAACAGTCTCTGTGATGGTTGTTCTTGCAAATATATGTCTAGACATAATTTAGATTAATTCTCCATAATGAAGCTGTCAGTTTGAATATATTACAATGCAAGTGCATAATGTGTAGTTGAAATGAGAACTCCAAACAAGTTTTGCTCTGGCTTACCTGGTGTATCTTAACATTCTGCAATTATTCCAGTAGGAAAAGAAACAGGGAGCATGTTCCTTCCTCAGTTAGAAGCAGAGGTTTTGCAAAGTTGTGTGGAATTTAATGAATTCTGATTACATATATTCAGAGGCTGATTTTACAGTGTTGCGTAGCTTGTTCCTTAATGGCTGCCCATCCCGTTTGGGTCTTCTCTTTGAAAGGGTTAAGAGCACATTTTAATGCATTTTTGGTGCTTGTGTCAAGCTTCTTATTACAGAACATGAGAAGGTACTACAGTCTGTTAAGTACAGACACTTCTCCTCTGAAGATAATTTCATTGCTGTACAGCTAGAGACTGTGTTCCTCCCTGTCACATGTGCAAGGCACATTTGTGACTGAGCAGAAGAGACAATGACAGCCCTTTGTAGGAAGAGAAAATGGGACTTTCTAAAACTTGCTGCCCCAGGCAATTCGTCACATGGCAAACAATATCCACAACAAGGCTCATGGTCCTTGCACCTCTTGAAAGCTGTGAGAGAAGTAAACAGATGGTAGGAAAAGCACAGTCACCTTCAACTGGGGTGGAAAGCCAGACCTTCTTATTGCAAGAAATCTGGAAAAGCAGTCCTGGAAATGGAGAGCAGGGAAAGAGCTGTCTGCTTTTTATTCCTACTGTACTTAAGAGGATAAATTCCATTTATGTTCTCTGACAGTGGCTGGGATTGCAAAGGGAAATGTTTGATTGACATAGCCATTTTAACCCATAGCTAAAACAATTCTGTCTGAATGTTAGACAGCTTATAGGGTCATAGAATGATTTAGCTTTATCAGGCTGATTGAATGATATCTATGCATAGATATGTATATATGTATGTGTGCATGTGCATCTACACTGACTCTGCTCTATAGTCTCTATTCTCTGGGCTTTCACAGGAGATTTTCAATTCTTTCTGCTGGCAGCTCAGCTAGTGGAATACGTGGCTTGGCAGCTTCCAGAACTGTGCTCATCTCAACTTACACCTTAGGAACTGATAATTTGAAAGTATGATAGAAGCAGAGATGAAGTGAAACTCCCAGCCACCCCCCTTGTCCATACTAAATGTCATTTGCTAGAGTAAAAATAAGTTTTAATATCAGCTACCTATTTGGGACATGTGCAAATTTTATAATTTCTGAGAAAATTAATTTAAGGCTCCACAGGATGTCTATATTATGGAAAAACAATCCAGGATTTAGGAATCTGTTTTATGCTTTGACCAAAGTCCTTCAATGTCCTTATATCATCCTCCTCAGAGGCGTATGGTTCAAAAGGTGTGAAGGTTAAAGAAAGAACAAGTCTAACCAGCACCAGGAGGGCTTCTCAAAAATCATCTCTCTTGGAAAGAGCAATGAATTGTGTTCCAAATTCATTCTGATGGCATGAAATCACTACCGGCATTGCAGGTATGAATATAAATAAGCAGTGCATGCCAACCCTGCAGTACTGCAAACAGACTTTTCACATGCCTGCCTACATAAAACCCTGCAGGTAAAAGAGCTACATTACCCAGAACATTTTGTAAACCATTAATCTAACTTATCCTTGCAAGAGAGGTTAGTCTTACAAATGCTCTTCCCCTCAACTTCCAACAATGAACAAATCACCCTAATAAGTAGCTGCATTCAGGTATTTGAAAACATAGATCCCCTCAAACATTTTAATTGAACATCTCAAAAATATTGCCTAGTGCTTGATTAGTTGTCTTTAACTTTTTGCTCCGAGTATTCCAGTAATTGTAGAACCACACTAAAATGAGTGCATTAGAAATTCTGCAGGAAATCAAAGAACTGTGTTATATTACACATAAGCTGAAGGTTTGGTATAATCAGATTACCACAGACACATTCAGCTATAAGTTTTTTGAGACATAGAGCTGTCTAAATAATACAGAATACTCCTGAGCAATCTAAATACTAATCCTGTAGATGACTTCTAAGAAATTATTTCAGGTACATACATTTTAACATGAAATGCCATAAAAGCCTTTTTTGGTTCAAAATGAGAAATAGGGAATTTTTTGGGGGTGCTTACTAACATGAGGAGGTGCAGGGATCCATGGGGTCCAGGGATGGATCTGTAATCAACTAATGCATTATTTAAATGTGCAACAATCTCTTACCAAATTCAAGTTTGCAGGGAAAAAACCCCCAAGGGAATAAATGGCATAAAAAGAGTTTTGGTATTTTTTTTTAAAGTCTATTCTTTTTAAGTTCTCAAACACCCAACAAACAGTATCAGAAATAAAATTTTTGCACAATTTCTTTTCTAGACCTTTCCTTCACCAGACCAATTTTACACTCAAAATGAAACATGTCATATAAACTCTGGTCCTTCCTACAGCTATGCAATTACTGAACAACAAGCTCAGAGATATTTACAAGAACAACAGTCCCTGCCCGGTTTTCCACAGCTGTTTCTGCTCTCGCCTCCCATAAGACTCTTGACAGAATAATTACCAAGCATGACAGTATATCAGCTTGATATTCAGACATGATTTTTACATCTCCTGGCATGCCAACTCAATAGAAAATGCAGTAGCAAGCAGCAGTGGCAGCCGGAGGGGGAGCTCCCATAGACAGAGTTTGTCCCAGGACTCTCAAAGAGTTAAAAACCACATGGTAATCTTTCCATACGATCCCAGGCAGTTAATCTTATTTGAAGGAACACATTTTGCCTGCAGACATCATAGCCCCGGGGTGTGAGCAGCAGAGGGGTGCGCGGGGCAGAACAGGAGTGGCCGAAGGGCACAGGGGAAATGGCTGGGAGAGAGCTGCCAGCTGCCTCCCCAGGCCCACGTGTGACCTCCTTTTCCAGGTGAGGGAAGGAGCACCTGACTCTGTCCCCACATACCTCCCCCCCAGCCCTGCACAATGCAAATGAAGCCATTCCCCGAGCTGGATTGCTGGGGGAGCAGCTGTCAAAATGCCCAGAGGCTTCAGTGAGACCAGGATTTCGCTAGTGTTTCTCAAAGGGGAGAGATGTAGCCTGCTACAGTGAAACGATGCTGATGCCTCCTGGCAACGTTTGAAAGCCCCCCTCCCCCTTTCTTCTGCTGATACAAGAACCATGTATTCTTCAATGCCTTAAAACACACTCGAGTGTTACAGAGAGATTTCATTCTCTAGAAGGTGATTATGAAGTCCTGGCTAATTATAGGAACTGCATTAAAGTGCTCCCAAAGAATATATCAGCCTAAAGGCAGGCAGAACTATTCCCAAGAAATAACATATTAGGCCACTGGGCTTTTTTTTCTACGTGCTGAACATCCTCCAGCAATATGCATTTACTTTAAAATTATTTATCTGAATGCATTTGAATTGATTATTGTCACTATCCTTCTATTGCAGGGAATTATGGTGCATAATTGTAACTGAAGCTGTGCTGTCTGGTTGGAAGCGGTCACACAAGATGCAGATTTTATTCTCTGAGTGAAGAATGCAAGTATTTCCATAGCAAAGTATTCATGTTTAAAGTAAAGTCTCCTTGAGTGTGGGTGTTTATAATTCCAGATTCCTTTAGCGCAAATATTTGTGTCTATGAAATTCATTTGCAAAAGATTTGACAAGATGTGTGCAGAAAATAAAAGTCAAAACCATAAAAGTGTACTGAAAAGGATGAAAGTAAAGTCCTTGAAATATGGTGTGTGAGTGCTGGCATGCATGTGCTACAGGTAAGAGCCATTTAAAAAAAAAACATCTGTACCTGTGTAGATGTAAATGTGCAGTTCAAAAAATACATGCATTTGAGGTTGCTGTTTCTGTACCCCATAGAGAGAGATGGCGTGTGTGTGTGGACGTGCACGTGTGCATGAAGGAGAGGGAGAGAGAAAATGAGGGGGAGAGTGGGAGGAAGATAGGTACAGAGCCAGAATTCCTTTTTTTTTCCTCTCATCAAGATGATTATTGTGTCCTTAGAACTGAGAGGGCTCTACTAAAGATTTCCAACTTCAAAGAAAAGTTCTCAGTGGAAGCTCATCCTCTCCTTCTCTCATTAATAGGCAGAAAAGCCTTTAACATAATCTAGCATAGAAAAGCAGCAGAGTGTACTTCCCTCCCAAGTCAAGCAAAACATTTCACAGGCATATGACTGTCTGAAGCTGAAGAAGAAATAAAAGCAGTAAGACTTTTAGAGGCCTATGAATATAAACTTGAAAATATTAATGCAACTTGGAGCTACTTCTATTTAGGGGTAACCTTTGATAGAAAACTCCTGTGGTAGTTTCATTTCTGGTGTCAGTGTCCTGTTTTTTCTAACAAATTTGGGTTGGATTTTTTTTTTTTAAATCTGCATTTTATTTCCCCAAAGAAACTGGCTGTGTGCATGAGAGGGAAAATCTCTTTTCTTGCCTGTGTCTAGATGTTGACAATGGCTCCATGTGTTCTGTCACGCCCTGGAAGCTCCCAGCCATCTGCTGAACGTGCCTGCAGCTTTGGCACAAAGTGGGCACTTGCAGGTGTGCACTGAGGCAGAGCTCTCCTGGCTGCCCACTGTTATCTGTGCAATCTGGGTTGAATCCATCCTGCACACACAGTGTGCAGTGAGGAGGATGAACATCTTAGCATTTGGAAAGAAACACAAAAATCACTGAGCTCCTCCTTATCAAATCACATCCATCAGCTCTCACTTCACAGTGCTTATGAATGGTTCCTGTTTCAAATTAAATTAATCCATGTTGAATAATATTATTATTTTTAAAATCCTATACATTTAGGATCAAGCTATAACCTAAGAGGTTTACTTTGTTCAGTACATCAGAGCCTAGAGAATTTCCATAGCATTTTGAATTATGGAACAGCTTGGGTTGGAAGGGATCTCGTAGTTCCAACTCCCCTGCAATGTGTAGGGTCATCTTCCTCTAGATGAGGTTGTTCAAAGCCCCATCCAGTCTGGCCTTGAACCAGGGATGTCATCCACATCTTCTCTGGGCAACCTGTTCCAGCATCTCACCACCCTCTCCTAGGAAAGAATTTCCTTCTCTTTAACCTAAACTTACCCTCTTTCGGTTTAAAGCCATTTCCTCTAGTTCTTGTGAAAAGTCCCTCTCCAGCCTTCTTGTAGACCCTCTTTCCTTACTGGAAGGCCACAATGAGGTTTTGTTGGAGCCTTCTCTTTTCAGGCTGAACAAACCCAGCTCTCTGACCCTTTCCTCATAGGAGAGCCACTCCACCCCCCTAATCATCTTCATGGACCTCCTTTGGTCCTGCTTCAACAAATCTTCTTCTGCTGCTTCAACATTCTTCTTATATTGGTGGCTCCAGTGCTGGACACAGCACTGCAGGTGGGGTCTCACCAGAGCAGAACAGAGATGCAAAATCTCCCTCACCCAGCTGGCCAGGCAGCTTTCAAAGCAGCCCAGGACAAGATTGGCCTTCTGGGCTGCAAGTGCACATTGCTGGCTCAGGTGTAGCTTTGCATCCACCAGTTCTCCAAGGCCTTTTTGTCAGGGCTGCTCTCAATCTCTTCACCTCCCACCTGTGTCAATGGCAGGGGTTACTTGGCTCTGCTGAGCCTCATGAGGTCCATGCAGACCCAGTTCTCAAGAGTCTTCTCTAAGAGATTCCGGTGCTCAAGTTTTATTGATTTCTCCAGTTGCACTTGTTCTTTTTGTTTCCACATGCTGTGCAAATGGATTTTGTGGCAGCTTTCTTTCCAGCACTGAATATTTTACAGTCCTTGGATTTAATTACCTGCATTTCCATGTTATTATCTGGAGGTAGAAGCTACTATTTAGTCACAACAAAAAAAAAAAAAAAAAAAAAAAAAAAAAAANAAAAAAAAAAAAAACAAAAGAAAGTAAAAAAACCCCTTCCATTTTCTTTTCCCTCTTCAAGGAAGACTCAGCTAGCACAAATGGGAGTTGCAGGTCCATTTACTGCCACAGCCAAAAACACAAATCAGACACTGATGCTGACATAATGAGCAATTCTGTACGCCTGGGAAACTATCATCCAGCTAGTTTGCATTACAAAAGAGTTAAAGATATTTAATGGACAAATATGGGTCTAGAGATGCTAGGTCTAAGGCACTACTTATCTATGTCAAGTATGAAATCAGCTGTCTAATACTAGATGGCAAGTCTCTTGGCATAAAGCAGTGCAAATGAAAAGATACATTTCCTTGTTTTTCAATATCATCCCTGAGATTACCAAAATATATAGGAACTGTAGAAATTTTATGTGCCAGAAGAAAAGGATGAGGAGTGGCAGGCTGATACACTGTTTGTAATGTTAGTAGATCTATAGAATAAATTCTTATGAAATATAATCAGAGAATATGTGACATAATTTTTACAATGTCATGCAGATATGCTGTGATTCCCAGCCTATACTACCCCACCTTTTGCAGCAATTTTGTCAATCACCTCACAAATATAAGCTGCATAATTATTTGGGTTGTCTCTTTCATAGTTAGTATCTGAAATGCTATGAGAGCAGAACAGTAGCAATTTACATCTGTTTTAGCTCAAATCCAAAGCTATAAGGACTAAAATAACCCACAACCCTGTGAACTGAACACCTTAAAGTCTATATAAGACTTTTACTGCATTTGCAGTTTGTGTAAAAATGCAACTTTATGTTGTAAGTCCATAAAGAAAGAAGACTTTCTTTGAGTTCACTGTGGTACCTGAGAATTCCTCAGTGTCAGTGATACCCAGAGTCCATAGGAAAACTGTTGAGTACTCTGTCACTCACCATTAGCAATTTTCTCAGTATGTTTACAGTATAGTAATACAGCAGTTCTGATGTAGGCAAGAAGAGATAAGTGATGCCTCTTTCATTCAACAGTTCTTTCTTGTAATAAATTACAGACACTTAACAGTTCCCAAAATATTCCTCAAACACTGATGAAATAAAATAAAAAAAAATATGTCATCCTAATTCTTCAGAAGTCACTCAGGACTGATAGAACACCATACATCCTTTTAATTTCAAGTCTGCAAATTGAATAGTGGGGCAGAATTAAAAAGGATTTCTTTGAAAAACATTCCATACCAAAAGTATTCATTTGAAATGAATCAATTTCTGCAGCACTGCTATGTCCTGTTTTACTTGTTACCTTTAGGCAACATGTCAAAGACAGTGGAAAAATTTAAAGGTATGATGTAGAAAGCCAAAAAGGAAATGCAATAAAAGGGGATAAGTAAAATACAAACAAGCTTTTTTCTTTTTTTTTTATCTGTATTTTTTTATCCCACTCAGTGTTAAATAGAGATAACATAAAATGGAAGGAGAGGCATTTCCTGTCAAAATAATTGAAGATGACATAAGCACTGAAACTAGGATTTTTTTAAGTTGCAACCTCAGAAAAGGTAACCCTACCCCAAAACTTTCAAAAGCTGAGCAGTGGTGAGGGGAGGGGATCCTGGATTTGAGGGGATGGTTGGTGTCAGGCCAGCATGCACCACACAGGCAGCGAACACCCTGAGCACACCCACGCTTGGTTTTGTCTGTGCTGCTCAGTACTCTGAGCAGTCATTCTCACTAAGCTCCTTCATTCACTCTTCTAAGTGTGACCTTCTCAGGGTTCAGCTCCTGATTGCTTGCACTGAATTTCCATAAAGTTGGGCAATGATTAAGGACTTTATTTTTCATGGAGCTCCAGGGGAAGTGTCTAAAATTGACATTGAAGCTAAGTACACTAGATTAAAAGAAACAGCTGTATGTAATAAGTCCTGAGTTACATTGTTGTAACATCAGAAGAATATTCTGAAAACAAGAAATCTTTTCTGTGCTCTGAAATGTTTATGGCTCATATTTATCATCACTAAGTGGAATTTCCATGCATAATGACAGGAAGCAGTTGAGCTTCAGCATATTTCACCCAGTCACATATAGAATTTGGATTCTATTAAACACAACACAGCACAACATAATGTCTGTTCTGGATGAAGCCTGAGCAGATGCTGATATTTTCTGCTCTTGCTTTTGTGATCCTTATGGTTTCTGCTTTTCCTGACATCTAGATCTGTATCCGGTGGAAAACTCCTTTTTAATTTCAAAGTTGACCTGGCTTTATTTAATCCAAAATTTGCATGCATGGTCCTGAGGTTGGTGTGAAAGGTTTCACCTTTAAATACTGAGCATCACCTAATGCTAGAGGGTCACCCAGCATTATCATGGGATATACCAAACCTTTTTACCTCTCGAGTCGGCAGGCAGTGCTGAGAAAAGGCCAGATCAATCTGTGTCAAAATTCAGGGGTAGAAGGTGGATGACAACTTCCAGTCATAACTCACACTCTCTGCATCAACATGTTTCAAATGGGCCCTCTTGGATAGTGATGCACAGATGTGCATGCTAAGCCTCTAACATGCTAGGCCTCCTGTTCTGCTACATGCTTGATATAGTTTTCTCATATTTAACATGGCTCCAAGAGCATGGCAAAACCTGTATGAGAGAGGCATCTGTGCTGAGAGCAACTTGAGTGTAAGGGTGTAAAATCTCATCTGGAATAGCAGGCTGGCTGGCTGGAGGTGAGCCCTGGCTAAGGCTACAAAGCTGGAGACATATGCCTTTGGATTTAGTTCTTAATGTTGCTGCTGGCTAAGATGCTAAATTATTGTTGTCTTTAACTCTGTCATAAAAATGCCTTTGTAACTGTGTGTTCTGCTTTACACACAGTTCCATACCATTAAGGCATTCCAGTAAGGTAAATATCAATATATTTTGATTTTATTTTTTTGCCTGATTTCCCAGCTGGTCAGTCAGGGAACATTAAAAACAGCAATTATGGAGATGAAGAAGGTATTAGAATGTTTTTGGCCATAAACTGGATACTTACAATCTGAAGGAGGCTGTTGTGATGCCCCTCTCTAGGAAACAGTAGACTGAAAGTGTGAATCTTAGATAGAGTCATTCCTTTTCTGAGAAATTAAGTTAAGAATATGGTGCATTAGGAATCCAGGTGATATTCAGGACAGTTCAGGGTCCCTCTACAGGCTATCAGATAGTGGACTGGATGGTTGTTCTTTTAATGACAGGTTAAGCAACTGTTTGATTTACTTTTTGCATGTGCTACACAATCTATGGGTTGTAGCTGACTGATTTGTAGTATCTTTCTCAGAAAAGGGAGGCAAGATGGAGATTACTGGGTTTTGGTTTATCCTGTGTGCCAGCTACCAGTGTCTGAGCACCAACATTAACTTGGACTTGAACATCCCCCACAATTACACGTCATCCCCGTGTCCTCCCTGCCCTTCACTTGTCCATCAGCACTCAGAAGAGATGAAGTTTTGATTCCGGTAACTGATTTTGCTAATAGTTCTCATCAGCTCTCACAGTGCCAAGAGAACATTTCTCTCCCTCAGAAGAGCCCTGAAGGGAGATTTGAAAGGTTATTTAGTGTGGGGGAATATTTTAACCTAAATTCTATGTAGCCCCAACTCAAGCCTGCCCAGATGCTGCAGAAAACTCTATCAGATTTGTGGGGATAAAATCTGAGGTTTTCTATATGGGTCATAGAAACAGACACCTTGGTCCAAGTCAAAGTTAGGTTAATTCAGCTGAGTGTAGCCATCAGCAGAATCTGCCAGTGACTGACAAGGTGACCCTTATTGGTTCTCAGACTGATTTGAAGCCTTTGTTCCTTCCCCAGCTAGATGCCTGAGGGGATCAGGGTTTGCCCTAAAAGCACCCTTGTGTGGCATTGTGACCTCTTAACTGTCCTGTTGAACACCCATAAGAGTCTTACTGCATTAATAAGTGATAGATATGTATCAGTATGTTAATGATTCCTGGCTCCATCTGCTCTGACCCCTGCCACACACCAAAACCAGTGACATGGTGCCTGCAAGGATTGGTGACTGTCCTGACAGCAGTAATTAGCTGATTAACAGATAAAGAATGAGTTACATTACAGGGCTGGTGGAACAACTGTCAAGGGTTTCACGTGTCCCTGGCCCAGAGGCACCAGCCATTTGCCTTTGGTTCTCTTATACCTGTGAGGACCTTTCCATCTGCAGCTGGTGAGAGAGGCACAAGCCCTCTTTGCAGTCACTTTGGATAGGTCTGCATGGCACACAGGGAGATTGCTTCATCTGCACTTTGAATAAAACAAACCTGGAGCAGCCACAGACTCGTGGAACCCAAAGCCAAGATGTAGCACTGGGTAACAGTGCTGGTTCAGGGCCTCCAGGCATCTCTGCTGGCCAGGAACCCTGACCATGGTTGTGTCTTGCCTCAACACACAGCACAGGTGTTTCCTCACTCTTGACCAAAAGTCTTAGTCACTTTGGGAATAGGCAGCTCTCATGACAAAATCCTGCAAAATTGCAGCTGATACAGCAGAGAGCTGTCTCTGACTCAAGTCTCAGTTGTGCATTGAGCTAGTGCTTTGATGCTTAGGTTTGGTTCATGATAAGGATCTCTGTGAAGGTCAAAGTTTTGCTTTTATCATGTAGTCTCTGCACTGATTTCAGAGCTGTTACTGAAGAGGCAGTTTCTTTTTGGCCATGACAACACTCTAGTCTTAACTGGAAAAGTCCAATTAAGCAGTGAGTAGTTGAGAAGACCAGATTTGCTCTTCTGCTAAACGTGATATGAATGTTAACATTCCTCTTAGCATGTGAGAGAGAAGAGGTCAAAAAGTAATGTATTAAATGCTTTTTTGTAGGAAAATCAGTCAATTACTTGTGGTTCCAAATTTATTTAAGATCAAAGGAACGACATTTAAAAAATCATGGAACCAGCAACAGAACTGTGTAACGGAAAATCAAAGGATTTGCACATGAAATACACATTGATGGATCAACTGTCTATTGCTGGATGATAAAGAAAAGCCTAACATCACACAATAGCTATTTTTATAATGTAATAAGGTCTGAGGAGAAAAAAAGGTGCAAAATGTAAACCATTTTAAACTTACATCTGTCTAAAAAGAAATGCTAAAAAAATGCCCTCAGATAAAAAATGTGTAGGTTTGGATAGGTTTCACAACACTGACTTTGTTTCATGACTCCTAACTAAAACCAATGGTACAGTACACTGAGATAATCAAATGCTGACATCTGTGTGAGAGCTGAATGCAAAGCAGGTCTCTGATCTGTAGGAATTTTTGAGATTTCAAAGCTCACTCAGGACAAAGAGAAAAGGAAAAGAAATTCTGTGTGATGTTATAATAATAAAAAAAAGACTTTTAGTCAAAACATAATTTTTTTTCCTGATGACTGACTTTTATTTTTTAAACGTTTTTCATGATACAGTAATGAAAATTGCTGCAGAAAAAAACCCCAAACTTATGTCAGAAAAGAAGACTTTTGCTTTAAAGAACCACAAAAAAGGTATTTTGACAATTTCAAATTTAAATTATCCTGGGACTTACTAAAACCAACCCCCTTCTGTGAATAGCTTCAGTTTTGACATATGGAACTTTGTAATGAAAAGTGCTTTTTACTGGAAATGCTCTAATTAGTTTTACCTTTCTTTCTTTTCATGGCAATGTCTGACATATGACATTGTAATATAATAAGAATTCTCTTTAGATTCCTAAAGCATTATCTGAATAATTTTCCATATGTTAATTTTGTTTATGATATATTAAAATCAAATTTGCAGTTATATTTTTCCAGCATCATCAGATGTCTCTAGGTCTGATCAAGAATACAGCTGGACATAATCCATTCTGGTATGTATCTCAGCACTAATGTTATTTGTTAATGGATATTTTTGACATTATCTGAACCAAGACATTTATTAGAACAGATCAAAGGATTTCTTTAGCCTACCTGGTACTCCATGACATACTGAAAGATGCAAATGTACTTGCTATAAATTCAACCTCTGTGAAGGCTGAGTTACTGAAATTTCAAGGAGATAAATATAAGACTGACAAAAAACCTGCAGAATAAAACACAAATCACAAGAAGAAATTTGAAGACAGATTTTTAATGGCACAAGACTTCCATCACTGAAATTTTCAGAAGACTGCAAGTCCTCAGTGGGGATGAACAGACTTTTGGAAGTACCAGTTTCTCCAGTTGAGAGTGCTGAAAGCTAAAGTGGTGACACGTCTTGTTCAGCGCAGCGCTCAAACATTCAGAAGTGAATGCCTGTGTCACATGGACCATTTATAACACAACTAGCAGAACATGTCATTAGGATCTATAAAATGGAAGCATAGGAAAAGCCTCTACATAATCCAGGTTAAAATGGTTCCACTCTTCAGTGTTTGAGATAGTAGCTTTCCCATCCAGAGGTATGTCACACATAAAAATTCATTAGTAATGCCAGCTAAGTGCTAAAAGACATTACTGCTGAGGCCTACAACTGTTACTCAGAAGAATTTGAGTCTTATTGTGGAAGAGTGTTTAATATGAAAAGGCTGAAGTCATCTGGCAAAACAGCTTTATCTGGGGTGTTAATTTTCTCATATCTTGAAAACCTGTTTCATTTTCACAAAAGGATGCCCAGAAAGTGGCCTGACACATTTTCTTCACACTTTCAGACTACAGAGAGTTTATCTTGAGGAAATTGAATACTTCTCACTCCAGTGATGTGAATATTCACTTCACAGTTTGGTCCTGATATCAGTGACATGGAAACAACATCCTTGGTCTCAGCTGCAAGACTCCCTGCTTTGGTCCACAGTTGCACACTGTTGTCAGTCACTTCGTGCCCATATCTGTTGATTAATTACAAATACTTCTTCCTTCACTGCAAAATGTGTAATTACCCTAGGGTTTCTAGGGAACTAAAGGTGTCGAGTTGCTTCTCTCCTATGCTACTTGATAGCTACAATATTCCTTTGTGATAGGAGAGGACATTGGAAAAGCTGTAAAAGAAGCAGAGGTGATAAACATCAGCTTATTATTATGTATTATTCTATGAAGCTCTCAGACCTGTAGGCGCTGGACATAGAAATCCAAATAAATTGGATCCCTGCTACAAAGAGTTCAGAGTCTTAAACCACTCTTTGCCCAGTGCAAACATATAGGAGAAATATCAACAACTGTAACATTCAAAGTTATGTCAATAAGCACCTGGAGGTGATCTTCATGGATGAGCATGAAGCAAAACGTATTACAGTGGGGAGAAGGTCGTGAGGAATGTGATTAATGCATTTAATTACCTTAGGAACAAGTTTGTGAAGGTCTTTTCAATGATGCCTTCCCATTCCAGATGTTCAGTGCAGGCACGCTCACACTTCGTAGGCAATTATGAATAAACTCTGGTAGGAAGTCAAAGAAGCACCTTCTGGAAGGGAAGAGTGACTTTCTGTAACAGGAAAAGCACTGGAGGACGTGTCAAGAGCAGAGTGCTTTCAAGTAAAATAAAAAGCATGAGTTGGTATTTCCCCTGGGATTCTGCACAGAAGTCAGGACTTACCAGGCTATCCAAAAGACTGCATTTCTGTTAGTTTTTCCCACTAAAGGAGAGTGTTTCCGTTGAGTTTGTCCAGAATTTTAGAATCAGGCGATATGAATCACAGTTCTGGGGAAGCCTAAAGATGTGTGATTACACAATGCTAGTCAAGAAATATAAAAATTACTGCAGACGCAGACAGAATCTGAAAACACAGCAGAAGCCTCAGAAAATGGAATAATTTTTCTGCAAGAACAATTACAGTGTAATCAAAGTTTCATTATAAATGAAACTGCAATTCCCACATTGCACATATGAAACAATTAGTGACTTTAATTTGCCTTACTATAAAGGGAGTTTTGCTATAGCAGAGTTTACTGTGAAAATAGAATCAAGTAATTCAGTCATAACATTACCTGAATGTTTTCAAATGGCACATACACAGATATTTTCTGATACAAGCCTTTTTTGTCTTCAAACCACTGAAAGCACTGTCTTCTGGACAGGCAGCTTGTCCTCCTTTCCTCCTGAGAATATGTCACATGCTCATTTGGACCCCACCGCTCCTTAGCCAAGGTCTTACAAGCAGGCAGAGATTGGTTGGCAGCTCTGGAGCTATAATGCAAAAATCAGCCATCCTCAGTTGCCCTTTTGCAGGGATGGATGATGATGTGGCTTATCAGAATGTGTCAGTGTTACACAGCCTGGAGAAATACCACTCACAAACACTCCTACACAGACAGCTCATACCTTGGGTCTGGCTGCAATGGGAAACGGTGGAGCTGCAAGTTTGGGAGAGAAGCAGTGGAGACTGGGTGGATCTTGGCTCTGGCTCCCCTGCATGACAGCCACTGTAACTGTACCACATGTGGGTTGTTGAAATTTTTAGATATTATGAGCCAGCATTAATAAGCTATTTCTCTGTGTCCCCCTCCCCAACCAACTGAAGGAGCGAATGAGTAATTGTGACTCATCTGATGCTTTTGAGAAATCAGGTTTCTCCAGAATATTTCTAGGTTGTTGTTGGTCATATCAGGATCTTTTTCTCATCCAGGGAGTCATAAGCCAGCCTATTTTAGATAGACTACATGCTATTGTCTACAAGATGTTGATTTTGTACCTTTGCATTTTTCTTCTGCTTCTACATGGCAAGGTAGAGTGAAACAAAGTGATTTCAGGTCTCAAATTAAATATAGGTATTTATTTGACTGAAGTGGCTGGAAAACTTCCATTCTACTGAACTGCTTTTTTAAAGAAACAGAGGGAAATTACTATAGTTTGGGGAGAGTGGAAGCACTGACCTAGAATAGGTGAAGAGGAATCAAGGAGGGGATATCTAGAGATAGTCCCCCAAGGGCCAGCTGGCTCGGGACAGGGAGCAAAAGCTGAGGGTGGCAATCACTGGGTTTCATTAAGCAATCCCGTAGAGTTTGTGTGTAATGGCTCTGTGATATGAGTGAGAAAGGCAGCTGAGATAAAACAACACCCTGGGAAGTGAGCAGATAGTAATAATAGCTGATCTGCAGACAAAAAGAATTCCCCCAAAAGTGAAGGACAATGAGAGCTCACACCTAACTGCTGTGACAACCAATAGATTTTTTCTTTTTGCCTAGAGGGATGGAAGCTGTAATTCATTTCTCCACCTGCTAGTCAGAGTGAGCAGATTTCCACAGCATGAGAACTCAAGCATGCATGCCGAGCCTGCTGAGGAAAATGAACAGTATCTCCACCTTGACAGCAGTGGCAAATGTCCTAGAGAAGTGTGTGTCCTAGATGTGATTGTTTTTTCTTTTTTAAACAAAATGCACATATTTAAATGAACCTGCAGTAGGAAGCCTAGACTTCCAAATCCTTACAAAATGACAATGTCCTCCACAAAGCATGCTTATTTTTAATGTCATCTAAAGCCAATAATGATTCCACATTTAAGTTGTCAGTGGTGGAGGATTGAGACTAAGACTTCTGTTGGTAACTAGGTATTATTAATGATTTTCAGTCCTGGATTTTAGTCCAGGGCAGCTGCTAACCCTCTATCAAAACACCATGGATTTGTTTAAATTTATCCCAGCTTGGACCTTTACCAATTTCTGTCTGCTCAGAATCTGTATGGTTCATAAATCCCCATCCCTGTAAATGTTATGACACAGCCCTATCCTGGTGGATAGCAAGGCAAGCAAGTATAAGTGTAATACTCTCATGGAAAGACCTTTATTTCAGTCTTGATGCTTTTTTTATTTGTCATTTGCAAAGGTATTTTGTAGGGGCTTTACTTCCCTGCAGGCTTCCTTCTACCTCATGAGCTTTATCTGCTGTCTGGGATAACACACCCAGCAGCAGCTTGCAGGCAGCTGGGAAAATCCCAGTGCTGCTGGGCTGTGGCACAGAGTGCTGTGCCAAGGCCAGCACCAGCAGTGCCCTGGGTGCTGAAGCCGCAGGGAGGGCACAGAGAGCTCATTCAGCCCCGGCTCAGACAAGGCACTGCTGGGGCTGGAGGGAGGCTTTGCTTTCTGAATGGCTTCAAGGAGTGAAAAAAGAAGCCAGGGGAAGTTATTGACTCAATAGGGTTTCCATAAAATTCAATTTTTGCCCCCTAATGCTTTTTGGCTCACTATCTCTAAAAACCTTACAGATCAATCAAGATACAGTTAGGAAATCTAATTAAGGGCCTACAGTAATAATGATGACCTTCCTCTATCCTGGTTTTTTTTTCCCTAGATTGGACTTCTCTGGGAAAAATAGAGTCCTGGCACAAACAAAGCATCTCTGTCTATTCCAGTGAAGTTTTGCTTGCTTTAGAACCAGATCTCCTCTCTCTCTCTTTTGTGAATGTCAGTTTTATTTCATTTCAAGGTTTCATGTATCATTTTATTTTCATTCCTCCTCTAAGTAATACTCGAGGAAATGAGATGCCTGAAATAATCAAACAGTGAAAGTCAAGTATGCAAAAATTAAAACCAGCTACCCACTTAGGCACTTTAGCTAAGCTGACTGATCTTGGTCATGGAAATTTTCACAGTTTGAATTCTGCTCAGGTCAGCAGCAAGAAAAGTTCATTATTTTCTGGTGATTGTTTTGTGGCCTATAGGATATAGATTGATGTTTCCCTCCTGTGGAATAGGTTTTATATCCCCTGCTCTCTGTAGGCTAGAAATGGGAACTACATACAGCTGGGCAGAAGGAGATTTCAGCTCACCTATGAAATATGAAACAATTGCTTCCAGGTCTGGAAGGTTTTCAGACTATCAGACCTTCAAATTGCTTCTGATATTGTGTATGAATAGAAACTGTTGTAAGCCATTTTTAAGAAGTTTGAAGTGCTAGGGAGGAGCTAGATTTCCTTTTCTATTCAACCAACACAGGCTGTGAAAGACTGGCATAATCAGCTGGGTTAGGTGAAGGAAAGACTGGAGTGCTCTGGCAGGGGCCAGCTCAGTGACTCTAGCTGTGCCATATTTCTGGACAGCACTGTACAGAAGGATCTTCATCCTTTTGTCCCAGCTGAGGAAACCCCCCTACCCACTTTCTTCTGTCTTCATCCAATTTTGTGTGTGTTGTGCTGATGCAGGAAAGTACCATAACTACCCTAGGATCCTAACCTGTCTTAGTTTTTCCCTACATAAAACTAGACGCTTTAAGCAAGCTTCCAAAGAGCAAAAATGCTTTTGTTTTTTCCCAACAACTTTATTAAGTCTTTTATTTCTAGGCATGGTACTGCCAGCTTTAACTTCAGGTATGTGGTGCTGTATGTTGGGGCTGTTACGGTGTCACTCACTACCCCATTCCTCACGGTGACTGGGAGAGCGTGGAGACAGAGGAGAAGAGGAAGAACAGTGGGAAAATCTGGCTGGCAAGCTGCACCATGAAGCCCATGAGGTCTTGAGATGATATGGTCAGGGGCAGGGTTGGTAAATACAAACAGAAACTGGGGGACAAGTGATGCTTGTGAGCAGTCCAAGATGAAGAACACATGAGGGCTGGCCTATGGGTGGTACTGTCCACACAACAGGATTTCAAGGCAGGTGCTGACAAGGCCAATAGCCAGAGCAGCAACCTCAGAAGTGTCAACAACTGCTCTGAGGCAGAGCTGAGGTGAAAGGCTTATGGACACTCAACTAGCCTTGTTTCTGGAGATAGTATATGGACTAGAAAAAGTTCAAACACCCATTCTTCTCTCTTCAGTTATGGTTCTTTCTGAGTCCCGGGGTACTCTGGTGAATGAGCTGTGCCCTTCTTCATCACTGGATATCTGGGTAAAATATCAGTCATGGGTACTGGAAATTATCCACCTTTCCCTGCCCACAAAGGGAGGGAGGGAAGCAGCACTCAGGCTGAGCAACTGTGTGAGAACCCATAACATGCTAGAAATGATCTACCACGTGTGGTTTTGGTCCCTGCTGGAGATGTAAGCTACTTCAAAAGCACAGAGAAGGGAACCACAAAAAAGGGCTGTGATACTAAAAACTGTGACTTCACACTGAACATTCTTCTTAGTCAGTGGGAGAAAAAGATTTATTCTGTTAAGGTTGCAGCTAATTAAACTCGTCAATGTAATCTACTTGTTCCATGATAAACCTTGGACTGATTTACCTTTTATCAGTGACATTATGCTTGTAAGCATTTAAAAGCAAGGCAAATTATTGGCATGCTGTGCTCATAAGAGGCACAACAGAATGAGAATTCTGGTCCAAGCCTAGTGCCCTTTTCATAGTATGCCAATCTAAGTTAATATTATTTCTTCAAGAAGATCTTCAACAAAATCACCTTCATGCTTTCCCTGTGGGGCTGCCTCACAGGGATTCAAATGCTACTGTGTGTTTTGCAGCTCTCTGAAATTTTGTAGCTAGAATATATGTGTATTTCTCTCCTGACTGCCCTAATAAAAAACTTATTTTATCATTGGGGGAGTATATGACAATTTAATGGGAATGGCTAAAGGCTGCTAAAGCATGAAGTACCTGTAGGACTTGTTTAAAGTGTTTGGTATATCTGGCAGTCCACCAAGCTGATGAAAGCCCTTGATGTTTCGCGACAATCACAATAAAGCACAGCTGAGGGGGTTGGCTTGGCTGAAGTTCTTATTTTCCTACTCAACTTTTATGCATTTTGATTGAAGTTAAATGCAGTTAACATGGAGCTTTATGCTCATTTTAGGTTTAATTATGAAGCCATGCTTTTGGCATCATAAAAAAGTGAAACGCGTTTTCTTGGAAAAATATCTCTGGCTTTAAATCTTTGGCTTCTGGAGTAAAAACAAATATGTGGTGCTCCCCTTTTCCTCCTCTTTTAGATTTTTGATCTCCTGTGCTAGATACAAACTCTGTAGGCACTGAGTTGCCCTTTGACATCTGTAGTAAAAAAAAATATTTGCAAATAAAATCCTTTGAGGCCACAGAGCCAGCAGGATTTCAACTGAGAAGAATTCTAATCAAAATATTGATATCCTGGAGAGGCCAAGGAGGGCTCTCTGTGATTCAGGGATAGCATCCTAGGTCAATCCCCTTGCAGCAATGCACCTGCATCAAAAAATAACTCCTACAGTACTTTAAAACTATCAGGCTACTTTAAAAGCAGCTGGAGCTTTTTCTCTCTAATAGAAACATGCTTAACTTAAGTGCATAGTTTGTTCAGCTGAAAAGAGGCAAATACCCAAACAAAATAAACAGCAAAAAAGGTCCAGAGGTCAAGGCCCTGGCACCAGGACTCATGAGATATCTTCACAGGGGCAGTCACCACCCCCAGCAGCCCGCAGGGTGCTGGGTTTGGAAGGCTGGAAGGAGAATGGCATTTCAGTCAGCAGCCTGGAAATCTTGTGGAGGAGGTAGAGACAACACAAATGCTTTTGTGAAAGAGAAGACAGTGCCTGCAGGAGAAATATCTGAGGCTGAGAGACAGATCAAAGCTGTGGCTGAATAGATCAAAGATCTCAAAAATAAATGTACGTGCACAGCAAGCTGCCTGGTTTGCCTGAGTGAAAGTCATTCTTTTGACAATCATTTTCTTGCATTTCAGATTTGCCAACAAAGCACGTGGTGCTCAGGAGAGAGTACTGAGAGACTCCACCACTAGAAATTGGGCACTCGCCATTGTCTGCATCTCTCTGTAAGCAGAATATAGCTCTGACAGCTCTAAAGCACAGCAGAGGATTAATGAGAGATCAATGAGACTGAGGCACTGGCTGCAAGGTGGAGGAGAGTGGTGCTTACTTCAGGGAAGCCTTGCTGAGGCATGTTGAGAATTCCATATTTTCTCAAAATCCCCTCAATGTCCCTCTAGCTGGGCACTCTGAATTGCTGATCAGTTTTCAAGGGCTGGGCTGAATTGCTCCTTGGTAAAATCCATTAGCCCCAGACAGAGGAGCAGAGTGGAAAATTCCCTTTGTCCTTGCTCTACTGACAATTAGTTATATAAAGTGAAACAATTCTGATGAGATATTGGCTTTTCAGCCCCTTGCTTCAGAGAGTCCTGTAAGAACATCCAAAATCAAAATTATGTCTTTTGTGCTGCTTGGACCTTGAACTGTAGCTTCCCAATGAGTGTTCTCATTTGAGACCTGGGATCAGGCTGTACCTTCCCCTCATAGTTGTGACCAGAATTTTCATCCTGAGCCCAAGAAATATTTCTTAGAGTATTATTGTGACTGCTGCAATTAAAGACAAAGGGGTAAAACAGGAAAAGGACAGGAAAGGACAGAAAAAGGATGGGAAATGAAAAGGGAAAAAATGGAGAAATAGGAAAGAGGAAAGGAGGTTTTGAATGAATGCTATGGTACTACATCCTTAGGAAATTCCAAGTCTAAGATCTAAGAGTGCAGCCAAATCGTTTACAAACAGTTATTGATGGCTAGAGGTACAAAGTGGGGAAATACATGTTGTTGGCTTGTGAAAAGGTCATAGCCTACAAGCTGCTCAGCCTGGGGTCTCAGAGAATTGCTCAGGTCCAAAGACCTGTGGGATTCTCTGGGGGAAAACCATGGTAGTAGAGCAAGTAAGTTCATCATTTCACCTCTACATGCAATAAGGAGAAACTTGCACTGGGGTAGGATTTACAGCATAGGTGCTCTTATTTTTAAAGGATCTTCAAAAGAGGAGATAAAAGGAACAGGGAAGAGGGACAAAATATCTTCAGAGACTACAGGAAATGGTTTCCACTGAAAAATGTGAAATGCTCAGTCTATTTACCTAACCATAGAGATGAATTACATCAGACCAGTATCCTCAAATATACTTTATATTACAGGGCTGACCAATCCTGGAAGTTATGGCTAGAACCAGAAGCCAGATCAATATTAGAAATTAGGTCCTTTCTTGAAACTGAGTTTTATTAACCTGGAACATAGGATGTTATGAAAACCCTATTTTATTTTCCAAACCTTTTTGGAAAATGTAGCTTAATTAAAAGATACTTTACAATTTAGTTAAACACATATTATTAGATGCAATGGACTTGGTGAAATTTAATTCAATTTAATAAAAAGGAAGTTAAAAAAGGTGTCCTTTCAAGATCCTTTCAGTCCTATTTTTCTGTAATGAAATAACCCTTCTGGTTTTAAAAGCTATATATCTATGTTTCTACGGAAATATCTGAACAAATGTGTCTGTGTCTGCTTGGCTCACATTTATCTGCATCACATATAGCAAATGTACTTTATAGGCACTGTGGGTTTCCTTTAAGCTCGTTGAACTCTCTACAGCCTGTCCTGCCACATAACCCAGTGTTGCATTGATCATCAGATGGGCTTTTTTCCAAAGTACCACTGCTTAAATCAGAACAACGTAAGAAAAACATTTTTTAATTGACCTCTGTTTCTTTTCTTCTTACTCAAAGACTGTTCACATATAAAGTGACAGCTACCCCTGTCACTCTCCCAAGGGAAAGGTATTGCCTTTCAGCTCTTCTTTCTCTGAGCCTTCCTACTATCCTTTGTATGGTTATTTGTGTTCAGCTGCTCTGCCTGTGCATCTCTCCCTCTCTCTCTCTCTCTCTCTCTCCTTCCCCCTCTTCCCCTCCCTCTCTCCCTCCCTCTCTCCCTCCCTCTCGCTCTCTCTCTCTCTTTCTCTCATTGCTGTTGCTGAACTGCAGCTCTCACTGAAATTTGCACAATCAAAACGAGCTCTCATCTCAAACAGCAGTGAATCACACCACCTGAAGAAGGAGGATAGCAAACTGAGCACGGTATCCTCTATGCTCATACAGCATGTGCTGCCAGTAGCTCTCACAGGATGGATGGACCTGGCTTTATGTGAGATTCACTTAGCCTGAGGTCTGCTGCCTGTGATCTGAAAGCTGTCAAGGGATTTTACAGGAGTGTATGTATTTAGGGGATGTTTTTAAGGAGCTAATAGAGAGCTGCTTCTGAAAGCTGGAAAAGGCTGCTGCTGCTGCTGCTGCTGCTGCTGCTGCTGCTGCTGCAGTAGCTGGTGCAGCAGGATGAATGTGTAAAGGACAGCTGCCCGAGCTGTGCCGGTGAGCTCCTGCCCTGCTCTGTCTTCATTAGCTGAAAGGATACAGAGGAAAACAGATGCACTAAGCAAGTGCCACACTGGCACACTGGATCTATCACTGTGTACCCTTCACTGTGGAAAATGGTCAACAAAGACATGAATGGATTTCCAGTCAAGAAGTGCTCAGCCTTTCAGTTTTTTAAAAAGAGGGTAAGATTTTCCATTAACTCTTTCTTTTCTCTTTTTTTTTTTTTTCCTTTTATTATTGCTGCATTTGTTACTTAGCCAGAGCAGAGAGAAAGTCATCAAAGAAGGAAGGTGCTTTACACTGGTCTCCTACTGTAGAGTCCATGGCATGGGCAGCTCTACTGAGCACCAAGGGCAGTAGCAGTGTAGGTGAAGAGGAGCTGGGCAGAGGGGACAGGCTGGGGGCCCAAAAGGCATTACATCAGCACTCTTTGCTGGGGAATGTGTATCTCTGTCATAGCTGACCCCAGGGCTTGACGCAATACAGCCAGCTCTTCGGGCTGGGATAATGCACTCCAAAGCAGAGTGCAGGGATGTTGCAGCTTGTCTCTGGCTCGCTCCTCCACATCCACCTAGGGTTATAACTCCCTCCACACCTTCCATTTACTTTCCTGAAGTGTGGCATTACCCACATGCAATCATCATCTGAACAAGTAGGGGAAAAAAAGAGAACAAAGAAGCATTTGTGAGCTCAGGAAAATACTTCGCAGCTTGTAATTTGCCTGTAATCATAATTAATGCAGGAGAAAAGAGTAAGGCTGAGCTACACCTGGATTTGATTTTCTTTTATGTTCTTTAACTTAGATATATTAGGATTTAGAAAATACTTGCTATGCATTTTATTTGATGATTTCCTCAAGGAAATGCAAGTGTAACTCTATGTCATCACTTTAGTGATGTCCTTTCTGTTTCTTTGACTCTTTTATAGTGACAATACTGCACACTCTTGATTTAACTTGAGCAACAAAGTCATTTCCATGTGACAGCAAGACAGGTATTCTGAGTAAGTCTGGGTAGACCCAGACAGGAGAAGCAAAGCATCAGAAAGAGATTGTTAGCAGGGACTACACTATGGAAAGGATTTCCTGAGTGATTAAAACGACAACCCTCTCTTTAAACAGACTGGAGTAGGAGCAGATAAGCTGCTCCATTCACTCATTAGTTCATTCATTCATTCATCCCCATTCATTCTCTCTCTCTCCATTTTGCCAAGAATATGGTCAGTCCATTTAACCCTTCAGGCAAAGAAAATGAAGCCTATACCTGTAACTAATTTGTAAGCTGGGGTCAAACACTATTGGGCACCAAGATGCCACATTTAAGGGCAGATGTGGAAAACACTGTCTGGGTCAGTCAGAGGAAAAAAGTGCAGTGTTATCCAACATTTGTTGTTTCCAAGGTGGTTTGTAGAAGCCTCAGATTGATAACTCAAACAGTACATAAATTCAGCCTGTAAGAATGGTTCTGATCACAACCCGCTTCTCATTTAAGTACATTAATATTGGCACATGTATGTCTGATACTCAGCCTACCAGCAAGGTTTATCCATTTTTTTTAAACTTGTTGAAGATTTTAATATAATTGTATTTTTAAAGATTAAAGTAACTGGCTTGCAATTCCTATATAAGGTTTGTGTATTGGAAACTATCTTCTACCTCTGTTCAGAGCCACTGAGAAGTTACTACTGGAAACGTCTACCTAATTTTTGTTCTAGAAGAAGGGAAAATTTTGAATTGTGGGTTTGTGGGGGGTTTTTTTCAGAGATACACTGATAATCAGTAAATTTTCAGTTGAAAGAGATGGCTATTTGTAGTCATATTTGAAGAAACTGACATACTGATACAGTCCTGGACAGGGGATTAAGACAAATAGCTGTCTTTGGTTTCTGAAGGTTTTCATTTTAACAGATGTTGCCTTTTTGCTGTTGTGATGAAGGTAGATCAGTAAAACCAATTTAGAGACACAAAGGAGGGAACTCTCTCCCTGAATATTTCTGTTAATAGATACATGCGTTCATTGATGTTTCTCTTACCCCTCTTACCTTCCTTGCAGAAAATCCCCGTTGTCCAATGTCACTGCTTGAAACATGCACAAACAAGAAAGGCTGTGTGTTCTTAACGTGTTGCTGGCTCCCAGCAACGCATCTTGCATATGTTGGACTGGTGACATGCCCCATGTTGACTACTCGGAGAACAGAGAATGATGGTTCAAGAGTTGATTTAGTCCTCTGCCAGTGATCTGCACACTCTGGCTGAGCAACCAGCAGAATCCTGCGTGTACAAAAGCATACTTGTGAGGTTTCTTGGTCTGAGTGTGGTGTGTGGTAGAGTTGTTGGACAGTTTGCATCCCCACAGCACCAGTGCTCCATAACCAGCAACCCTGTGGCTGCATCCTCCATCCAGAGCGGGAGGCAGGTCTTGCACCGGTGGTCCCAGCTGCAGGGTGAGCTACTGCCTTCCCTCTTTACTGACAGGTCCCTGAAACCCAGAGAAGGAGATTTGTTATCTGGGTACTGCATAGGCTTCTCCCAGGTTGCCAGCAGCATCTATGATGAAACAAGGGATGGGGCTCCGATCTCTCCAGTCTGAAACCACTGTGTTTGTTTCCCCAAAATCTCACATTTCTAGTAGAGGTGCTTTCCAAATCTAATTCTAGAAAATCCAAATCAGTGTAGATTATAACACACTAAATTTTGGGAAATGCTACTATTTTTTCAACTCTGTTAGATTTTTTTTGGAAGAAAGTGCCAGATGTATCTTCATTGTTGTCATTTTCCATTGAGACTTATGCTTTCATTAAACTGCAATCCTGTTTGTTGCTGTGTCCAAGAGTGCAGAAAGGACTGGCAGAGCTCTGTGCATTTAGACTAGGCTGAAAGTGCATTTGAACATTGACTTGAATTTGAGGAACAGAATTTTTTAAGCCTGGCTTATTCTCTGATGACAAAGTACTGACCCTCTGGGATGCTGCCTGCTGTGTCATATGATTCAGGGTATGGGCTAATCATGTCCAGAGGTCAGAGAACAGGAAGGAAAGGCTGAAATTAAAGGGCAGGACACTTAATTAAGATAAAAGGACAAATAGAAACTATTTGTTTTGCATAATAGCCTGTAGCACCCATTTCTGGCAGGGGTGGAACAACAAAATAGGGACTTCATCTACTTAAAAAAGGGGGCAGATTGGAAGAAAACCAATGGATTTACAATGCCTGTCTTTTTTCCATTGCAAGAAGAGTAACAAGTAATTGTGCCTAGAATCAGAAGTTTTAACAGTTAAATATTGGGTTTTAATTAAAGATGGCACAAATCTAAAACGAGGAGGAGAGAGAAGAAGGTGGGTCATATATAGGTACAATGGGGAAATCTGAAGTTAACCCAATGAAGATAAATTATAAACACCATTGTTCAAAAAATATTGGGTCATAGCATAAAAGGATTACCTTCTGACAAGGCTGAGAGGTTAAAAGACATTGTCTTTTAAAGGCACATCGCTACCTTCATTTTTACTACCATCCTTTTCCCTGTCCACTGATATTGCATACTGGATACAGGAATAAATAGCCCATTAAACAGCTTTGGCTATAAATGGCTGGGAAATCTCTCTTTTTCATATACTAGCAGCAATTTGACTTTCCCAAAATTAAATAAAATGGTTTGTTAATTGGCAGAAGTCACAACCCTCTGCTGTGAGGGGCTTGCAGGTCTCATCCTTCAGAGCTGTGAAGGGTTGCCCACACAGCAGGACCCTACCAATTCAGAAGATCGTTGAATGTGGTAAACCTACAAATATGCTATTCCTCTTCAGCCAATGGGATATCCCAGGGCAGAGAAGCCTTTCATTTTAACCTACTGCCATCCCTGCCAAGCATTTTTTGGCAAGTGGGTGTTTGTGGTATTTTCACTGCCTCTTCTGTTGCATTGGCCTACCTTGTAAAGATTTTGGGTAATATTTTACAATAAACAACCTCCTTCATATCAAAGTAATATACCATGTCATATATCACAACACAAACCAACATGGTTAAACCAGGATGAATGATGATGAACTGTCCCTGCCACTTAAACACTGTACTCATGATATGGTAGCTTCAGTGAATATGGAAATTCATTATCCTCTTAGGTCTGGACCAAGACCAAATACAAATTTATTCAGAATGTAAAGAAGATAAATGACTGATAAATGGGAAAAGAAATAGCTGTCTTCCATAAAAGGGAAAAAAAAAAGAAACAGGGCATGTCTCAGAGAGGAAGTTTATTGCAGGGATTAAGGATTTGCTAGTCTGAAACCTGATAAGGGAAAGAATATCCATAATCCTTTTTCACTGAGAAAATTTACATTAATTAGCAATTTAGGTCAGGCTAAAGTGAATGCACAAGAAGGAAGAGAAAATAGCAACCTTTGTTTCTATGCAGTATTTTCAAATAAGTAATTTGTGGAAGCCATGTCCTTCTTGTTTCTAGGCTGATATTTTATGGCACTACATACCAGCAGCTTTCTCCGTATAAAAGCTGAAGAGACTAACTCATAAACATAATCATGCATGAAGATGACAGCTCAGGCTGCATTAGAGCTCAAGGCAGTACATGGCTGAGGGGACTGCAGAATTACCTGAATACCATTTTTAGGACTACAGTAATTTAGTGATACAGAAAGCCCTTGAATGCAGTACTTCCAGCTGACTTCCTACAGATTATGGTCCCTCTGGTAGGTTGTGCTGTGGGGGGACTGCTCTCTGCTCTGCCACTTTCACAAGTCTAGAAATTCATTTCAGGGCTGGAGTTGCCTTTTATTTAGGGTAATTGGGAGCTGACATAGAAGAAAATGAGAGACAAAGCTGACTGTACCTTAGGAAAATCTCAGCTTTATATGGGATGAATGATTATACTGCTGCTTTTCTTAGCTGCTTGGGCCAATGTCACAAAAGTATATAAATTTTAAAGCTGATTTCCAGAGACAAGGATCCTGGCTGACTGGGAGGCAGAGACTTGCTGCAGCAGAGACATTTTTTCCCTCTCACTTGTTCTGTGCAGGGGTGCTGAGCATCTGTGGCTCTTCTTAGCATCAGCCAAAGCTGTAAGCACTCAGCCTTGCCCACCACAGCCCCAGATGCCTTCATCACTCTGTAACCTGAGTGCTGCAGACCACAACTGCCATGGGGTTTTAAGGGAACTGAGATGAAGGTGGCCTTATTTCTCTGTCAGGCTTCAAACGTGCTACAGATGCTCATTGAGCTGACCAATAATTTTCTCATCTTCTGCCTATCAACTGTTTCCTGAAAAAGCCACATGGGATGAAAACATGAGAACGGATGAGAAACAGTGTAAGGCCCTTGTATGGGTTTTCCATAAGGAAACTTTATTTTGTTCTGTCTTCCCATTAAACCAAGATGAGCTTTGGGTTGGGATCACTGCTAATATTTTGGTTTTCAGCTAGCATACAGGAAAGATTTATGAGACAAAACTGGCAACATCTAGACAAGAAAGTATCTATGAGACACTTGTTCAAAACTGAAATATGAAAGTATTGTAAAAACTAAAGTATAATAGCTTGGAATAAAATGAATAAAAGGAAAAAAATAGAGAAGGATAGAGGAATGACAGCAGAATGAGAGAAAGGGAAAGAAAGAAGAAAGAAAGAAAGAAAGAAAGAAAGAAAGAAAGAAA
>VZRX01038986.1:0-24477 GCA_013398075.1 Notiomystis cincta | reverse complement strand
AGAAAGAAAGAAAGAAAGAAAGAAAGAAAGAAGATCAAGAGAGAGGATTCTTCTTATTTCTTATTCCTTTCTCCTTCCTCTAATCTCTTCCTTTCTATTTCATAAAAAATTTAATACTAGAAAGCACATTCATACTCCTTAAGCTTAAGCTTGATCTTCTTTCCTAAACACATCTCGTAATTCCTACCACAAATTTGTCAAGCTAATGCTTGAAATTGCCCAATTCTCTTCCAGTTTTGGAAAAATTACTCTGCTTGAAAATTTAGAAATCCTCCTCTCGTTTTCAGCCTAGTTTTACACATGACCGATTTATTCCCATTTGCTGGTTTACTATCACAAAGCAATAACTTACATAGCTCTTGCTCTTCCCTCATATATACAACCACTGGGGTATTTATAGAGAGCAGTCCTTTCTTCTTTCAGCTGTATTTGTCTAGGCTAAAGAAGACAACTTTCTTCAGACACTTCCCTTAGGGTAGACTTTCCATTGCCCAGTAACTCTAGCAGACAGGCAGATGTCCTATTTGCTGGCCAAGAGATCTCCTTGGGGTTACCAAAGCTTCCATATAGTCAGTCCTCTTTCAAAGTTATTTCTCATGGAGTCTGCTACACACTTCTCACCTCCATCCCACTCTTCTCCTCCCACTCTAGTCCTCTTTTGCTAAGCAGATCTATGTGTCACTGGCAAATTTTCTGAGCACAAGCCTAGGTTCTGTATCAAACCCATCTCCAGTAGTAACATTCCTCTTGACAATACACTTTTAGCTTGTTCCTTTATCTCATGATTATTTTTGTAAGACTATTCTTATTCTCCATTTTAACTTATTTCCCCTGTGTTATCACTGTTACTGAGTTACCATATGGATTAGATTATCTTTATTTGCCTCATCAAAGGAAGACATCAAGCAAGTTTGGCATACTGGTAAATGCATGCTGCACATTATCTCATTTTCTACTGAACTCTTTAAAATTTGCACTCCCTTCAGATGTGGTAAATTTTGTTTCTGTTCTTATAGTCCTATAAGTTTTTTTCTTCTATGCTGTACATCAGTGTCTTCCTGGAAAATTCAGAGCACAGAATTCATCTAAAGATTTACTTTTTATCTCACCTCATCTCATCTCACTCTTTCTGAGAATCAGACTTCTTAATTTTTCTTTAATTTCAGATTCTGACAGGATTTTTCCAGACACACTCTCAGCTCTTTTACCACTTTCAGGTCCTCATTATCCACCATCACTAAAGTCAAATAGCAACGGGGGGGAGGTTCCTTTGAGAGCCTGCTCTGGCTCATTCCTTTCAAGATCAGATTAGATATTGCTTGAGCCCGAAGAGTGCTTTGGTCTGCCTTCATTACATGCCTTCAGAGCTGAGCGTGGCTTCAGTTTGGGGAAGGGCCAGCTGTGAGATCTCCCAGTCTTCTGCCAAGTGCATATTAACAGTGTTTTAAATGCCACAGAGTCTGGAGTCAAATTCTTAGAGCAATTCTACCCCAGACACAATGTTGTCACTGCTATCATAACTCAGCTCAGCAGCCTCAGTATCATTTACCCTTAGTCTAAACATCCAAATTGTCTGAAAAAACACTGTGATGCAGGAAAATGTCAGCAAGAAGAACAGCACACAGGGTTTTGGACACCTTTGGCTGTGTGATAACTGGTGATGCAAACTGAAATGCTAAGAAAGCAGACAGCTGTGTCTGCTGAAAAAAATCAATGTGATTCCTCTGCCAAATGGGGAGATTGATAAACATGATCTGCAGGGACTGGGAAGGACTAAGAGTTTGGAGCAACTCTGTGTATATGTTACCCTATCTGCTAATTAAAGACATGGCTTTGATGAGGGTTACAAGCTCAGGGGAGGTCAAGGGTTGTGTCCATAGAGAAAGGAATCAGAGAATTGAAAGCAAGGGGAAAGCTTATATGTTTCTAGCAAATTGGCTGATGTAAAGAAGGGGAAAACAGCAGGACAGGAATCGTCTCTGCAGAAAAACATGTAAAGGGACATGATAAAGCACTGGGAAAACCAAGCAAGAGCTAAACGCATGAAACAGTGTTGCAAAATCAAATCAATAACACAGGATGGTTTCTTCTCTAAATAGCATGTTATCACAAAATAATTGCTAGTGGTTATTTACAACTGTCTCTTTTATAGCAAGACGATTAAATATAGGGAGTAGGAAAACAATAGCTCCAAAAGCAATAAATCTTAATGTTTATTGAAGACTCTGCACTGAGACATTTCCAGATCAGCTCACAAGCAATTAACCAAGACTCAAAATAACCTTACAAGGTAGAATAATCATACCCATTTCACAGATAAATGCACAAAGAGAAAACAGTTAACTCAGTCAGTTAGACAAATTCATATACAAGACAGAAGTTATTCTTTCTTTCCTGACCCTTATTCTAAGTTTGCAGCACCAAAATAAAAATTTCCTTCTCTTGAAAGAGCAGCAGCAAACATCTGCTAGGGTTTATGTGGCTGAAATTTTTGCAGGCATTTTAAGCAGCCTAACAACAGCAGCACCAAAATAATTTTTTTCAAGTGGTCAGAAGTGTTTAATACAGTCTTGCTGACATGGCAGTGGCATCAGAAGATGCTAGATACTGTGTTAAGTTGAAAAGCTATTATTTCCAGTCTACTCAGCTCATTAAAAAATTGCAGAAGAAATAAGCACAACAAATTGAGATTCTGCCTGCCCTGCAAAGTCAAGAGTGCCAAGGGGCACGTTTGTATTATAAGTATCTTCCAGCATGACCAAGCCTGTTCCCATACTGTGGCACATCAGGAAATGGCTGCAGAGGTGACAGCCTGAGACTGGAGCCTGCTGTGCTCCATAACCCAGCGCTTATTTCACTGCCTTTGTGTCTCCCACAAGCAAAATCCAATGACCAAGTTTCTGCATAACATCAGGAGCACAGATGGTGAGCTGTGCACGGGGTTGGGACAGCCTCTTTCTGCTGTAGGTGTGGACAGACACTGGTTTGGTGTGCAGCACCAAGCAGCAGCAAACCTTTTGATGTCCCAACTCCAGTGAAGGAAAGCTGTGTGCACAGTCAGGTGCTGCAGCTCAGTAGTCAAGGGGCTGCTTTTTCAGATGCCAACAACCTGTCTGCTTGTGCTTTTCAGGGCCACATATATTTGTACCCTGTGCAAACCGTGCCATGGGCGTTCAGTCATCTTCTGGAAAGATCCAGAGGACTACACGTGGTAAAAATCCCTGTCAGTCAGGCAGTACATGTTAGGACTTTTCTCAAAACAGTCAATATTCAAAAGGAGGAAGGGGAACCCTTTGTCCACTGCCCCACTGCCTGCTGAGTACAGGTGTGATATGGGGATGGAACATGACCCTGGAATTCCCATTCTGGAAAGGCTCAACTCGCACCTACCCACAGCAGCACTCTCAGCGTCCCTGTGGGCTGGGACCTTTTCAGGAGGTGTTTTTAAGGAGCTACCTTTCACCAGTCCTGGGTGCTAAAAGAGTGCACAGGAAAACAAACTCATTGCAATTCAGACTCTTGTGTAACATTTGACCCTGGGAATCCACCTCAGCTATCCAAAGAGGCATCATTTGGCCAGCTGTCTAGATTGTAGACTCTTCAGGGTAGAGAAAAAGAGATTGACAACACCCAAATAGTTCAGGTTCAAATCTCAGTTGAGACTTCATGGACACAAATAAGATAGTCAAAATCACTGGCTACTGTTGACATCAAAATTATTTTTATATGACTGATTAGGAAAGAGTTGGGGGCTTTTGTAGTTACAGATGGGAAAG
Organism: Notiomystis cincta; assembly: GCA_013398075.1. Taxonomy (NCBI): domain Eukaryota; kingdom Metazoa; phylum Chordata; class Aves; order Passeriformes; family Notiomystidae; genus Notiomystis; species Notiomystis cincta. The sequence goes on along the minus strand of VZRX01038986.1, from coordinate 20,701 downwards.
ATATATTTTATTTTATTTTGTTCTCTGTTTTTATTAGATATTTGTCTTGCTTCAATCAGTTCCTAGGTATGCATTTTACTGGGGCTGTTAAAAGTTTTCGAGTGTGTAGCAGAAATAAGTAAAAAGGTTATTAAGCCAAATGCTTAAACTGCAGGTCAACAATAAAAATTTAGATATATTGCAAAAAATTTTACCAAGAATAGGTCCATAAAATGGCTTGAAACTATTTCCATGCTAATTAATTAAGATTAGTGAAAAAAATATACAGTTCGTTTAGTATGTTTTGTTTTCTAAAAAGATCCCTGCATTATTCTAATGAAAGACTGTTCAATTTTAACAGCCTAAACTGTAGGTAGGTTGGAATTTGAATAATGATAATTTATTTCTTGCTTTAAAATTAATGACATTTTGAAGCACAATGACATTGTTTGACACACTCTGACTTCAGCAAAACTTTGGATCCCACATTCCTTAAGGGTCACCTTAAAGAAGGGCTCCTTGCAAGGAGAGCCATTGTAACATCAGCTTTTCTGGTTGGAGTGCTGGACTCAGCCTCTGTGCTGTGGGAACAAAGTCACTGTGGGAATCCTTGGTGTAAAACCTTTCTGACTGTGAGGCTGTGACATAAAGGATAACTGTAAGAAAACTCATATGAAGAGAAGAGAATGGGAGGTAATGTTGGAGGAAGATAACCTGTGATACGCAAACCAAAGGAACCTTTAGCTCAGTAGTGTGACCTTCTCTTCTTATGCCAACAGACTGGGGGTGTGATTAAAACCACAGCTGCTGGGCCTCCAAGTTCTGTGTTCAGTTTGCATCCTGGATCCATGTCATCATCTCTCCTGCTCCATCGACACCATGTCCCTTTATGCAGCCAATATCACTGACTTCAAACTGATTTCTTGTTCATCCCAGAAACTGATAGTCAAAGTTAATTAATAAACAAGCCTTTTTATTTAGGACTACTAGTGAGGGGTGTTCTCAAACTCTCAAAAAGAAGATGAACAGAAATACTGCTTAATGCTTGGCAGCTCTTGTAGATGGGCATCCTACAGATGCAGTCTTGATCCAGAGGTATCTCTAACATCACCAACACCTTTAGAGAGGTGAAGAGGCAAAAAGTATCAGGAGGGGATTTAGAGTCTCTCTTCATTATCTAGGCCCTGACTCTTCTCTTTTAGCTCCTGCAGTTCAGTTTGACAATGTCTCCCCAGTGCATAGTATCAGCATTGTGATGCATGTGATGGAGATGGGAGATGTATATTTTTGAAAAGGAGATTGTGAGATTTGATTCACCCTGTCAGAAAGAAGCATTCATTAGTGTCCATTCTTTCCTAAGGCTGTGGTGTCCATGCATACACCCTCCACCAACTCCCAGTGAGAGGAACAGGTCTTATTTCAGATTCAAAAGATCCTTAATTTTTTATATTTCTTCTTTTTTGCTGAATTTTTTTTTCTGTAGAGTGATAAGAGAGCAAAGGTGACTATTCTGGGATCTCTTTCTTGGACTAAATAAATTATTTCCTTCTCTACTTAAGATTAATTAAGAAATGTTGAAGGGAAAAAAGGTCAGAGCTACTCTGAGATTGCTTGTTCCACTCCCCAATTATTCCGTATATACTAAGCCTGAAAGAGCTGTAATTAGATATGAGACAAGCCTGATGAGGTTCTCTTTCTGTGCAGTTCCAAGCACACTGGCGGTCCTCCAGAAGTTAATATATAAATAAATCATGTTCTCTTCACCAAATTTCTTCTGTTCATACTTCTCCCTTTTTTCTCTCCAAGGGCTAACCTGGACCTTTCCCATACAGTAGCCTGAGTACTGAATAGCCCATACAGAGATGAAGGGAGAGATTGCTGCTTCTCCATTACAAGCTGCTAGAGAGTTCAGCCTTGCAGTGTGCTTTTTGAAGCTCTTGGGTTAACTTGTGTGAGCCTTGGAAAACCCCAGCAGCTTCTGCACCCAAATATCTTTGCAGATCTATCTGTTTCTATGGGATCCAGACAAGCACACTGGGTTTCTCCAGTGTAGCTATGCCACCTAGAATTTAGTTTCCTTGCCCTAACAGGTGAATCAAAAGCAGGTGTGCCACATGCCAAGGTGCTCTGCCAATGAGAGAAATGATTCACAGGAATAGAAAGGAGCTGAGATTGGTGCATTTACTACTTTTCCAAATGTTGTCTTTAGTGAAGAAGTTTCTGGCCAAGTCCACAATGCTAGGCCGTCATCTGATTTTCCTTATTTCATGGTCACATTACTAGAAAAACAATTCAGTCCATTAAAAAACCTATCTGTCTCAGGTATTTTCTCCTTCTACTTGCCTTCTTCAATTTCTGTTTGCTTTAAGCCAAGTGGTACCTCTTTCTCCATTTCACTTATTCTCTGGCACAGGAATTTACATTGGTGACTAGGAATCCTGTGAAAGGATTTACACACCAAACTGAAACCATGTAAATGATCCTACCTGCAGGGTATTTTTAACATTTTCTCTGATGTCATAATTATTGTTTAACCTGTTTGGCATTGAACTCTCAAAAAATGTTGGCATTCTCAGAGGAAAAAATGTGTTAGCTTCCAGTGGCTTTTGCCTGAAATGACTTCTTTATTTTTTATTTGCAAGAGTTAAGCAAAAGAAAATCCTCACATAACCAAGCATATGGAATAAGAGACTCCGAACAAGCTGCCTCAATCACAGTCTTCCCAAAACCAACAACCTACACATGTGGGAGACTCCAACCCACAGGCTGATAAGTCAGCATTGGTGGCTTACACTTTAGCTCGTGTTTCTAAAACAAAGATTTTTATTGCCGTCATCTTGTAAATAAAGTGAAGACCACAAGGAAGAAAAGTGCTGCATAATATGTTTCTTGTGTCTGTGAGTGTGCCCCTGGAAAAATACTAAGCTGAGAAAGGAAATAATGTAAATGGCAGAAAGAAAGCCTCCCTTGTTTCATACTTCTAGAGTGTGTCTGGTTTGCATCTGTTACTATGTTTTTTGCTTAGGAACATTTATTTCTTTAATGCGTACGAATGACTGGTTTTGACCGGCAGTTTGAAAATGTGGTTTTACTCTGATCAACTGTACTTTTTGTCTGTACTTAGCCCTTTTTAAAACCATATTTCTCAAGCTATTTTAAAGCACGAGCCACAACAACACATGGAACAATTTATTGAAATGCCAGGCAGGTTTGACAGGTGCAGGAGAAATTGCTTAGTTTCACAAATTGAAACAGCTGCAGTTTTATAGGTGATGAAATTGTGATGGGATGAGGTTTCACGTTTGTTAGTTCATCTTGTGTTTGCTGTTTTGTTTTTGAAGCCTTGAGTCACTTCCCCCTCTCTGAGGAGGACTCATAAGACTTATTTCTCAAATGGAGGAGGCATCTAGTCACCACAGAGTGAGGGGAAGCTTGGTAAAATTCAAACAGATTTCAGAGTAGATTGAAATGTAATTAGAAAATAATAGGTTTCTCCTCATGGGACTACAAATAAACGTTGCAGCTTTTGGAGCAGGAAATGCTATAAACATTTGGTCCACCTTTCAGATAGCCCGAGCTAAGATATCATTACATATCTCTAAAGAATGTCATGCACAGAAAACTTTGAATCATTAACCAACAAATTTTAACCTCAAAAGAGTCTCTTGTATCAAGGAGGTTTACTTTCAGTCTGTGCAATTGCTAGACAAAGATGTATGTTTTATTTTCAAATTATTCAGGACCATATGTTCTTCTACAGTGACAGAGCATGTATCAAGTGGTCTGCTCTCCATAAGTTCATTTTTATCATCCTAATGGCAAAAAAACCCAACAGTGATGAAAATCAGTGAATGATCTTAAAAGAATTGATCACATTTGGCAGCAAATTAATTTGTCAAAACACTTGAACTATAAATCCTCCTCCTAGTTTAAATCCCTGCTGATGATGGTGTTTAAAGTCATAAGTTCCTGTATGGTTCAGAATAAAATAATCTTTTAGAACCTGATGGAAATTTATTGGTGTCTTGCACACTGTGTCTCAGCTGGGATGCCATTTAGAAATGGCTAATTCAAGTGATGTGGATTTTCTATTTCTTCTCAAACACTGTTCTTACCAAAGGCAAACTGGCCACTAGAAAAAGCTAGGAAAAGAAATTATGCATATTTTCCTGAAAGATATGCCTTTGAGCAGACACATTGCATGGGACTTTGAACAACCTGGTCAAGTGGGAGGTGTCTCTGCCCATGGCAGAGGGCCGAGAACTAGAGGATCTTAAGGCTCTTTCCAACCCAAACCTATTCTATGATTCTATTATTCAATGTCTCCTTTGACCTGGAGCAGAAAAGCAAAGACATTTGCCTTGTCTGTGTCACCCAGGCTGATAGAAGACAGGACCACTCCAGAGTGGTCAAGTGGAGCTTCTGACCAAGGCTGTGGCAGCCTCCCCCATGGCACTGCCATGCCACACTACACGTGGGTCTGCACGGGCTGCTGAAGTCCCTGCTGCCAGGTCCCAGCCATCCTTGCCTGGGAAAGGAGCTGGTCTGTAAAAAAACACTGTCATCTTTCACTGGGAGCTCCTCCAGGGATACTGCAGCTTTCTGAGGTATATGGCCTGTCTCAAAGTTCTGTCAATGTTTTGGCATGTCTCACTCACAGGGCCAGAAGAACCAGGCATCCTAAATCAGTTCATCTAGTGGTCCTGGCTGCTTTAAAGATTGACAAAAAATTAGGATGCTGTGCAGTTATATAACAAATTAGAAGGGTCACCTTCTGCCTAATCAAAAGGAGATTAGTGAAGTGCAGTGTTAAGCTCAAATTTGAAATAGGAAAGTTATTAATTTCAGGCCACACGAAGTATGCTTCCCTGCTCTGACAGTATGAAGCTTTGAATAGCTAAGGATGACTATTGAATGGGACCTGGTGCTGTAACCAGTCATCCATAGTGTTCTGCCACTGCAATCATTATTCTTGCACTGCAGTTAAACTTTATAATGCTGGGCTATTTCAGCCCAGATTACTGAGGGATGCAAAATAACCATTGCATCAGGAAACTGAGAGGGAGAAAAAGTACACTGAGCTATCTTTGTTTTGCCTGTAATTTTTTCATTCACCTACCTTTGCTGCCCATTCACATCCAAATGTGCATTCCCTGGCTCCCCTGCCTGGATCAGATGCTCACAATACCCTGCAGACTGTTTTGAGGCTTTGACTAATAGATGTGGGCTGTGGTGTTTATCAGAGCAGGAGTTAAAATAAACGTTGCCTAGGTTTACTGACAATTGGCTTTGCTCACATAAAACAGAGAATAGAGAAGAGAAGGTACCAGCGAGCAGCCTCGGACTATTTGGATAGGATTTCGGGTTGTATTGTTCATGTTGTTTTTATTTGATCTAGATGAAAAGCACTTTTAACTTGGTAGCCTGGAAAGATTACACTTGCACATACACAATAAACCCCATTTTGTTTTGTTTTCCTCTTTGACATAATACGCAGAGGGTGTTTATACACCAGAATGGACAATGAATCCATTGTCTCATCTCGTGTAGTAACAAGTACCATCAGTGCTTGCAATTGATCCAAGAGCTCTTACCTGATTCCAACACATCAGTTATTTATTTATTCACAGAGAAAAGAATCCCATGACACTAACAATTGTTATCAAGGACAACATGGGAGGAAAATCCTAAGTGGTGCCTATTCAGTTGTTTAGATTTTTTTTGGTAACACATTACAAAAAATCGGTGTGAGGGCACAGCAAAAGTTAATTTAGCTCTCAATGTGAGATGTGAGTTTTACAGACTTTTTCCTGCACTACTGGAGCTGGCAAGAGCTTTCCCATTTACTGGAACAGAAAAATCGACAGGCGGTTTTCTGTGTGCTCATTAACACTAGTTATTTGCAATCCTAGTGTGCCTAAATTTTCTGCTGCTCTTCATGCCTTGACTTACATGAATTACAACTTGTTCAGCAGGAATATTTAAACCCATATTTAGAGGATTCGAAATTCCTTGAATCATTTTGGTACCCATCAACTTTTGGGATTAGTGCCTGAATGCAGTCACATGTTGACATATTTTTTTTAAGAATCTTGCCTTTGCTGACTTCCTTCTGTGGCCTGCAGACATGTCATTCACACTTAAGATCATAAAAATCTGCCTTATTTACTTGATGTGTTAACATTGCAAGTGATGACAACAACAAGTACTGAAAAATTTGCTGTGCCTTCCCTTAGATCTGATTTCTGCCATATGCTGTAAAATCCCCTGCAACACCAAAGTGTGTTGGGGCTCCTGTGCAGAACACTGCAATTCTCTGCACTTCTCGAGCTGAGGTCAGTTTGTCCTTCCCCAGATCTCCTCCACATAGAAAGGTAACCTTTCTCCTGGCACAGCTGGAGGACTAAGCTGTCCATGAATCCAGGCCATGTATGTCCAGGCTTGGACAGAAACAACGTGCTCTGCTATTTGGCCTCGGTCTGCTTTGTAGCGAGCAGCTTCTCGACTTTGCAGGGAAAGCAGCAAATGATGACTATGCAGCGAGTTGCCCTTCACTTTCCCTTTTAAAATAAAATGTGATTATTAATCAACAAAGTGATGTGTCTCGGGGATCTGCAGGGAAAAAAATAGCTCGAGGTGATTTGACAAACTGATTCTTTTGCTATGCCGCATTTCCCATGGGACATGACAAATTAAATGTCAGAGCCAGCTAGAGAGTAGAGCTGTATCTCAGTCGGGGCATTAATCAGCCTGCCTCTCGTTTACCACTTTCCACTTAAGTAGATGACTGTGTACAGTTTGAACAATGGAGCTTTTCATTCCCTAATCTCCCTAATTGTAATTTAAATAGGTTTCCTGACAGTCAGCCTCAAGACTGCAGGGGAGATGATTCCAAGAGCTCCGTGTCCACCTCGGGTTTACATAATGGATGAAAATTCAAATCCTTGTCCAGGGTGCAATTAGATAACGTCAGGAAAAGGAAAGAAGGGATCGGATGAACGGCAATCGGAGAAGGAGAAATGTACATTTGATATCACAGGGAGGCAGAACTAAAACACAGGCACATACACTGACCTAGATCACAGTCGAGGCTTTTGGTACTGGCCGGTAGGGAAAAGAATATCCAGGGGCTTTGAAATTCAACGTGTAGAGTAAAGGAGCTGACTAAGGGCCCATAACTGATGCAAACAAACATTCATGAAGAATGGACATTTAAGTAAAGAAAAGTTCAAGGGTACAGAGTGTTTTATTCCAATTTCCCACAAAAAATATGAAAAAAAGAAAAGCTCGTCCAAAGTTTCAGAGGGAGAAAATGCTGCTGTGCTGAGCACATGGTTGCACAGGCTGTCAGATTACATTTGATACTATTGTGTTGATGAGTGTGATGTTTCATTGAGAACTGCCTGATAATACTGGACCTCCAAACAGTTTTTTCCAGAGTTTCCCTCAAGCCATTACATCATTCAGTTTACGCTAAGTCCTCAGGAAATGTCTGCAATTTTAAATATCTAATGGCCTATCAAATTTGTCTACAAAGTTATGCCTTTTTTCTTTCACACTGATATTACTCCAGTAATACCCAGTGTACCTTCCCACCCTATTGCCAAATCCTACTAAAATCCATGGTCTATCTCAGACAGTGGGGCTTAGTGAAGTGACTGCCACATCCACAAAGGGCCTAATCCTGCAAGACATTATGTCCTTGCATAACCTGCCTTTTCCTTTCCTGTGTGTTCATCAGTTTTGAAAGTCAAGTGTTCAGCTGTGAATCCAGAAAAGAAGCTTGTCATGTCCTGAGAAGGTTTCTCAGTCTCCAGAGGCAAGGAGGATGCTCCAGGGTGGTCACTGGTGCCACCTGCATCTTTTGTCCTCCGAGCAAGAGCCACATGTGCATCAGTAGCGGCCCCAGAGAACAGGCTGGTGTTACGCTAATGAAAAATATTGCTCATGATTGCAGTGCTGGGACTGGTTTATGGATAACCAATTAAAGTATAAAATGTGCTGAGTCAACTGATGCCATTGACAACTGAGCCATAAGAAATTAAAAGCAGTATCTGCTTGCTATTACATAACAGGAAAAACCAGGAGGGGAAAAAACCCCTGGAACTTGGCAAATCTCATTTAATCACATCTGGCAATTTTCAAGTCTGAGATTATCACTGTTGGATATCATGTTTTTAGAAAGTAAAACAAACAAAGAAACTTGAGCAAACAACGCTCAGAAAATAAAGAGCCTTTAAAAAAAATGCTTGTGCACCTTTCAGCAATGCTACAGGCCATGCTTGGAAAAGGGTATTTAGAGCTGTTCTTTAACATCAGCCACCTTTCAATTTAGTTTGGGATTAGTGAAACATGGCTGCATATTAGAAGAGTGCACAACACTCCCTTAAGCTCCCTTTTCTTGAAAGAACAGAGAAAATTTTCATCAATTTTTTTTGTTGGCATTGCAAGAAATGCCAGAAATACCAAACAACTTTGACTAGTTTCAGAGCTCCTTTGGTGAGCCAACAAAACCACCAGTAGAAAAAATTCTAAAATGTGATAGGATGGAGAAGTGTTTATGCCCAGGGATGAAAGTCTGAGAGTGTGAAGTTGCCTGCCTTTGTTCCAAAGAATTTGTTCTATCTCAGTAGTAAATAATAATAAAAAGAAAGTAAAAATGTCATTTGACTTGAAAATGTAAAATTTTTGATTTTTGAAAAGTTGGATTTTGGTTTTTTTACAACCTCAAAACTCTTTATTTTAAGAAATTATTCAGATGAGTAGTGATATTAAAGCTGATTAGGTTTCATAGGTAATTTTGGTAAACTTTCATTTTCTTGATTTGCATTTTTTTATCCACTCCAAGCAAGGCAAGGCTTCTTTGAAGCATTTTGAATTAACTTCTAGCTAATAGCAGCAAGGTAATATTTGACAAATCTCAGGCCTGTGTACAGCTGAGCTCTTTGTCAGCCTTAGAAAGCATCAAGAGACACCAGCCCTGAGCATGAGAGTGCTGAAGAACCACCAGCTAAGAGTGCCACTGTCCATCTGCACAGGCCTGCGAGGCTGTGCCTTCACAGAATTACTGAATTCTCAGGAATGCAGTTGTAGCTTAACCAGAAACTGCTAGGTGCTCCACAACAGGAGAGTAGTAGAAGCAATTTCTAGCAGATATGATTTGTTGATGAGAAGGCCCAAAGAAACTACAGTCACAGTGGGGCAAGAGACACTGGGAGCTGTTTCTGTTCTGCTCAATCTCACTTGGATTATTTAGAGACATTTAGAGTCTGCTGTTTATACTCTATAATGGTGGATGAAATTGCTGGGTGAGATTAAGGGGCCTTGCCTTGGAAACAAAAGGACAGAAGTCTTCAGAGGAAGTTCAGAAGAGGATTGCTTCCTGCAGTTAGGAGCAGGCTCTAGTTTATTTGCTGTTACATGCATATCATGAAAAGAATAAAAAAAAAATATATATTTGGATACTAAAATACTCCTTACAGTGCCAAGAAGAATTATGCACCTATCAGGTTGTTTTTGAGCTCTGGGGAACCTTATAGCACCTTCAAGTACCTGAAGGGCTCTACAGGAAGTATGAAGAGAGACTTTTTACAAGGGCATATAATGACAGGAGAAGGAGTGATTTCAAACTAAAAGAGGCTTAAATTAGGTATTAACAAGAAATTTTTCAGTTTGACAGTGATGAGGCACTGGAACAGGTTGCCCAGACAAGTTGTGAATGCCTCATCCCTGAAATTATTCAAGGCCAGGCTGGATGGGGCCTGGAGCAACCTGGTCTAGGGGAAGGTGTCCCTTCTCACAGCAGGAACTAGATGATCTTTAAGGTCCCCTCCAACCCAAACAATTCCCTGATTCTATGATCATATAATGCCCTAAATAGCAAACTATCATCTGCTACTTGTTAATCTTAATTTTTCAATTCAGGGAAGAAACTCTGAGAGATTTCTTTTAAATTCTTTTTATTTTTGTGCAATCCAGTGTGGGAGTTTTTTAGTGGAAGTGAATTCAAAGAAAATGAACCTTTGGACTTTGAATCCTTTAGTGACATTTAAGATAGCCCAAGTCAAACAGAGGTATAGATCTAAGGCACTTGTCTAATGTAAATGTAAATATTAAAACCTCAAAAAAATCTTTGAAGTCTATTAAGCTTAAAGCTATACAAAAGCCTATAGTGTAGACTTACAATTGAGTGACTAATATATATACACAACATTTCAATAAACTTAACTGAGGCTCTCTGAAAAGTAATATATAATCTACAAGCATCAATAGAAACACAAGACCTTCATAGCAATGGCCAGAGAAATTGGTTTCCTTCCAAAGTCTGATCTTGACCTTGCAGCTATGAAGTTGCTGCCAATTCCTACTTTCAAATCAGTATTTTCAATGCTTTTGGACGTGGTTATATGTTGAAATTCAGTGGTGAATCATTACATTTTCTACACTCTTCTGTGCATTTTACTTTGTGTTATCTGTGAATTTCAAAATGCAAATGTAGGGTTTGTCTTTAAAGGGATACTCACTGAAAAAGTGAAATTAGAGAGGAGTTGGACGCCATTAAAGTGAACCTCTCAATTCAGAATAAAACCTGAAATTTTAACTTAGATAAAAGGAGTGAACGGCTGCAGAATTAATTAAACCCACCATAATTCTGAACTGAGCCATCCACACAAGGGCTGAAGGGGTATTTACCTATCTCATGATTGCACCAGCAGACTTTAGCACATCCATGCAGGAAGCCCCAAGAGCAATCCAGCGTGCCAGGCGTGGGCACAGCTCCTCGGCAGCCGCCAGAGCCCAGCCCCAGCGCGGCTCCCTCCGGGCGGCCGCCAGGCAGGTCTGGGCGTGTGGGCAGGCACCAAGGGCCCCGGCTCGGCGCCTCAGTCAGGGCCAAAGGCTGCAGAGGAAAGGGAAACAGCTTCCCTGGCCTTAGCTGTGCGGGCCTTGGGTTTCTACCGACGCTTGTAGATTATATATTGCTTTTCAGAGTGACTCAGTTAGGTTTATTGCAATGTTACGGGTGTCTCGCTGAGTCAGCGCGGCATCCTGGACCGAGCAGACGAGGCTGGATGTACTTGAACCTGGACTTTGTCCGACCTAATGAAGAAAAACTAGTTTTAAAGCTCTCCTCTGACAGAGCACTTGAACTGTGGGTGTGCTAACCTATTTGAACTTGTTCCAACCATAAAAAAAAAATCCTGCTGGTCCATTCAATTTCAAAGCTGGATGTTCCTGAAATTTTTTCACCTTACTTTCCCCAAAACTCTGCTTCACTAAACAGAACAACAATATGACCAGATCAGTGTTCATGATCATGCTTATTTTTTATCTCTCAGTACAGGTTATAATGTATAAATACTATGAACCTATCATGTGAAAACTTTGGTTTAATCCTACCTTTTTAAACAGCAAAAAGTAATTAATAAAAAATAAAAAGATTTGTAGCTGACTTCAAATCAGGAGTCAGCTTTAAATAAAAGATATTAAGAAAAAATCTTTAGAATTCAGCCTGAACTCAGGGACCACTTGCTGATGCTAGAGACAGAAATGCCACCTACACTCAGGTGCAGCTTCATAAGATGCAGTCTATGTTACTTTCCCTCATCCCTTATAAGGTGCTGGTTAATTTTTAATCTATGATTGTTATACTGCAGAATGTATATTTAATTACCATTAAAAGGTACAGCTACGAGATCATTCTATACCAACAAATTTTGGTGTATCAGAAGTATCCAGGCCACATTTTGAATGCTTCTTCATACACAGGCAGGCTAGACATATGTAAATGGAAACACAAGACAGTGAAAAAACAGGTGAAATTATAGTAGAATTATTGTTTTATTGTATCACTGGAAATGTCATGAATTTAAAATCATAAAACCAAACATCATAGGGTCTTAATGAAACCTTAAATCCACATTTAGATGTGAATTCCAAATGCAACTGGGAAGTCCCAAGCTAAAAACTGGCCTATATTTCCTGAATTTTTAAGGAAAACTGAACCTGCAGCTCAATGCAGCCCCGGTCCTCTTCTGCTGTCAGTTTGTTTCTTTATTCATGCACATTTCTGCACACAGTGTGCACCCACAGTGATATGACTGAAGTAGCAGGATGCCGAGGAGGAAAGGCAGAACCAGGTCAGGAAACACTTAACTGATCACCAGGTCTAACTTAAAAAGGACAAATTCAACAGACATTTACTTCTTTCAGAACAGAATCACATTAAATATATTGAATGTTTCCTGTAATAAAACTACACTGGGCAATCAAGCATGGTTTTTTTTTCCCATTAATATAATTATTATTTTTAACACACCAAAATCTGAAATTAGATCAAGACACATAACCACATATTTATTTCGGGAGAATAATATATTTAATGATGTGCTTAACAATCATAGAATCAATTATGGTTGGCAAAAATATTTTTTTAAAAAAATCTACCTGAATTAAAAGATCAGTTTCAATATATATTTGTTGAAATGAAATCTGAAAAAAAAATAATCCCTCCCCTTAAAACTTCAACCCACCAACCTGAAGCTAAAGCAGTGTGGATATTTTGTGGAGATGCTCCAGAGCACGGAAGTAGAGGGTAATATTATCCACAAGAACTGACACCGAAAATGCAAATGCAGAATGCACTGGAAAGTGACTGATTTGCCCACAGAAGGAAATCTGTTTGCTTGGTTTCCATAGAGAGGAAAGAGAAATTTTCCTAATCTTGAGATTTCCGGCAGGTCAGCACAGCAGGGCAATTTCAGGCGTTTTGCTCATGTAGGAGTCACCAGCAGAAGGCTGGTCAGAGATGTCTCATTCTGTTTGTTTGTTGTACATGATCCTGGTTACCCGTTGCTGTGATATAGACTTCCACTGTTAATCAAACACTTGCCATCCTGCTCATGCTCATGACTAATGTAACATAAAATGTTTGTTTTCCTGATGTAAAGCATCCTCTAATGCCAAGAATTATCTCCTAATGAAGAATGGAGATGCTGAGGCCGGGGACACCAGGATCACGGAGCAAAGAGATTGTATTCTGTCAAAAGGAGGACAGCTGGGCTGCCAGCCCTGGCTGTCTCAGTCTTCCCCCTCCAGGTGGAAGAGTGTGTCCTGAGACATCCCTATCCACCCTTTGCATTGAAAGGAGAGAGTTCAGATCAGATTCAATGCAAATATATCACAGTTCACATAGTGCTCTTTTTGCTTTCACAGTGCAAAATTACTTGGAAGAAGAGCTCAGAAAGGTCTCTCGCTCCTCACTTAACTTCTCAGAAAATCCAATACTTTTGATTCACATGGCAGAAAAGAGACAGTCACAGAAGTGAAAGGAAGAACAAACAAAATGCACAAGGCTGACACGATGCCCTGCCAGCACAGTGTATTATGCTTGCAACCAATGTCATTCCTGCTGTAGGGCACTGGGTCCTAGCTGGGAAGCTGCAGAAATGAGGAGAAGCCAGGGGAAGGCAGGTTAGAGGACTCAGGATCAAAATCTGGAGCAGGTTAACAGAGAAACTGACTCTTGAATGAAGAGTTGGGAGGCACAGAAAAGGCTGAGATAGTTTATGAAGTCATTGCTGTTGAAAGAAAGGACTGCAGAAAGCAAGTCTTATGATTCTGTTCCTGCAAAACCAGTCTGCTTTTTCTCATGGGGAAATTGAGCTCTTTAGGCTGGAAGTACTTGCTTTGGGTACTTCTCTCTCTCTTCTTAGCAGTCTACACTGTTTCAATATATTTATAAAGTCTTTATTTTGTAGATAAACTTATGGCAGACTTGAATGAAACAGCAAAAATTCTAAGCATAAAGACCCTGGCTATGATGGTGTGTGTTCACCCTGAGTTCACCTGGTACTTTTTCCTACAGAAAATTGATCCTCATATCTGATTATTTTCCCCAATCTGAGGTATTATCCTCATTGGAAACCCTGTTGTGCCATCCCAACTGCTGTAAAGCAAAGAGAGTCCCTAACCTCCTCGTGTGTTGGCAGGTACGGCGGTGGATTAAGAGCCCGATGGTCAACGTTGAAAAGCATCCACCTGCCAGCCTCAAATACCCGGGGTCCACTGTGATGAATTTACCTGCAGGGGATTCAGAGCTCGAGCCTCCACTCTGCCAGACCTGCCTGAGCGACCACCCTTTCCAGAGAGGGATTGCTCCTCAGGAGGCCGAGTCCTGCTCCTGGGAGAGCCAGAGGAACAGCAAAGTAAGCCGCTCTTTCCTCCCCACAAACTTTGTTTATATGTTTTGCACTCATCTGTACTTACATTGGGCCTGTATTTATGAGACTGTGTGCCCCTGGAAGAGAAGGGATGTTCCAAAACTTGAAACTCTGCTGACCAAGGCTGTTGTGCACATCTGGGCTCTGCTTTCTACCTTGAAATTTGGTTCCCATGGAAAACAAAGAATGTACTTTCACAGTATTTGAACAGATTAGCAGTAATAATAATATTTATTTCCCTGTTTTACAGAAACTGAGGTGAGGATAGGTGATTTCCAAGGTAATGAAAAGGACCCAGACTTGCTAATTTTTTCCCTTCTGTCCCAAGTACAAGATCACCCTTCACACCCCCTATCCTCCAAACCATGTCTAGTTGTCTTTTTAGAAATCAGAATTTGGCTCAGGGAGTTTTCCCAAACAGGAGGGGAATGATTCAGGGGGTCATCTAGCAGAAGGAAAACCCTATTTTGCCTCAAGTCATGTTAATATGTTGTAGATGACACCATTCTTCATCTAATGCTGGGCAGTTACACACATATGTGAAGATGGCAAAACTGTAAGGGCTGAGATGAAATGGTTGTGAAGGGGCTTTTCTGAGGCAGACTTTGGACCTTTCTTTCATTGTTCAGCTCCACATAATCCCTGTGGAGAAAAGCCAAACACAGAACAGAAAGTTTTGCTCAGAGCCCATCCTCCCTGACAGAATTATCCCTTGCCTTGAAATGGTGTGCAAAAAAAAGGAGAGAGTTGTAGAAACATAAAAGCAAACAAATAAGAATCTTTCCAAGTACAAAGCAGAGCAAATGTGACAAGGCATTTATCAGAGACTTAGCATACAGCTCACAGCAGAAACATTTTTTGCAAGCTACATCTGCTGCATTTTTAAATAGGGAAATCCAAGGATCAGGTAAAAATGGAAGTCCTGTGCACTTCTGAAACCCAGCAAAGGCATTTTGGTGGAACATGTGCAAGTGAAGGAGCTAATTACTCCTCCATTTTACTTCATTAAGAAGATTAATTTTGCTCTGGCTGAAGCATTAAAAAATGAAAGCACCAAAGACGCAGGATTCTGCAAATCCTTTGCCTTGCTGTTAATCACATGTACTCCTGTACAGCTGTAGGGCCTCACAACTGATTTCCATTAGGTTTCACATGCATATGGGATAGATTTGGCTGAATGCAGATTCCCCTGGACCTCTCTTAGAGTCTCCTTACTGCAGGCAGTGGAGAGGCTGCTTACTCAGCAGCTGGAGTCTGCAGCAAGAGGGATATTTTGCATGCTGCTTTAAAAAACATCATTATCTGGCAAAAGACTTCTTGGATAAAGCTATCCTGCATAAGGAGTCTTTTAAGTAAGTTAAAGCACAGAGTCCTTGATGTGATTAAATGTAAGGTCACTGCCTCTTTCTCTACAGTAAAACCAGGCAGGAAGCTTTTAATAATAAAGGCTGAAGGACTTCTGTGTCTGACCTTTTCAAGGTTTAAAGAGAGTTTCTGGGTGAGATTCTGTTCGAGGGTTACAAATGGCACGAGCTGCAAAAGTGTGAAATAACTCCCTTCACTTTAAACCAATGAACTTGAACAGACAGTTCTGTATTTCAAGGAGAAGAAAACGTGATCTCTGTTAAATCAGCAGGGAGCTTGGATTGTGTCAGTCATCTCTCCTGGATAATTCCTGTTTCTTTTTCTCCACTGCTCTTCCTTCTCTGCTTTTCTGTACTGCAACCAGGTACTGGTTTAATGATTATAGTTCCTTTCTGCTGTGCTCAACACCACCCCATACAAGGGTCCTACCAACCCTGTTCTATTTGCTCAAGGACAAATTAACTCAAAAACAAATCAGCTGTGAAATATTATTAAAGGCTTATTCTAAGCAACAAGCTTTTTCTGACAGGCTTCAGGCTGTTCTGATCAGTTTGAAAAAGGCCTTATAAAAACCAGCCTGATTAAAACACATCACCCAAAGGGACACGTGTCTGTATCCCTATTCTTATTTCCAACTCAGAACAAGGGGAAAAAAAATCATTACTGCTTGTTTACTGTGATTGCAATTATGTAGTGGAGTCTTTAAAAATTGGCTTAGCTTAAATAAGATTATTTTGAAATGAAAAGATTTTAAGTAATGATTTTTTTTCTTATTATATGCCCTCATTTCTACTTCCCCTAGGCTTTTCTATTAAGGCATCTGCCAGTGGGAATTTATAAAAATTATTACTGATGTAACCTCTACTAAGTCTCCTCTGTTATTTGTACGATAGTGTATTTTTATGGCCTTTTTTTCTGCTTTATATACAGTGGACTAGATAATTATCAAGCATTGCCAGAAAATCATGTTAATTTTCACATGACTGGCTTACATAGGTATGTTATTGTTTTTTGTAACCAATGTGGATTAGTTATATGGGAGCATATATCTGCTCTACTAGTGTAACAGCTGAAGCCCTAAGGGCTTGGACCACTGCCAGGGTAGTGATTTACAATAACCAAACCTCGCTTTTCCATGTCTATCTGCATAGTTCAGGTTGCACATAACTCACTGGCTTGATGAAGAGGGTAAATTTGCTTTCAAAATAAATTGCCATGCTGTGTAATGAATACCTCGTGTGAATAAGCTGGTTTTGAAAGAGCAGGCAACCCACCTCTGAGAGTTTCATTGCAGTCTGCTAAACAGGGAGAGGCAAACGTGGTGAAAATTGGGTGCGTTTTAAATCGTTCAGGTGAGGGTTTACCAAGCTGGGTTACAAGAAGCAAATCATACTCAGATACACACACACACACACATATACACACAAAATTCTTTCATGCTCTGCATGACCTGTGTATTCCACTTGCACTGTATTGTTATGCCCTTGTTTCAAACCTTTCTGTAAATAAGCAAAAGATAGAACCTTGTTAGTGAGCTCAAAATATCTTTCTTACTTTTTTTTTCTCAGAGCCAAGAGCTAGGTTCAAGGCTTGTTCTGTTCTTTCCTCTGTCTAAAATAACTCCTGCTGCCCTATCCATCAGCTGGCGTTTGTCCTGAAGCACCACAGACACATCTCTAGCAGTAAACCAAAGCCTTGAATGTCTAGAGTTGTCTGTTCTTTCCAAAGCTAAACGAGCCCCTGTGCAGCCCCTAGCTGAGGGGAGAGAGGAGAGACAGGGTGAGCTAACACGTTTGCTCCGTTTAGGACACAGGACCGTGTCCAGCACAGCCACTGCTGCATGACAGGGTGCTCAGGGGTGCTCAGAGGGGTGCTGAGCAGGGTGCTCAGCCCCAGCAGCCCCAGAGGGGGCCTGTCCCCACACCAGGTGCCACTAAATAGCGTGTTTCCGTCTCTTCACCCTCTCTCATCGCTCCAGTGGGGCAGGCAATGGAAAAGAGATGGAGGCTCTTGAGGTGGTTGCCTTGATTTCCTCCACCCATGGCAGTGCATCCATGCCCAGGGTCTTCTTTGAAGGAGCACCAGGAAAATCTTAATTAGGGCTGCAGGAAATTCAATGCTGCTACCTTTTTGGATAAGTCCTTTGCAGCTTAGTGGAAGTTAATTACTCTCGCAGACACTTTTGGATCATGTTATTAGATCCATAGCAGGAATTTATTTTGCTATTGAAAGTCATTCAAGGCTCCTGCGTGTAGAAGAGCTCTTGAATTCAGTCAGATTTCAGCACATTACCATATTTCAATCTTGCTTCAGAGATGAAGAATGCTGAAAGAAATGTGCCCAAGCCGAAGACTGGGCAATTATTTGAGATAGTTCTACTTACAAATCTCCCCTACAAATAACTTACAGCTTCTAGAAACTTGCATTTGAAACGGGTAAGAATATGTTTCCTATGAAATATATTGCATAAAGGGCATCATAAAAATAAATGCTTTTTAATGGACTAGTAAAATGTGGAGATGAAAAATATCTGACTAGCTCTCCATAAAGAAAGAGTTTGCTGACAGATATGAGTGGGATTTTTAAGGAAAGATGGTTTTCTCACACATTTTGGATAAATAACCCTCCTACATTTAATGATCTGCTTTGGTAATGAGGCACCCTGTGATTTACACCCTGGTAAGTGCTAGTTAATACACTAACATATGCACATGCACAACAGAGGAAATGAAAATCCTGAAAGCCCAGTATGGGACAAAAATACTCTTGGAACCAATATATGTGAAAAGTGCTGCAATAAAAGACAATTTGGAAAAGAAAAGTGCATTTAAAAAAGGAACTTTGGATAAAAGAATTACGGAATTGTTCAGTGAAATCAAATCTGGAGAGGACTGTGAGAGGCTCTAATAAACCTAGGCAAATTAACAACCTGATGGCAGATTACACTTGATAGAGACAGAAACACAGTAATGCACTTTGATGGAATAATTATAACTACTCAGTGCACATTGTAGGGTCTTGAATTAAGTGTGATTATTCTAGAAGGCAGCTCTGGATGCCACAGAAAGTAGCTTGCCTCAGGTCAATCCCACATGCAGAAAAGCAGACACTCTATGCATACATTTAAGAGTACAGCCCTCCATCCACTGAATCTATTCTGTCCCACATGGGGAAGGATGTGCAACAGATATATCTAGTGTGGGTGAGGGCAGACCAGCAATAGCAGAACAACACATGCCTCTGAAAGGCCTTGCAGAGCAAATGATATCATGTTTTTCTCCATCTATTTAGTGAAATCAAATTTGAAGTGTCTGGCAGAGACCCTGGTGAGTAGGATCCTTTGGAAAGAAGTGGTCAAGGAGCAAAGGACAGACAAAGGGGTCAGCATTCCCATGAGCCTATAGCTCAGGCTGACACTGGTGTGAGCTTTGTTGTTTTGCTGGCATGCCCCATGCAGTGATTTAGGAAAGACTTATGAAGATTATCTCAATGAGGTTTGGTTTCTCTTTTGTCCCTTCTTGTTCTTCTTCCAGGAAAAGGAGCTGGCAGGGGAAAAAAAAATATTAACAACATTCCAGAAAAATTATGGTGTTTTATTTGCCTGCTCCGTGGCAATATAGAAAAGTAGAAATAGGTCTGGAAAGAGAAAATTAAAAACAACTGAAAAATTCCCATTTAAGCACAGAAACAACAGGAAAATCTTGTATAAAAGATTTGTGGTGTAAAAGACTTAACATTATAAGCAGACTTTAAATATAAAAGCTACAGGGATATGTAACTATTTGCCAAAACAGAAGAGTCAAACTTAGTGACATCTGGCTGAAGTTTAATATATTCATGCATAGAAAGTTCCTGCCTTTACAGTGGGTTACTCCAGATTTCAGGGTATGTTTTGCTATGCCCCCTCAAGACTGGAAGATGGGGCCTTATCTGGCTGAGCTGGGAAACTGCACCTTGTGTTCATAAAAGTGACATACAGAGAGAGAATCTGTCAGATAACCTTTTTTTCAGTGCTCCATACTGACAAGGATACTTGCAACATAATCCTAAGGAAGAAAATGTTAAAACCAGTAAAGGAAATAGTCCTAAGTAATTTCTATGTGATTTCACTACATGTAATTTAACTTTAGAATCCACAACCGCTGGAACTCCACAGTTTCTCTTGGACTATTTTTCATTTACAAGTAAACCCAGTCATGATACACTGCTCCAGAAGTGCATTATAGCACTGTCTGAACATTAAAAAGAGTTTTAGAGAAGAAAGTGGTTCAAGATGAGCAATTAGAACAGTAAAGAAGGTATTTTGTACTTCTCTTCATTCAGTAGTTTCTGCTTGTAGAAAGTCTGGGTCATCACAAGTCAAAGCTGTAACTTAATCCTGTGAGTTGACAGTCTAATGAAAAAGCCATTTTTCACCAGCAGAGCTTATAGTTATTTCCTAAATAGTTGTTCCTAGCTGACTACACTAAAGCTCTTTCAGCTAATGATATAAATGTGTCACTAATGAGGTTTTGATGGAATTTGGAAAGTTTGAATACTTACCTCCACACACAAGTACAGGCTCATTTACCTGCCAGTAGGTCTCTGCACTTTTGGAATTTGATCGTGTGTATATATGAAGACCAGGGACTCAAACATTATTTTACTGCAGACCCTATAGCTTTAGCAAGAGGAAAGCAATTGCAGATTTCTCTGTTGCTCAGATTTCTCTGCAGCTGTGAGCATCAGCTGTGAAAGCAAAACACGAGTGAGGTGGGAACAGGCTTTGTTTCAGGGATTAAATCTAAATGCAGTACGTAGTTTCATGGGCTTGTAATGGATTGATATAGGGTTATTATGGATAATATTTATTTAGACAAGTCAAAAATGTTTAACACAAAGGCATTTTCAAATGGAAATGGCAAAGCATAGTTTGCAAATGCACAGGCTAAAATTATGTGTAATTTCAGTGAATGGGAAAGACTGAATAGCAGACAATTGCCTGTGGGGGGTTTTACAGTCCTAACTGACAAAGAGAATGTCTATATAGCACAGAGCATATAAATCAGCTCTATGGCTCAAAGAAATTATGTGATACATCAATCATCTGCTTTACAAATACGCAGTGAGGCACTCAGTCATTTGTACATCCATCACAG
>VZRX01038985.1:0-19752 GCA_013398075.1 Notiomystis cincta | reverse complement strand
GGAATGGATTGGGAATGGATTGGGAATGGATCGGGAACAGATCAGGAATGGCTGTGCCTTCATCGGGGATGGATCAGGAATGTCTGAGCCTGGGTTAGGGAATGGATCAGGCTGGATTGGGAATGGATCAGGAAAGTCTGTGCTTGGTTCAAGGAATGGATCAGGAATGTCGGAGCTTGGGTCAGGGAATGGATCAGGAATGGATCGGGAATGGATCGGGAATGGATCGGGAATGGATCAGGTGGATCAGGAATGGATCAGGGAAAGGATCAGGTGGATCAGGAATGGATCAGGAATGGATCAGGAATGATCAGGAATGGATCAGGAATGGCTGAGCTCGGGTCAGTCCAGGGGCAGGATCCAGATCCGGCTGCCAGAGCTGGACACTCCTGGATTAAACTCCCGGAGCCCCGGAGCTGGAGCAGGGGGAGAGGAAGGAATTCGGGGGCTGAGTGAAAACTTCACCAGAGCCCCACACGGCTCCGGGCTCGGGATCTGCCAAAACCTTTGCTTTAAAACCCACCCACAGCATTTCTACAAAAACTTGGGAAATAAATTGCCTTTCAATGAAATCCCAGGAAAGGCACCTTGGGCAAGGGGCTGCCTGGAGAGGGAGAAGCAACATCCCAAAATCCCAGGGGGACACAGGATTTTGGGAGGGGGCTCAGCCTTTCCCAGCCCAAACCTCCCGGGCTGAGCTCAAAGAGCCAGAAAAGCCTTTGGAATTCTCGCTCCAACAGCCCTGCCAGGGGAATTTTGGCTTTCCAGCCCGATCCTATTAAAAGAAGTTTCTTTGTGAAAGCTCTGGGATTTCAGGGACACCCAGGATTCAGAGCTGGGAGTTAAACCTGTCGGTTTTTCTCTTGACTTTCTGTTCACACATTAAGAAAATAAACCGAGAAATGAGCAAAAGCCAAAAATCTTGGCTGATTTCCACCCAGATACGGCACTAAAAGGGATCGACTCCATAAATAAATTTAGGTGGGGGGCACTTCCCGGGAGCTCAGCCCCTTCCCGAGTCCCATTCCCGCGATCCATCAGTGCCACAGGGAATCAGTTCAGGTCTGAAGTTCGGGATATAAAGGGTTAAAACTGCCCTAAAATCTCTTGGCATTGCCTTGGAGTTGTGGGATGGAAAAGGCAGGAATTTGCTGCCAGTGCTCTCCACCTGCAGCCTGAGCTGCTCCGATTTCCCACTCCGGAGCTTTGTTTCCTTTGGGAATTCCGATTTTCCCGTGGGCACGGGAGGATATTCCAGAGCAGGGCTTGATATGAATCCTGGAAAGCAAAAATTCCTTTGGTGCCATTTTGGACATAACAACAGAACCCTGGGATTTAGGGAGACCTCCACCAGCACTGGAAAATATCCCTTTTTGGGGATAGAATTCCATCCTTTCCTATCCAGGGATATTTATATCCAGGGATATCCATCCTACATTATTCCAGCCTATCCTCTTTTTTTCTGGGGATATTGACCAATCTTATCCTATTTTTAGGGGGTATTATTCCATCGTATTCTGTTTTATTTGGGATATTATTCCATCCTATCCTATTTTATTTGGGAATATTATTCCTATCCTATCCTATCCTATCCTATCCTATCCTATCCTATCCTATCCTATCCTATCCTATCCTATCCTATCCTATCCTATCCTATCCTATCCTATCCTATCCTATCCTATCCTATCCTATCCTATCCTATCCTATCCTATCCTATCCTATCCTACTTTATTTGGGAATATTATCCCTATCCCTATCCCTACCCTATTCCCATCCACCCCTTGGATCTCTGTTCCTATGGAATTCAGGAGGATATGAATTAAAAACGGGGATTTAGGAAGACAAAACTCCCTTATGTGACTCTGCCACCATGAAATTAAAATATTCCCAAGGAAATACAAATACTTCCCTCTCTGCAAGGGGGAAAACCAAATTATTTTGGCAATTTCCAACCAGGATTTTTTTCCGAGTGGGAATTTTTGCCTGAGTGAGAACTTTTATCTTGGTGGGGACTTTTCCCGGTGTCTCATTCCCTCTCCTTCCTTGCCCAGGCGCTCCGGTGGAGACGTTCCTGTCGGAGCGCGGCCCTGCCGTGCATCCCGTGGCTCCGCGGCCTCCCAGGCAGGGAAAACGTTCCCGAGCCGCCTTTTCCCACAGCCAGGTGATCGAGCTGGAGCGGAAGTTCAGCCACCAGAAGTACCTGTCGGCCCCGGAGCGAGCGCACCTGGCCCGGCACCTGCAGNAGGGGAAAACCAAAATATTTTGGTGATTTCCAAGCAGGAATATTTTTTCTGACTGGGAATTTTTACCTGAGTGAGAATTTCAATCCCAGTGGGGAATTTTCCCAGTGTCTCATTCCCTCTCCTTCCCTTCCCAGCCGCTCCAGTGGAGATGTGACTCTCTCACCATTAAATTAAAATATTCCCAAGGAAATACAAATACTTCCCTCTCTGCAAGGGGGAAAACCAAATTATTTTGGCAATTTCCAACCAGGATTTTTTTCCGAGTGGGAATTTTTGCCTGAGTGAGAACTTTTATCTTGGTGGGGACTTTTCCCGGTGTCTCATTCCCTCTCCTTCCTTGCCCAGGCGCTCCGGTGGAGACGTTCCTGTCGGAGCGCGGCCCTGCCGTGCATCCCGTGGCTCCGCGGCCTCCCAGGCAGGGAAAACGTTCCCGAGCCGCCTTTTCCCACAGCCAGGTGATCGAGCTGGAGCGGAAGTTCAGCCACCAGAAGTACCTGTCGGCCCCGGAGCGAGCGCACCTGGCCCGGCACCTGCAGCTCACCGAGACCCAGGTGAAGATCTGGTTCCAGAACCGACGCTACAAGACCAAGAGGAAACAGCTGGTGGCCGGGATGAGCCGCTCGGACTCGCGCCAGGAAGCGGCCGAATTCCCGGGAATGTCGCTGCTGGCGCTCAGGAGCGCCTGGGCCTACCTGCCCTGCCTCTACTACGGCAATTCCTGGAGCCACTCCTGGTAGAAACTGCTGCCTTAGGTGGAGAATATCCTTAATTTGGGATGTTAAGGAGTATTTCCTGAGTGTTTCCTTAAATCCAGAGGGGAGGGATTTCTGTGGCAGCTCCAAGTTCTCCCGGCACTAAAGCTGAAATAACCAAAACAAGCCCAGAATTTTGAGAACAATTAATTCAGTCATTTATTTCAATGTTTTGGGGATTCCCAGGGAATCCGAGGCTGCTCCATCCCTGGAAGTGCCCAAATCCAGGCTGGATGGGGCTTGGAGATGAGAGCACCTGGCACTCTTGAATGGCTGGAGCCCCTCCTGGTAGAAACCGGGTTTTTAGGTGGAAAATATCCTTAATTTTGGATATTAAGGAATATTTCCTGAGAATTTCCTGAGTGTTTCCTTAAATTCAGAGCAGAGGGAATTCACTGGCACCATTTTGTAGGAGCAGCTCAAAGTTCTCCTGTCACTAATGCCAAAATAACCAAAACAAGCCCAGACTGTTAATAACAATTAATCCAGCGTTTGATTGCAATGCTCTGGGAATTCCCAGGGAATCCAAGGCTGCTCCATCCCTGGAAGTGCCCAAATCCAGGCTGGATGGGGCTTGGAGCTGAGGGTACCTGGCTTTACCAGCCCAGCCTCTACTACAGGAATTCCTGGAGGAATTTTTTAGGTGGAGAATATCCTTAATTTTGGATATTAAGGAATATTTCCTGAGTATTTCCTGAACTATTTCCTGAGGATTTCCATAAATCCAGAGGGGAGGGATTTCAGTGGCAGCACTTTGTAGTTCAGCACGAAATTCTCCCATCACTAACACGGAAATAACCTAAAAAAGCCCAAAATTTTAATAGCATTTAATTCCCTGTCTTTGGTTGGAATGCTCTGGGAATTCCCAGGGAATCCGTGGCTGCTCCATCCCTGGAAGTGCCCAAATCCTGGTGCCCCAGAGGTGCCCTGGATGCCCCCGGGGAGGGACAATGGGGCAGTGCCAGATGAGTTTTGCATATCCGGGTGTTGGTGCTGCCGGAACATTCCCAAGCATTTAAAGCAGCAGCAGCAGCTCTGAGGTGGAATTTGGGGGTTGGAGTCATTCCCAAGGGCTCTTCCAACCCAAATCATCCCAGGATTCCATGGACCAGCCCAATTCCCAGCGCTGGAACAGCAAGAGGATGATCCCAGCAAGTGGTTTTTAGGGGAAAAAAAACCATTCTCACTTGCAGAGTGCCAAAAATTTAAATTTTTTAAAACTAATTATACTTAAAACTTAAGGTGCCATCAATTCCATGGGGAAAGTGTGGGAATAAAGGAGAGTTCCTTTATTATTTCCTTTTTTAGATGGAAAATATCCTTAATATTGGATATTAAGGAATATTTCCTTAAATATTTCCTGAATATTTCCTTAAATTCATTTTAATGCATTTTCTCAGCTGGACTAACTCAGCAAAGCTCTGCTGTGGCAGATTTAATATCCTGGAATTAAAAATCCATGGAGGTTTCTTCCCTGGGAAGCTCCAGGAATGTTGCTCTGGTTCCTGCTCTTCCCGGGAAAACCTCGGAGCAGGGAGATTCCCAGAGCAGACAACAAAAACTGGGAAGGAGCTGCCTGGATTCACCCTTTTCCCACAGGATTCTTCAGGATCTGCCTCGTGAATCCTGTGAGCTCCCAGGCTCAGAATTCCAGGGGCAAAATTCCAAGAGGCAGAATTCCAGGGAAGGGAGGGCCGGGAGCGGAGCCCTTCGCGGGGAGTTTCTCGCGCTATCGGAACTTCTCTCCTTTGGAGGCCGCGCCTTCGGAATTGTCTCCCAGTAACTTTTGGCGTCTCCGAGTAACTTTTCCTATCTCCAGCTCCACTCCTGCCCCAGTGCCGAGCGTCCCCCGGCCCGGATTCCAGGAGGGAAGGACATCTCCTCGCCGCTGTTGCAAAGTGTTGCCATCCCTGCCCCGCAACAACAAAAATCCCTTTATTGACCTCAAAGCCGAGTCCCGCCTGGGAATGGCCCCTCCCGAGGGCAACTCCTGCCCGGATCCCACGGATTTCCCAGGCAGACCCTTGGGATGCTGCCGGAATCCAGGCGGAGATGCCGAGTTTGCACTGGAACCGTTGGGAAACAGCGCGGAGAATCCCGCGGATGGGATGGGAATGTTCCAGTGGGAAGGATTGGGTTGGGCTGGGAAATGGGATGAGAACTGGGAATGGGATTTGGACTGGAAATAAAATCTGAACTGGGAATGGGATTTGGACTAGAAATGGGATCTGAACTGGAAATGAGATCTAAACTGGAAATTAAATCTAAACTAAAATTGAGATCTAAACTGACTATGAGATCTAAAGTGAAAATTAGGTCTAAACTGGAAATGAGATCTAAACTGGACAGGAGATCTGAACTGGAAATCCGATCTGAACTGGAAATTAAATCTAACCTAGAAATGAGATCTAAACTGAAAATAAAATCTAAACTAAAATTGAGATCTAAACTGACTATGAGATCTAAAGTGAAAATTAGGTCTAAACTGGAAATGAGATTTAAACTAAAAAAGAGAACTAAACTTAAAATGAAATCTAAAATGAAAATTAAATCTGAACTGAAAATGAGACCTAAACTAAAAACTAGATCTAAACTGAAAATGAGATTTAAACTAAGTGAGATCTAAAGTGAAAATAAAATCTAAACTGAAAAATCTAAACTAAAAATGAGACTGAAACTGAAAATGAGATCTCAGCTGGACATGAGACCCAAAGTGAAATTAAACCTGAACTGAATTCCTTGGATGATTTTTGGGGAGTGCTGCTGCCACGGCCTCTGGGATTGTGCCCATTCCCACTCCCGCTCCGGGACCCTTTGGAATAAAGGCTGCAGGATCTGTGTGGGAACGAGCTGCTCCGAGGGCTTTTATCTGGGATTGGGGATTTTATCCTGGGTTTGGGGGTTTTATCCCAGGTTTGGGGTTTTTATCTTGAGTTTGGTGTTTTTATCCCAGATTTGGGGGTTTTATCCCAGGTTTGGGGGTTTTATCCCAAGTTTGCCAGTTTTTTTATCCAAGGTTTGGGGTTCCTATCTCGGGTTTAGGAGTTTTATCCTGGATTTAGGGTTTTTATCCTGGGGTTGGGGGTTCTATCCCAGGTTTGGGGTTTTTATCCCAGGTTTGAAGTTTTTATCCTGGATTTGGGGGTTTTATCCCGGATTTGGGGGTTTTATCCCAGGTTTGGGGTTTTCACGCCAAGTTTGGGCTTCTTTCCATCCCTGTTCCTGCTGTGAGTGGCTCCGAGTGTCCCAGCAGCACCAAGAACTGGGACACAACTCCCTGGAGCGAGGTTTGAGTGAGGAATTATCCCAAAATCCTCATCCATCCCGATTTTTAGGTCCTCTGCCCCCAGTCCTGCTCCATCCCTCCTCCATCAGGCACAACGCACTCCAGAGCATCCCCTGATCCTATTTCTGGGGGATTTCCCCCCAAAAGTCAGAGTTTATAAATTAAGTTCTTCTCTTATCACCCCCAGCTCCCACTGTTTCAGCACTATCCAGGGTTTTGGAAGCTCCATCCCAGTTTTTTCTGCTCCTGCTTTCCCCAGTCCTGGGGCAGGTTTGGGGTTTTTTAGGGCCATAAATACAGGGATTTATCCCGGGAATTGTCACTGTAGATGTTCCCCCTTGGACGGGGGAGAGGGACTGACCTTGGTCCCAGCTGTCCCCTCCCTCCCTCCTGCTGCTCTTCCCAAATGGAAAACGAGCTCCAGTCCCTGCCTTATTCCCAGTTTGAGTTTGTATCCCAGTAAATTAAAGAAAAATTACCAAAAAAAAACCCAAAGCAGGAATTAAATGGGAAAATGAGGTCTCAGGGGAGCTGGGAATGGATCCCAGAGCCCAATCTGGCTCTCCAGGCCCTGATCCCATTCCTCAGGATGGGAAAAGCTCCTTTCCAAGGGGGATGGTTTGTCCCAGGCAGGGACAGCCCTCGGCCCTACAGCTGGGGCTGGATTTGGGATCTCCCGGCCCGGATTGTCCCTGGCAGCAGGAGGATCCTGCTGAGCATCCCGACCCCACTGAGCATCCTGATCCCACTGAAGACCCTGATCCCACTCAGCATCCTGATCCCACTCAGCATCCTGATCCCAATGAGCACCCTGATCCTGCTGAACATCCCAATCCCACTGAGCACCCTGATCCCACTGAACATCCCAATCCTGCTGAGCACCCTGATCCTGCTGAACATCCCAATCCCACTGAGCATCCCAACCCCACTGAGCACCCTGATCCCACTGAACATCCCAATCCTGCTGAGCACCCTGATCCTGCTGAACATCCCAATCCCACTGAGCATCCCAACCCCACTGAGCATCCCAATCCCACTGAGCATCCCAATCCCATTGAGCACCCTGATCCTGCTGAGCACCCTGATCCTGCTGAGCATCCCACTGCTCCCAAATCCAGCCCACACAGCTGCTGCATCCCAAAATTTGCTGCCAAACATCAAAGCATTGGTGGGCTCCTGCCAAAAACTTCCCGGCTGGAGCAGGGATGAGGCAGCAGCTCCGGATCCGTCCCAGCTCTGTTCGGAGAAACCCCTGGGCTGCACCAGCCCTGCCCTCCCTCCTCTCCTCCCCACCCCCGAGGATTTTTATGGACACAAAACTCTCTTCCAGTTGGCTTTCCCTTTTTTTTTTCCAAGTACAAAGCACCAGGACAAAACAAACAAAAGGGGCTGAGCTGTTTGAGAATCAAATCCCCGGAGAGTGCGAAGGCATCAATCATTCCCAGGGGATAAATATCCCCTTGATTAATGAGGACCTGGAAAATCCCACATCCCTCAGCCCCAAGGAAGCAGAATTCCTGTTTGTGCTCAGGTAGGAAGGGAAAACATCGTTTAAATCCATTGTGATCCGCCGGGATTGCATCCATCGGGATTATCCCGGGGCTGGCGCTGCCCCTGCTCGGGGCCAAATCATTTCTTTAAAGGATTTTAAAAACTACCAGAAAAACAACAAAAGAGGGAGGGAGGGAGGGCGGGAGGAGGCTGCCCGTGGATAATGGAACTGCGGAGCAACATTTGCATGCCCCAAACCACATTCCTGGCACAAATCCTGGGATTGGAGCCAAGGAAAACTTCGGCTGGAGAGTTTGCAGGGCGGTGGGAACGGGTTTGGGACACGGAGCCGTCCCGGGGTGGGAAGGGCAAGGACACCCCTGGGGCGGCAGCAGGGGGGTTCTCCCGGAGAAGAGTGGGAAAGCTCCCGGGAATGAGGAGGAATCCTTTGGGATATGGGGATGATTTTCCAGGAGAGAGGGAAGCTGAGCCATAAGGACACTCCAGGAAGAGTCCAAAGCCTGGGCAGGGCTTGGAGCAATCTGGGATTGGGGCAGGTGTCCCGTGGGAATGGGCTGAGCTTTAGGGTCCCTCCAGCCCAGCCCATTCCATGATTCCACAATCCACAAGGATTCCGAGCTCTTAAAATCCCGCAAGGATTTTTGGTATCGATTGCTCTCATCGTGGATGCTCCTGTTATCCATGGAAAGCCCTCACCTCTTCCCGATCCAGCTGCAGCATCCAGGGCAGGGCCTCGGGGGGAGCCACATCCCTATTTTTGGTTCCCTTGGAAGCAGCAATGCCGAAGGGATTTGGGGAAGAATGGGAGAATCCAAGTGGTTCAGCCATCCAGGCAGATTTCCACAGCTGGTGGGGGAAAAACGGGATAAAAGGGAGGGGGAAAGGGCTTTGGAAATGTGGGAAATGCAGCTTTAGGGATTGGTATTCCCATGGGAAACTCCTGCACAAAAACTGAATGTTCACACTGGAAACATTCTGGTTGAAATTCCCAATTTTTTTTGCCCCTTTGGAGCCCACCCTGGCCAAGCCCCGGGCGTTCCCTCTGCTCCAGGGAGAGCCGAATTCCTGGGATTTTCCCGCTGCCCGGGGGAGTTGCGGGAGCTGCCAGGGACAGCAAGGACACGCGGGAGACTCCCGGGACATTCCCACTGGATGCTCCCGGGGCCGGGGGAGGATCCTCCCCGTTCTGCCCGGTTCTGTTCCCACCGGGGGCTTTTTCCAGCACCGATTCCAGGATTTCCAAGGGGCACCAGCCATGCACGGCATTCCCAGGAATTCTTCTCATCCAGAGGTTTTTGGGACAGATTTCCAAAGGAAGAGGTGGTGAAAGCTCAGAGCAAGGGCAGCCTGCCCTCCACGCATCCTCTCCAGCCCTGCATTCCCACCCGGAGCCTCCAGAGGGATATTCCAACTTTTCCAGCACCGTTTGGTTTTCCATGGAACAGTTTGAATATCCCAGAACTCATGAGGCTGGAGCAGGATCTCAAAGGAGGAGAAAGGGAAAGGGACACAAGCCTGGGAGTGAGATTGTGTCCTGGGAATGGGATCCAATTCTGGGAATGGGATCCTGTCCTGGGAATGGGATCCTGTCCTAGGAAAGGGATTCATTCCTGGGAATGGGATTAATTCCTAGAAAAGGGACACAGGCCTGGGAAAGGAATCCAATCCTGCGAAAGGGATCCAGTTCTGGGAAAGGGATCCAATCCTGGGAATGGGATCCAGTTCTGGGAAAGGGATCCAGTTCTGGGAAAGGGATCCGATCCTGGGAAAGGGATCCAGTTCTGGGAAAGGGATCCGATCCTGGGAAAGGGATCCAGTTCTGGGAAAGGGATCCAGTTCTGGGAATGGGATCCTGTCCTGGGAATGGGATCCAGTTCTGGGAAAGGGATCCAGTTCTGGGAATGGGATCCTGTCCTGGGAAACGGATTCATTCCTAGGAAGGGGATCCAATCCTGGGAAAGAGATCCTGTCCTGGGAATGGGATCAATTTCTGGGAATGGGATTCATTCCTGGGAAAGGGGCCGTGCCCTGCCGAGCCCGTGGAGCCGAAGGGGTAAATCCAGGGATCTGGGCCCTCTGGAGAAGCCTCCCCTCCCGGTACTTTTCCACCTGGAGGACTCCCCGGCGCCGCGGCGGGAAGGGGGGGATTAGGGCGAGTCCTGGGCAAACAGAGTGGGGGGAGCAGCCGGCACTGCCCGGAGAATCCCAGAGCTCTCCTGGGGCCTCTGCCGTCGGGAGCCGCTTTCCCATTGGGAATGGCAGCACCTGGAGGGGACTGGGAGGATTTCCAGGGAATGGAGACACCCTGGAGGAACTTCCCCAGCAGGAGAGCGTCCAAAGGCTCCACAAACACGGATCTCACTGGGATGGGGCCAGGATGGATGGAGCTGGGATGGATGGGGCTCATTCCCTGTCCTGGGAGCAGGAATGGGGCCGGGATGGATTGGGTTGGGATGGATGGGACTGTGATTGATGGAACTGGGATGGATGGGACTGGGATGGATGGAACTGGGATGGAGAGGGCTGGGATGGAAGGGACATGGATGGATGGATGGATGGACGGATGGACGGATGGATGGATGGATGGATGGACGGATGGACGGATGGATGGATGGATGGATGGATGGATGGATGGATGGATGGATGGATGGATGGATGGATGGATGGATGGATGGATGGATGGATG
Organism: Notiomystis cincta; assembly: GCA_013398075.1. Lineage (NCBI taxonomy): Eukaryota > Metazoa > Chordata > Aves > Passeriformes > Notiomystidae > Notiomystis > Notiomystis cincta. The sequence goes on along the minus strand of VZRX01038985.1, from coordinate 9,273 downwards.
GATGGATGGATGGATGGATGGATGGATGGATGGATGGATGGATGGATGGATGGATGGATGGATGGATGGATGGATGGATGGATGGATGGATGGATGGAGCTCATTCCCCATCCTGGGAGCAGGGATGGGGCCGCCAGAGGTGGCAGCAAACTCCAGATGTTCCTCTGGAATGGGGCAGATGTTTTCCTGGAGCTGGGGCTGGGACCCCTTTGGTGCAGCCAGGTGATGTCGATCCTTCTCCAAATTCCCTGTGGAGCCTGCCTGGAGCACCACCAGCATCCCTGGGATCTGGGGCAGGGAGATTCCCTAGGGAATTCCCAGGAGATTTTTCCCCAAATATTGGTGTTTTCATGTGGAATCTGCACCATCCCTCAGCGAGCTGCCCCCACATCAGGCTTTCCCCTCAAATGTTGCCTCATTCCCGGCTGTATCCATTAAAAAGGAGGGAATGGGGAGAACCTGCACCAATCCTGCTCTGCTCCTACAGCAGATTCCCAGGAAACCCCAAACTTCCAGCTAAAAACTCAGGGAATGGAGATCCCATTGGAGCTGGCACTGATCCTTCCCTGCTCCTGCAGCAAGACCTCAGGAAGCCCCAGAATTCCATTAAAAAAAGAAGGAATGAGGATGACCCTCAAGTCGGCACCAGTCATTCCCTGCTCCTGTGACAGGTCTTCAAAAATTCCCAAAATTCCATAAAAAACCACCACGGGGGCTCAGCTCCCTGAGTATTCCCAAAAATGTGATGCCCTGGGTGAAATGAGCACCAGGAGGTCCCAAATCCCGGAGGATTCCGGCCATTCCCACCCCAATTCAGGAGCCACAATTCCACAGTCAGGAGGATTTTAGGACCAAAATCCTGGAGCAGGAATCTGGGAATTCTTGGAGGCTCCTCTGCAGGAGCTGCCTCAAGCCCAGGCTCGGCTCATTTTCCTCCTCCCAGAAGGATTTTCCTCCTCCCTAAATGGAGTTTCCTCTTCCCAGGATGGATTTTCCTCCTCCCAGAAAAATTTTCCTCCCACAGAATAGATTTTGCTCCTCCCAGAAGGATTTTCCTCTTCCCAAATTGGATTTTCCTCNAGCTCCCTGAGTATTCCCAAAAATGTGATGCCCTGGGTGAAATGAGCACCAGGAGGTCCCAAATCCCGGAGGATTCCGGCCATTCCCACCCCAATTCAGGAGCCACAATTCCACAGTCAGGAGGATTTTAGGACCAAAATCCTGGAGCAGGAATCTGGGAATTCTTGGAGGCTCCTCTGCAGGAGCTGCCTCAAGCCCAGGCTCGGCTCATTTTCCTCCTCCCAGAAGGATTTTCCTCCTCCCTAAATGGAGTTTCCTCTTCCCAGGATGGATTTTCCTCCTCCCAGAAAAATTTTCCTCCCACAGAATAGATTTTGCTCCTCCCAGAAGGATTTTCCTCTTCCCAAATTGGATTTTCCTCCTCCCAGGATGGATTTTCCTCTTCCCAGAATGGATTTTCCTCCCTCCAGGGGTGTTTTTGTCCTCCCAGAAGGATTTTTCCCCCCTCCACAATGGATTTTCCTCCTCCCAAAACACTCTCAGCCTTTGGAAGAGGAATTTATTTGGAGCACCAAAATCTCCTGGATTTCCACCCATTCCCTCATTTTCATTTTCCGTTTTCCCCACTCCCACTGAATTCCTCAGGAAATATCCAGTATTTTCTCTCTCCCTCCAGGCTTTTTGCTGGAGTTTTTTCCTGGCTGCCCAGGGCTCCTCACCCTCGTCTGAGCTGCTGAAAGGAGGGATTATTCCCTATTTATCCAGGATTTTTCCACTCCTCTCCCAGGCACAGCAGCCCCGGGAGCATCAATCTGCACCTTTCTCTTGTCACCTGCTCTATGGAGCCCAGCTGAAAGCAAATAAAATAACAAAAAAAATCACATAAAATAAATTTAAATAAAGGTGATGGATGGATTCCATGGATCCGGGCTGGGATCTGCAGCTCCCAGGAGTTTCAGAGGGTTCAGCTTCCTGCAGCCAACGAGAAATTGATTTTTTTTTGGCAAACCTCAAAGAAAAAGGTGAAAAAGAAAACAGCAGGAAATCCTGGTTTTCCTCTTCCCACCCTAAACTGGGATTATTGGCGTGGGAAACAAGGCAGGAGGTGAGCGAGGTAAAGGTGAGGATGCTCTGAGCTGTTGAATTCCAGCCTAAAAAAACCCAAAATTGGTGATATTTAGGGCTGGATTCCATCAGGATATTGTTGTTTCCTTGAGCATTTCCCACCTGGATCCTGCATTGGTAAACAGTAAAAAAAACGCAACATTTTTTATAAAATTTTATATTATTTTTGCTGCAGAAAAAAAAAAAAANAAATATTAGTAAAAAGTCTTCTTCATCTGATTCTAAAAAAAAAAAAAAAAAAAAAAACAAACAAAAACCAAAAAGTAGATTAAAAGTTCCTCATCCTCCCTTAAAGAACTCAGAGGAAAAAGCAGAATTTGGGTCAGAGATGGGAATAAAATCCAGGATTTGAGGTCAGAGACCAGGGTAAAATCAGGGATTTGGGGGTCACAGATGGGGCTAAAATCAAAGATTTGGGGTCACAGACCAAACTAAAATCCAGGATTTTGGGGTCATAGACTGGGCTAAACCCAAGAACTTTGGGTTCACAAACCAGGCTAAAATCCAGGATTTAGGGTCACAGATGGGGCTAAAATCAAAGATTTGGGGTCACAGACCAAACTAAAATCCAGGATTTTGGGGTCACAGATTGGGCTAAAATTCAGTGTTTTGGGGTCACAGATGGGACTAAACCCTAGGATTTTGAGGTTGCACACTGGGGTAAATCCCAGGATTTTGGGGTCACAGACTGGGCTAAAATCCAGGATTTGGGGTCACAGACTGGACTGAACCCCAGGATTTTAGGTCACAGACTGGGCTAAAATCCAGGATTTTGGGGTCACAGACTGAGCTGAATCCCAATATTTTGGGGTCACAGATTGGGATAAACCCCAGGATTTTGGGGTCACAGACTGGGCTAAAATCCAGGATTTTGGGGTCACAGATGGGACCAAACCCCAGGATTTTGGGGTCACAGGCAGGGCTAAAATCCAGGATTTAGGGGTCAGAGACAGGGCTGAACCCCGGGATTTTGGGCGAGTTTGTGGCCCCGCTCCAGAGCAGCCTCCCCCTGCAGAGCCCGGCGGGAATCGCTTCCCCCGGAGCCGTTAAAGGAATTAAATCCCGTGGGCAAACAGGAAAGTTTTTATTCCCTTTGTGGCCGAGCGTGGCAGAATCCGGGGGGGAGAAGGCGCGGCCGGAAAACCTTTCCAAGCTCGAGCCCTCCAAGACAAACAGGGAAGGGGAATGGGCAGAGGGAGCGCTCCGAGGGCAGCCGGAGAGCGAGCGAGGAACCGGCGCAAGGCTCGGGCCCGGAGAGCAAACACGGCCCGGATCCGGCCCTGACCCAGAGTTTGGGGCGTTTGCCATGGGAATCTGGGGGGGTTTCATCAGGGAATTGATGGGATTTGATCAGGGGATCTAGGGGATTTGAGCAGGGAACCTGTGGGGTTTGACCAGGGAATTTGTGGGATTTGCCATGGGAATTTGTGGGATTTGCCATGGGAATCTGTGGGATTGACCAGGGAATATGTGGGATTTGACCAGGGAATCTGGGGGATTTGCCATGGGAATCTGTGGGATTTGACCAGGGAATCTGGGGGATTTGCCATGGGAATCTGGAGGATTTGCCCAGGGAATCTGTGGGATTTGACCAGGGAACTTGTGGGATTTGACCAGGGAATTTATGGGATTTGCCATGGGAATCTGTGGGATTGACCAGGGAATATGTGGGATTTGACCAGGGAACTTATGGGATTTGCCATGGGAATTTGTGGGACTGACCAGGGAATTTATGGGGTTTGCCCAGGGACTATGTGGGACTTGACCAGGGAATTCGTGGGATTTAACCAGGGAATCCGTGGGATCCACCAGGGAATTCGTGGGATTTGCCGTGGAAATTTGTGGGATTTGCCCAGGGAACCTGTGGGATCTGACCAGGGAATTCATGGGATTTGCCATGGAAATTTGTGGGATTTGCCCAGGGAACCTGTGGGATCTGACCAGGGAATTCATGGGATTTGCCATGGAAATTTGTGGGATTTGCCCAGGGAACCTGTGGGATCTGACCAGGGAATTTGTGGGATTTGCCATGGGAATCTGTGGCTGCTCCATCCCTGGAAGTGTCCCAGGCTCGGTTGGAGCAAGGTGGGATAGGGGGAGGTGTCCCTGCAAACGTCCCTGAAAAGTTCCTCCAATCCCTGGGAATGGGATTTATTCCTGGGAAAGGGATCCTGCCCTAGGAAAAGGATCCTGTCTGGGAATGAGATCCTCTCTGGAGAAAGGGATTCATTCCTGGGAATGGGATTCTCTCCTGGGAATGGGATTCATTCCTGGGAAAGGGATCCTGTCCTGCAGTGCCCGTGGTGCTGAAGGGGTAAAATCCAGGATCTTCCATTCCCAGATTCCAGGATTTCTCCTTTCACCCCTCAAGCCCGGAGTTCTCCCAGCGATTTTTTCCTTTCTCCCCTCTCCTCCACCTCTCGTTTCCTTCCAGATCCGCAGGAAAAGCAGCACTTGGGAATTCTGGCCCACATGGAGCTTCCCGCAGGAAATCCAAGGAAATCCCATGGAAATCCCTTCCCAAGGATTTTCCCACCACGGTTTTTCCCAGTTCCAAAGGATCCCTTAGTGGCAGGAGGAGAATCCCGGCCCTGAGGGGACAGAGGTGCCACCAAGTGCTCCCTCGGAGCCATCCCAGGAATGTCATGGAATTGGGAACTGGGAAAGATTCCAGGAGGTGGGATCTGAGCTGTGGGTGGGGTGGCACCTCCAGCAGCTCCTCCATCCTCCCCAGAGCCATCCCGGGAGTTTGATGGGATTGGGAAAGTTGGGAAAGATTCCAGGAGGACCCATCCCGGACTCATCTCATGGGCAGGAATTCCCAGTTTCTGGAATTCCCCATTTCTGGAATTCGCAATTTCTGGAATTCCCCATTTCTGGAATTCCCAATTTCCACTTAAGGGCTGTCAACAGAACCAGGGGGAGCCAGCTGGGATGTTCTGCACAATTCCAGCTTTTCCATCCAGGGAAAAATCCTCCCTTCTCCCATCCCTGAATCCCCTGGGCTCCAGCACCTCTTCCCGACCAAATTTTTTCCAAAAAATTCTGAATTTTTTTGGAATTTCCCCCCCCCCCCAAAAAAGCAAATTATCCTCCAATCCCTTGCCTGCTCCCAAAATAATCCTTCGAGCTCAGCTCTGGGTTTTTAAGGTTGGATATTTCATTTTCCAGTCAGTGCTCGGGAAAGGGGAATGTTACTCCAAATCCCAGTTTTTGGGCCAGATTTGGGGTGAGGATCGGGCTCTGCCGAGGTCCCTGGAGGGGAGAAGGAGGAAAACTGAGGGATTAGAAGGAAAAAGGACCTGGAGGAATCCTGGATCCTCCTGGTAATGCTGGAAAGAGCCAAAATTAGAAACCGGGGAGCGCTCGGAGAGACAAAACCCCAAATTGGGCCAAAACCACCCCAAAAATCCCAAGGGAGGGGAGGAATTCCTGCTGCACCTGGCCCGGCCTTGGGAATTCCCATGGCATGGAAGGGGCTGCTCAGGGCACCAAAGTCCCTGTGGAAAGCCAGGAATTTTCCATTTGGAGCTGGAACAGTCATTCCCCAGTGGATGTTTACAAATTTACTATTTTGGAGGAGATTCCCATTTTTTTTCCCTTGGGATCTCCTGTGGCCCAGGGAGAGCTGAATCCCTTGGATGATCCTGACTCTGCTCAGCCCAACTTCCAGGGAATTCTTCCCCCCTCAGCCCCAGCACCAATAAATGGGATTTTTGTTCCCTTTTTATTCCAGGGGAAGGGAAGATCCGAGGCAATTCCAGCATTTCCTGAGGTTTTCCATCAAATCCTGCAGCAAATTCAAGAGAAACTCAACAATCAGCAGCTCCCTCCCCGTGCACTTCATTGTAGGGGAGGAAAACCTCGAATCCTTTGGGAATTTGGGAATTCCTGCTGCTGCAGGAGCCGAATTCCAGGGGGTTTGGTTGGGAATTCCCGGCCAGGGCAGTTCCAAAACTCTCCAGCGGCTCCTAGAGGAGCGCGAGGGGGAGCAGCCAGGCTGGAAAACACTCCCAGAAGGATTTTCCTCCTCCCAGGATGGACTTTTGTCCTGATTTTCCATCTTTCAGGATGGATTTTCCTCCTCCCAGAAGGATTTTCCCCCTCCCAGGATGGATTCTCCTCTTCCCAGGATGGATTTTTCCCCTCCCAAGATGGATTTTCCCCTCCCAGAATGAATTTTCCTCCTCCCAGGATGGATTTTCCTCTTTCCAGAATGAATTTTCCCCCTCACAAAAAGGATTTTCCCACTCCCAGAAGGATTTTCCTCTTCCCAAAATGGATTTTCCTCCTCACAGAAAGAATTTTCTTCCCCCAGAATGGATTTTTCTCTTCCCAGAAGGATTTTCCTCCTCCCAAAATGGATTTTTCCCCTCCCAAAATNGATGGATTTTCCTCCCCCCAGGATGGATTTTCTCCTTCCCAGGATGGATTTTCCTCTCCCAGGATGGATTCTCCTCCTCCCACGGCACGAGGCCGAAGGGCTCAGCCAACGCTAGAAGGCACCATTCCCTCTGGGATGAGCCGGCCCCTCCCTCCTTCCCAAGGAAAAACACAACCAGGAGCTGGAAAAGGACCGGAAAATCAGGATATTTTTATTTCCTCGAGCTCCAGTGCCACACCCGTAGCAGCATTTCACACCCGGCCCCCGCAGCGGTAAACAATGGAAAAAAAAAAACACTTTCATTTTTATTTTTATTTTGTTTTTGCCGAGGCAAAAATCCAAACAAAAAACCCGGGATTGAGAACTGCAGAAGTTCCTCATCCTCCCTGGAATATCTCTGTGCGTTCGTGGCAGAGCAAGCAGCAGATTTGGGGCTAAAATCCAGGATTTTAGCTCGGAATTGCAGGACAACTTCCAAAGGCAAACCTGGGATTTTGGGGATGGGGATTTGGGAAAGGATTTTCCCACGGATCCAGCACAACTTCCAAAGGCAAACCTGGGAGGGATTTTTGGGATGGTGAAGGGGATTTGGGAAGAGATTTTTCCCATGGATCCAGCACAACTTCCAAAGGCAAACCTGGGAGCGGTTTTCAGGATGGGACTTTGGGAAGGGGATTTGGGAAAGGATTTTCCCTGCAGATCCAGCACCAGCAGTTGGAAAATTTGAAATATTCCTGCTGCAGGTGGACCTCTGGAATAAGAACAACTGGGCTGGTTTTGTTGGATACCCAGGGTGATCCAAGTGGATTTTCCTCCTCCCAAAAGGATTCTCCTTTTCCCAGAGGATTTGCCCATTCCCAGCTGAGGAAGAGCGAATTCCCAACAGAACTCGCTGACCACTTTTGTTCCCACCCCTCGGGAGCTTCCCAGGAATCTCCCCCTCTCCAAAGCCCCCTCCCAGCCGCCCTTCTCCAGGATTTTGGTGTCTCCCGACTCCCAGGTTACTCCAGGGAGGAGCTGAGCTTCTCCCCAGGCAGAAATACCCAAGGAGCATCCAGAGGAAGAGGATCGGGAATCGCTCCAGTTCCGGCTCCAGAGGCATCACCCACATCACCCTCACAGATTCCTCGGCGTCAAAGTCATCCCAAAATTCCACTTCCATGGGAATTTTCCAGGCACTTCTGGCTCTGGGAGTGACTCTCCAGTTTCTCAAGGAAAAAATCCAAGGCTGTCTCAGCTCCGAGAGCTCCAGACCCACCCAATCCAGGAGCTTCCAGCTGGATTTTTCCACTTTAAGGCACAGGGAGCCTTTGGCACAGGGATTCACTGCGGGGAAGACACAAAGGCGGCGAAGAGCTCATTTCCCACCGGGAATGTTCCCACTGGGATCATTTTCCACTGGGATTGTTCCCATCAGGATTGTTCCCACTGGGATTGTTCCCACCGGGATCATTTCCCACTGGGATTGTTCCCACTAGGATTGTTCTCACTGGGATTGTTCCCACTGGGATTGTTCCCACCGGGATCATTCCAACTGGGATCATTCCCACCAGGAATGTTCCCACCAGGAACATTCCCACGGGGATCATTCCCAACGGGATCATTTCCCACCGGGATCGTTCCCACAAGGCACATGTGGCACCCCCAAGAGGGGGGCTTGGATTCTCCTGCTCCAAAAAAAGTGGGAAAGGGATGAGACCTGCTGAAATCCACACCTGGATGATGGGACAGCTCCAGGGCCACATTCCAGCCCCGGAGTTCCCGAGGCACATCCTGGGATTCCCAGCAAGGAGGTGACAATGGGAATATCCCAGGGAGGAGGGACACGGATCCTGGAGCTGGAATTTGCACATCCAGGATCCCAAAACCCCTCCTGATTTCCCAAAGGAGCGGATAAAGGATGGAATTTCCTTTGGAAGAGCCATTCCCAGCTGGAGCAGGGCACACAGGGAAGCTGCCACCGTTCCCTCTCAGCATTCCAAGCAGGAAAACCAAACTCAGGGAATGAAGAGCTTCTCAGGTTGGCTTTTCCCTGCTCCAGGTGGGATTTTTGTCCCTCCTGAACAGGGAGGAGTAGCTGGGAGGTGCCTTTGGATCTGCACTGGGATTTTCCAAGGATTTGAAGGTGCTTTGGAGCTGCCAGGACTCTGTAAACAGCAGCTCCAGGACCTCCCTTTCCCGGGAGCAGAGCAGCTCCAAGCATCCCCTGGGATCCCAGGAGAGCTCCTGGAATGGGATCAGGGAAGGAAAAACCAGGAATCAAGGAAGGGAGCTGCCACACCCCATAAAAATGTACCTTTAGCAAGAATAATTTTGGTTTAAAAAGCTGCATCTTTGGGAGCTGTAAAAAAATGGAATTTTTTTCCCCCCTCTCCCCCACCAAGGGATTTTGGGATCATCTTCTCAAAGCGATGTCCCCATTCCTCATCCTCCCAAGGGACTTCCCAGTACCTGGACAGGTGGAGGAGAAGCCAGGCCCCCACCTGGGGGCAAATGCTGGGGAATTAAAGCCAATCTGGCCATAAAATCAGTGATTTTGGGTCTCCCTTACACACGAGGGAAGAACGGAGCCCTTTTTGCAGCCAGCTGTAAAAGCATTTAAAAACCCACCCAAACACCTACATAGAAAAATAAAGGATAAACATTATCCAGCTATTTTATATTTATATAAAAATTAACTTCTCTGCCGGGATATTTTGTTTCTTTGCTGTAAAAATAAAAAATAAAAAACCAAAAAACAAAAA
>VZRX01038984.1:0-14252 GCA_013398075.1 Notiomystis cincta | reverse complement strand
ATAGCACTATAGGGTTTTTTGAGTTTGTGGTAGTTAATACTCTATTGAGCAGAGAATTGATGCCTCTCAAGAAGCTGATGCTGTCAAAAGATACAGAACCAACATTGTTATCAGTTTGGATGCCAGCTGTAGTGTAGTATCTGGGGTAAAGCATACTTCTGTAGAAAAGAAAACAAGCATTTGGGTTTTGCCTGTAAAAATTTCAAATTATTCTGTTTCCATCTTGTCTTTGAAAACCTCTTGGGAATTTTGACTGTCCCAAGAAAAATGTCATCATCACTTTCTTCTTAGGTCTAAAATGTTGTTACATGTTATGAGTGGCAGAATTCACTGGCAAAGTATACCTTTTAATATTGATAAAACCAATGCTTTTCATAATAATTTGCCTTGAGATATGGAGTAGTTCAAAAGCAAGACAGAGAAAAAGTAATAAAAAACCTAATAGGCGTCAGAGAAAGTGTCTGAAGTTGTAGACAGATATACGCCCACTACAGTGGTGACAGGAAGCATATCGTGGTTTCAGATGGTGGTATATTGTGTGAAAAATACAAATTGTGATCGTGGAGTGCTCTCAAAAGCTCGGTTTCTTAGCAGAAATACTGGAGGTGCCCTGGGTTCTCTGAAGAAGCTGAGTGACTGTATGCTCCTTGTAGAATTTTATGTCATTAAGCTACTGGCAGCGTGCAGTTCCTGATTTTAGCACTTGCTAAGCGTAACATCTTATTGCAGGCAGGGAAAATACCATGCCAAGTAGTGGCAGTAGGAAGGCTGTAATCCTTCTTAAACACATTGGGGACATTCTGATATTCTTAATGGTAATTCTTAATGGTTATTCTATAAACATTCTGGTAGTCTTAGGGATTTCCATTGAGCTTAGTTGAATGTTGGGCCTGAAAAAAACAGATGCCCTGCTGATTGTGTCATCCACCTTTTTTTCTGCCTTGGTTTTCTCCTGGTTTACCTTCAGGGATTATTCTAAAGATATTACAAAAAGGAGGAGTTTTGTTTCTCAGCTGGATTCCAGGAACGGAAATTTCTTCCTCCTTTGACTCAAAATTTCCATCGTTTCTGAAGTTAGGTGGCCACATCACTGCAAAACTTCCTACCATTTTCTTACATCATCATTCTTATCAATCTTCATATAATAAAGGAGCCTTTGCCACGTTTTTCTGAGTGGGTGGGTTTGTCCAGAGTTACGAAATCTGAAATCAGAAGCAGGTCCATGACCAGCTTTGAACCTGAGGAAACTCAGAATGGCAGTACTGCTGCCAGTTCTTTTATCAAACATTAGGCTTGTGATTGACAGTCAACTTGAAGGGCGTGTATTTCTCTTTTCAATTTGCCCTACTTGCATCAAAACTCCTACAGCTCATTTGAACCTCTCTAAATGTAGGGCAGTCTTAGGAGCCATCACAAATACTTGATATTATCTCAGAATGCTAGGAGTAATTATATATCCAGATACTTTGATATATAAACATAAAGACTAAATAATCAAAAATTGTGTATTTAACCTCTTAAAACCACCAGAATTAGGATGATATTAAACTCTGCATCAGTCAAAGTTTCTATTTTTCCTTTCTGGTGGACTTGTATTATATAATAATCATCTTTCAATCAAGTTTGGCAAGAACTGTGCAAACCTATTCTGTGTCCCTTGTGATAGACAGGGTAGAGTTAATTTGCTCATGACTCTCTGGGTGGTTTTTGTCCAGTGAGGTACAGAAACCTGAGTGTGCAAAGTGATAAAGTTTCCATATAAAACCATGACACGTGTGTATCCAGAGAAATTCCAGAGAAAACTATTTGTGGTCACATAAGGACTTGAAATATATATAAATGTGCTAACTAGGGACAAATGATATCATGTATGTTTGTATTAGACTTAGGACCTAATAAAACCATTCCACTGACATGAATGTAAGTTAGAAAGAAAGGAATGTGAGATTTTTCTGAAATAAAATTGCCTGGTTTTTCTTCCATTTTGCAGAGTTATGCCAGTTTTGGCTCAGGTAAACAGAGGACCACCCTCTATCTCATCAGCTTTCATACAGGTAGAGCTTGGTGTATGTTTTGTCCAGTCTTACTGTGAAGACTAACACCTTAGGTTTGGGTTGTGGGCACTAGGAAAAGCTCTTTACCTCTCATAAGTACTTCTGCCTGTAGGTATTGCTGCTCCAAAATTCTAATCTTGATCATTTGAAAATGGCTTAAATGTCCATACATACTTCCCAAGGTTATAAACACAACACAAGTGAAGATTTTCCTGACGAGAAGGATTTCCATAGAGCCTTGAATTCATTATATGATTGGTTGGTGCTATACTTCCATTCTGAAAACCTTATGCAGAACTCATTGTGTTAATTGCTTATTTGCAGATACAAAGCTCAGAATGAGACTTGCAGAATGTTGTATTGTCTGTGGGCAAGCAGGTGTTTTAAAATTTAATTTGAAATAATGTATATATGTTTCTTTGTTTCAGTGGAAGTTACTGAAGTTTCTCATTAGATTTTCCATAAAGTGCTGCTGAATGTATTCTTCCTTTGGATGCAAAGAATGTATCGGATATGGAGTCAATCTGCAGCTATCTTTTTCAAGAATCTAGACTTGCCATCTCTAATTAGATGCTGCATGGCCAAATTGATTCTGTAATGTACATTTGCATTAAAAACTGACTCCTAGAATTACTCAGATAGCTTGTAATGTTCACAGTTTGTATCTTGTCATTTTTCTGAGTTTGCAGATGTGAAAATTTTGTGCATCTGCAGCTGAAGACTTTTAGAGCACAGAAGCCTTTATAATTGAAGGCTTAGAAAATTTTCAACAGATTCTGCTTGTAAGGAGATTACATATTCTCAGATGGCTGTAAAATGCTGGATAAAAAGTCTAGATGATGGGGAAATAATAGCATGAAATTGATTGGGGTTTAGACGATCACCATTCCCACAAGAAGCAACATACTGATCTTGCACTCTTGGAATGGAGGGGTCAAATGAATTCCATTGCTATCAGTGTAATTTGCCTAAGTGTTGTTAAGATCTGGATGAAGTAACTGCACTGCTGTACATGTGCTATTCTTTTTTATATGTTCCTATTTCTCAGTAGGCTGAATTTTATTTTAATACTCACCTTAAATAGTACTTTGTCAAGGAAATACTGAATGTAGGAACGTCAAAGACGTCTCTTTATAAATATAGCAGTAATTGTTGCTGTGAAGTGCTGGAGAATTTTGTAGCTCCTGGATGGAGAGTGATTGCTGTGACTAGCATTAAGTAATCATCCTACAGTATTGCCTTGTGTCATCAAAAAAGCAGTTCCTAGCAAGGAATAAAAATCAAACCTAAGCATGAACAGATAGTTAAGATTATGTATTAACAGTGCATAATATATAAGTGAAAACTTCACAGGCTTTGCTTTGCAAGTTGCCTAGTTAAGCTTTCTAAATTAATGTTGCTACTAAAAAAAAGATTTTTGTCTCTGTTTCAGTTATTTTTCTGTTGCTGCTTATACTCTGTTCCATGTTAAAATGTATGAAATGAGAACCGAATTTTTATTAACTTATCTCCAGTTGTCTACTGAACCAGCTGTAATGTAGGTGTCTCCAACAGTGCCACAAAATTAATGGTACCATACACAGAGCACTTAGGTGATCATTAGAGCATCCCCCCGAAGGTTCAAACTACAATACCAGCCTAGTTTGGTGGCTGGGACTTTAAATTCTGAAATGTACAAAGGCTTAGGATTGTTTATTCCTTTAAAGCTTAGCTTGGAGGAGGAAATAGTTCAAACTACAGACATGACAGAAAGAGGCAAGGAGAACAGCAGAGCATCACTTTTCCTCCTAGAACATCAACTAAAATAAGTCAAGGCTTCCTGGTGTCAGGCCCTTAGCTGAATATTAGCAAGGGTGTATCTTCCTCACAGCATGGACTGAGAACTTGAATATTCATCTCAGTTTTTCTAGCTAAGTATTTAATTAACATGTGCTCCACATAATTTTGTTCTTTATTCTTCTCAGGTCTGTTTCAAATCGACTTGCCTCAAGGGGCTGAGGGAGGATGAGCGAGAATCTTGGGAAATGGGTAATCTGTTCCCATACCTCAAGATCAGATGAATGTGAGGGTTGAGGGTGGCAGAAAAGGGATTCTTTCCTTTGCTCTGGTTCTGTCACATTGTGCTGCATACTGTTCAGTCAATGCAAGCAGCAGTGTACTTCAGTTCCAGTGTCTCCTTGGATAAGGTGGTGTAGGTCAGAAGGAAGGCTGTATAAAACCCTAAATATCACCTCTTCTTGCTGCTGCTGCAGATGGAAGAACTGGGGCAGGCAGTGACCCCCAAACCTGACTTGCAACCCCTTACCCAGCATGGGCTGTTGCTGCCTCTGATTCCTCCCTCAGCTGCAGCCCTTGAATCTCCCAGATGCAGGTGTAAGCAAAGGTGGCAGTTTTTCTAATATTTTCCGGGGCTGTTTTACATCCCTGTGAAACCTACAGATAGTTGCAGGTACTGTGATAGCATTGCAGTAGAAATACAATACCACTGTGCTGCATTTCAAGCACAGTTTGGAAAGTACCAAGATAGTAAGAAGGTGTGACTGTGGTTTGTGGTGCTCTCTGTTAGCAACTCTCTTCATTCTAGCTTAAAGCGGAACAGTTTCACAAGGTTCAGGCTTGTCCTTAAAGGAGAAAAGGTGCTGTGAAGGGCTAAGTGGTATCAGAGGATAATACTGCCATCATCATATGATTGCCAAACTATTCTTTTGTCTGGTGCACTGCCCATTGCTGCCAGTTTGTCCATGCCTGAAGCTGGCTTTGATATGCAACATCACAGCTACCTTTTCCTGATTGTATGCATATGTTATGTTGACATTTTAACTTATTTTTGTTTCCAGGTAACCTCATGGGAGGTGAAATGGGCACTATTTTTTTTTTTTAAGTCAAAGTAAGGTGCCAAATTAAGCTTCTAAATTTTTTTTTTCAGTTTTTGTGTCTAGAAGGTTGTTTCTTGTTCTCAGTTACAGCTCTCACAGTGGAAAATTAATGTACCTATAGTATTGCCAGTAATTTCTGCTGTAAAGACATGCCCATGCTTTCATTTGTGGCAAAAGAATCACTTTTTGAAAGAAGGGCTAATAGATCTGTGTCTAAGAGTATATTAGGAGGGAAGATTAAATTCTTACCTCTGAAGTGGTAGAAGTAAAATGCTGTTACATTGCATTTCAATTTTGAGTGGTAATTCATTCTTATTAAAGACTTAATGGGATGCTGCCAAAGCTCAAGACAGTTGTTCGCATCCTTCTGAAGTCAGTTTCTAAGCTTTGCTGTTTGGAAACATGAGGAGAATGTCAATATGTATTCTTCTGGCCTATTTCATTTGTTTAACTAATCTTTTGATGCTGTAAAAGTAAACATTAGTCATACTTCTGTAGCCTCTGTGAGTTTTAAGTCATGATTTAAAAATTTGAAAGTAATCCATGTTAGTAAACATCTTTCTTGTTCCCTTTTTAAAGTTCTAGGATAACAATGTTGGCTGGGTTTTCAGTGTTTTCAGTCCAGTCTGTGGCTGGATGGATTCTGTGTCTCGTGCAATATGAAACTCCTGGATTTGTTACTTACCATACTGCAGGCACTTGGCACTAAACAAATTAACAACAGACCTTGCTATACTAAGATAAGAGGCTAATTTTACAGGTACAGCATTTCATAAATCACATTAGAGTTGACAGTTCAGAATTGGAGAATTAATTAATATTTAGAAATCTAGTCAAACGGGAATAGTTGTAGGCTTATTAGAAACCAATGTCACATTGCTGTTTGAATCAAAGATTTCTAGGTCAGAATGACTGATGTTCATGTGAATTTTCTTATATAAACATGACTAATGACTTTTGGAAGTCCACAGTTTTATCAGTTAATGTATCCTATATAACTGCTTATTTAACAGATGTAAGAGAGTGTTCCTGAAAGTACTTCACTCTTTATTATTTACTTATTTTTAATATCGTTTGACTGATGCTATGATAGTTCAGTCACTTGAAACATGCAAATTTGCTGACATCTGAACCTGAATTTCAGTTCTTTTTATTCTTCCACTGTGTAGATAAAGAAATCTGCTCATGACCTCAATGTGGCTTTATATCAGCTATTACTTGTACTGATTAAACAATTTGGAACTTTGATGGCGTTTGCAGTCTTAAATGACATTAGCTTTATTCTGTGAAATGAATTGGTTCAAAGTAAACCTGTGATATTTTAGGAATCCTAGATATGCCAAAGAATTTTATTTAGTTTAAAAATTTTTGTTAGAGGCAATGCATATTTCTGATATAAGGGGATACTTCCATAAAATAGACAAAAAGAAGAACACTCACAAGCTTTTCTAGGTTTGAATTCTAGCAGTGTCTTTGGAAGTCTTTCATGGTGGTTTGCTCATTTAACCTTTAGTCTGCTGTGGTATTTCATTTAGTCACCTGAACTTGTGCTTAACTAATGAATAAAATCTTTAATATTTCTTTAACTAATGAATTTCACATGGTTAACTGAAGTTCAGTTGGAATATCTATTAAATATCTGTTTGCAAATATTGCTTGTTTTAGAAGTTGTGTTCACCCAGGCTTTTCTGTACCTAAACTTTCTCTACAAAGCTTCACATTCTCAGTATCTGTAGCCTTTTTAGTTTGGCCTTTGAATGAATCATCATGAAAGAGTTGCTGGTTTGGGATAATGTGCACTGTAGTTCTTCTTGCAGCCTGGTACCTAATTTCAAGAACTAATGGACGTTTTAATAGTTTTAAAGTTTTGTTATCAGATGTTTGAGATATTTTGTGCCAGGAAGGTGGAAGATGAATGCCTTAATAGCAGTTTGTTGATGGTTTTTAATGTTTTTTAGTCAGTGTGGCAGACTGACCTGAAGGTTTGCACGGGAGACCTTTTGTTGTACAAGAAATTCTCTGCAGCAGATAATGTACAAACTCAGAAGATGGAACTTCATCTGCAGAGCTTCTGCATTGTGTAGATTCTCACTGATTGAAAGAAAGCTGTTAGTTTGATAGTGTGAACAAAGAGACTGATTCCCATTGCCTGTTATCACATGAGTCTCCTGTCTCAGAATGGGAGTCTTGCACTGACTGGATGTGATAGACTGTATTTCAAAAGTAGTAATTTTTGAAATACTAGTAGTTTTAAAAAGGGATAAAAAGAAACAACCAGAGTGTTTGTCAGAGTGAAAGAAAACCTTTTAATGTTTACACACAAAAAAGAACCCACCAAAACCACTAAATTATCACCTGTGTATATGCACTGGCTGTAGAAGTGAAGAAAATAGAGTTGTTAGTAGCTGAGAATTCAGTCACTCACTTTAAAACTCCACAGATTTGGAGAAGACCATTGTACTTACATAGTAAATGAGATGCTAAAGTTCTTGATTTTTATCTTAACCCTTCTTCTGTTTCTTTCTAGGTTTAACTATAGATCAACACATCATCTTGCATCTCATGGGTTTTATGAATTTTTAAATTGGTTTGATGAAAGAGCATGGTATCCACTAGGAAGAATAGTAGGTGGAACTGTAAGTATTGTAATAATAAATGTATTAATATAAAATAAATTTAATAAGTAAAAAATAACTAAGGATGACATTTGAGAAA
The DNA here is from genome assembly GCA_013398075.1 of Notiomystis cincta. Lineage (NCBI taxonomy): Eukaryota > Metazoa > Chordata > Aves > Passeriformes > Notiomystidae > Notiomystis > Notiomystis cincta. Next base: position 6,607 of record VZRX01038984.1, on the reverse strand, counting down.
GTTTTTTGAACTTTCAATATAAATTTGACATTGATAAAAGGAGAATCTTAATAAAATATGCTTTTAATTGTCAAATTGCTGCAGATGGAATATCTAGATGTTTTTCATTTTTAGCTGGAGAAACTAAGTTAGCATGTCTTAGTCTTTATCCAATAACACATTGTGACCAAGAAATACAGAACTTCCTTACATGTGAAATTCTAATAGTAACAAATTAAGGGTATTATGACTCCTGTAATTCTGGTATATGAAATCAAAAAAGGAAAAATCTATTTTTTAAAAACTGGTTTTTTTTCGAAATCCTTACCTAGGTCTCTGAGGGTACAAGTTTTAATCCAATTATGTATGCTGAGTAGACTTCATGCATGTATGGAAAAACGGTTAAGATTTCACTGCAAGAAGACCTTGTGAAATTAGATGAGTGTGGCACCTATATGAAGCATCAGGACTAGTTAAGACTGGTATTAATGCAAGTTACCAGACAGGAAAGGTGTACAAAGCAATGTTATCAAATCAGAATGCAAATATCATTCATTGCAATAGCTTTAGTAAAACTAAGTAATGCAGCCATGTATTTCTTAATGTGTGAAAGTTCATTAAAGCTTTTTAATGATAGTTTATATCACTTAAAGGCATTTACAAGCTTTTTGTGGCAGTTAGATCATTTGTTTTAGTATCTTAGAGACTGAAGACTCTTTATACAACATGTAAGTGCGTATTTTCCATACCTGTCTTATACAAAATAAAACCTCTTAGGAAAAAGAATTGAAATATATGCAGAGGAATGTTCAGTCATCTGTTAATTTAATTTAGTACAATGCCCTTCTTAGTTTTTGAAGGAAACTATGGCAGGTGAAGTACATATTAACTTTTCTAGGATGTATTGATTTTTCTAATGTTGATAAATGTGGGAGGGTAGAATTCCTATTAAGAATATTCTAAAGTTCTTCAATATTCTATGGCAAGTTCAATAGATTTGTGTAAGTCTATGCTACCTTTCCTGGAGCACATCTTAATTCAGTTTTACAAGACTTGGTTTTAATCTTTCATATGCAAGGATGTATACAGATATATATAGCAAATATACAGTACTCAATGGGCTGACCATCCACATTTCAACTTTAAAGAATTAAATCTTGTTGTTGATGCACATTTTCTTGGTACCAAGAAATGAAAGAATAGCATGGTATATTTTAAAGGAAAATGGATATGGCTGGGAAATTTTGGGTTTCTTCTTGATGTCTTAGGCTTTTGGGACTTGTTTCTTTCCTTAAAACTGGTGGCTGGCTTGAAATTCTCTTGCAAATTTTAGTTTCTACTTCCATACCTTAATGAGAAATTCTTTTCATTATATGATAAACGTCAAGCAGGATGGGACATTATCTGTATGCTGCTCATTCATTTATGAAGTAGATTATATGTTATTGTCAGCATTTGGATAAAATTAAAAGAGCCTAGGGTATTCAGTGATGTTGTCAGAACATGATTAAATTAGTGCTAAAATAATTCCGTTAGCTTATGCTAATACTCACTGCTTATATCAGCTTAAACATTATTGTTTCTTTGCAAGTTCTGTGCAAACAAACCTACCATGAGAGTTTTCTGTAATAACCTAGTGTTCTGGTTTGTCTTGGTTTTTATCTCCATGTAGGTATACCCGGGACTGATGGTGACAGCAGGCCTTATACATTGGATTTTAAATATGCTCAATGTGACAGTCCATATAAGAGATGTATGTGTGTTTCTAGCACCAGTTTTTAGCGGCCTTACAGCTATTTCTACTTTCCTGCTCACCAGAGAACTGTGGAACCAGGGAGCAGGGCTTTTAGCTGCCTGTTTTATCGCCATAGTTCCAGGTTACATATCCCGATCAGTAGCAGGATCCTTTGACAATGAAGGCATAGCTATTTTTGCACTGCAGTTCACATACTATTTATGGGTAAGTAATTGCTGAGTCTTTTGCTTTGGAAAGGTTTTTTGGTTCCTCCTCCAACCAAATGACTGATTTTTCTTAGAATCCGTTGAATTCTTATTTTCCCCCCTCTCATCCCTCTTCCCCTTGGCTCTTGATTAGGCAAGTACTGAGAAGTCACATGATGTGAACCACTCCATAATCGTGCTCTTTAGTTTGCTGTGTAAAAGCACTGTTCCACTGAAGTATGTGTGTCCTGTAGTAGTAATAAAAATGATGATGAGTCTATAAATCTAAAGCATGCAGAGGGATTGTTTGTTTTTCAGTTTGGAGGTATTAGTATTGTGTGCATCAAATTTTAGCCTCCTTGTATAGCTGGTGAAAAGTAGTAGACTCTGAATATGAAGTGCTTTGAATTGTGTTCTGGAAAAACTTTTGCCTGTATGGACAGTCTGGGCTTTGACTTAAGTATCCAAATTAAATACTCAAAGCTGTCTAGAGGCAGATATTAGTGTTACTTGTGTGCTGAAAAAAACAGTCTTACGTCTTTTAATTCACCTGCTTGCTAAAGCAGCATGTCTGCCTCCTTAATGTGTATAGAATTTCATCTGTAAGGTGGTTTTGCATGAAGGAGTTTAGGGAAGCTGGAGTTCTTCTGGACTGTTGAACTGACACAAACAGTATAACTATATTGTTAATTCAGCACAGACACTGTAGGGTACTGTCCCTTGTGTATTCTGGAATGCCTGTACTTTTCATTTAGAGTGTCTTCACGTAAATACATGGTCACTAATTTAGTCAAGAGTTCTGGTTTTCATAAGCAGATGCATATTCACAAATGTTTTAGCTTTAGAATATTTAAAACTTGGGATATAGTTGGTAGGAATATAATGGAAGAGAATTGAATTTTTTCATGATTGAGTGACTGGTGTTACCTAAATGCAGTTTTTAAAATCTGGTTTTAGAATAAGCTGCAGCTGGAAAGGTGTACTGTGTTTGATAACAATAATAGAATCAACCTATGTTGTTACTTTAGAGTAACTGAGAGATGATAGCAGTTATCTGTTCTCATGGAATTCATATTTAACTAAACTACAGAGTGCAGTAATGTTCACATGAACTCTTGTAGAATCAGATTGCTTTTATAGACAACATTCTACCTTTTTAAAATGTCTGTTCTTCATTCCTGTTTTCCCTTATCACAGTCACCCTCATCAGTTTCAGACAAATTCATATTCCTGGGGCAATTTCTGGATTCTGCTACACCTTTAGTAGTAATGCTCTCATTAACCTTAAGTGAGTTTTTCAAAATCACAGAATAGCTCTTTTGTGTGTAATTGCAGAGTTGGGTCAGATGCCAGATGAATTAAGGCAGGGATGGTCTTCACTTAGAATTATAAAGTGCTCTAATGTCTCAGAGAAAGTAGCACAGAGCCATTGCAACTACCTTTCTACATCAGGTCATAAGGCAGAGAGTTGGACTGTATGCTTTTGCTAGAGAAGGAGACCTAACCTCCTTTTGTGTGTGAAAATTGCATTTGTGTTACAATTTTATGGATGTCAGTTCAGAAGCATAAAAAATAACTTGATGGCAGACTAAGGAAGTTCTCTTGACAATTGTTTTGGAATGAAACTTGAGAGTATTGTCCAGGATTTGTCATTCATTTATTTTTCCAGGTGAAGTCTGTGAAAACTGGGTCAGTCTTTTGGACAATCTGCTGCTGCCTATCCTACTTTTATATGGTAAGACTTTTATATATATATAATAGCTAAACTATTTGAGTAATTTACATAATCCATATGTTGACAGAGAAGAGAAGAAGGATATTTTCATCTTTGTGGGAGCCATAATATAAAATTGTTGCTTTGTGTTGTTATTAAAACCTGAAACATGTGACTAAACAACATAATATGTAAATGTAAAGTATTTAAATCAACATGATTAAAGCAATTTTTGGAAAAAAATTGAAATATAATAACTTTACTTACAAATTCTTCCCATGCTGTGAATAGGTGCTCTGATTCAGTTGGATTTTTATTTGAGTACAGGTAAATTAAGGTATAATTTTGATATTTGTGTCTGTGTGTCATTACTATAATATAATAATAATCAGAATATTTAGAACATAAGGACAAAGTTACATTTTTATAATTTTGAAAGCTATTTCTATGGGTATAATTATGCCATAAAGTAAAACTTACCACCAGAACTGATGAATGATTTCAGTGTCTTAACAAATGATCATAAACGCCCTTTTCATTCTTGATCTGTGGAAATGGAGGCTGTTGCAGAGATTTTCATAAGGGCTAACAGAGGGGGAAGCAGTAGTAAAAATCAGGAGATAAAACTAATAGAAAAATTGAGGGAATTGGTTTTTCCCCTCCTTCATCTTCTGAAACCTTAGACTTGAAGAAGTCTCCTGTTTGAATCAAACATCTTTTTTTTTCCCTAACTGGTAAACTTTTTGAGCCTGTATGAAAAATAAATTATCCTCGGAATTGCCAGTGGTGGGACAGCCAGGCTAATTGCTTGGTGACAGTTAAGATTGAGGTCTCAAATACTGCTTTTCTACCATCAAGTAACTAGGTTTGCAAGAGCAAGGAACTTCTGGATTGGTTTATGTGCCTTAAAGTACAAGGTTAATTCAAAGGTTGTCTGGATGCTGTCTAGTTTTCCTCTAGCTTTAATGTCCATTTGGTTTCCTGGGAGGCTTTTGCAGTTAATATAGGAAATAATAGCCCTGTGTTTGTAACCAAAGAGGCTAAGATAGCTATTTCTTGTTAAGAGTACATTTATTTCATTCCATTTCTCCTCCTTTTTGCCACATTGGTTAATAGAGAGCCACTTCTTTATACACAGCATTGCTGTTTATATAGCATTATAGTGAAAAGGTTCTGTAGCTTTGGTACATGTTTATGTGCAGTACAAAAGCTGCAAGTAAGTTTTTGAATTGTTATATATAGTACTTTTTTATATTGTGCCAGTTTATTGGTAAGATTCTCTAAAGGTGCCCTCATAAACATGCAGATAACAAATGCAATACTTCCACTGCTGAAAATACTTTACTGCTGAAAAATCACACAATAACAGGTTCTTACCATCTTGGTGTGAGGGATTATATGAGAGTATGTGATCTAGTGTGTGCATGATATCAGAATTTACAGAATCAATGTCATCATGATAATCAATCCTTGAATGTTATTTTCCTTTCAAGTGCTATCAGCTCATGAAAGGTTCAGATTCATCTGTAGCTTAACTTCAAATCTCAGTGATTAGATGACAGAATTTTATTGTTTGTATGTACTTCATCCCACATAGGTGATGGCTTTCCCTATAATTGTATTTCCCTTTTGGAAAGAATTTCATTGAGTTACTCTTCTAGATATTTTGCTTAGGTAAATTTTTAGGACAAAGCATAATTGTACTATTTTTTTTACATTATAATAATTTATCTTTCTCTGATGGAATTAGTAATTTTCAGCGCAAGTTGGAAGTTAAATCACAATTTTGAGGTAGTAAGAGTCAATCCTTGAATAGGAAGTTTGGGGAACAGCTTATTGAAAGGGAAATGGATATTGCATTTGTTATGAACTGACAAATCTTTTTTTATAACTAAATCTTCTTTATAATATATACCTAACTCACTGTGGCAATTTGACTCATAGCCTTGCACTGCATTCAGTATAGACAAGGGTGTTTTTTCCTTGGATTTATATTTTTAGCCTTTATTTTACTTCATCAGCTTCTGCTTCATAGGCCTTTTTATGGCAAGGAGGTAAAATAAAAGAAAGCTTTACATTGAAGCAATCCTGTAGGAGTAGTAGCATGTCTCCACTCTTGCCAATCTATGAGGATGCCTCAGGTTTGTTTAAAAAGTTCCAAAGTGCATCTTCAGTGTAATTTTCAGTGCTTAGATTTGGGTTCTTATTTTGATAATTAGGGATGCAGGTCTGTGGTCCATGCAAACTGTGACCTTCTTCACTCAAACCTTTCCCTGAATGTGACAGTGTTCTAATTGCATGTTTAAACTCTATTCTACCTTACCTGTCTTCATACAGTGTTTTTCTCCCATTAAATAAACTTGCCTGTGTAAACCATGATACTTCATACTAGTAATCAGGCAATAGGATTTTGATAATTTGAAATGAGTTAGTAGAAAACTTTGATTTATTTTTTTTTTCTACTTCTCTCACATTGTCTGAATTGCTTACCACTAATTTTCAAGTGCTGGGGTTTGTAGTATTAGTGTCAAAATACTTGGCCTCATGCTTTTTTTAGAATCTGTTCTATAGAACATAGTAATTTGAGTTTCTTTTTGGATTCTAGGGCTTTAAAAATAGCTACATGAATCTAAGCCCTAAAGTACAATTAAAGTGAAAACCACATTAGCTGCTGCATGCTAAAAATGAAGATCTAGGGTAGGCATGGTGCATATGGGAGAAGTCTAGACTGTAATTTGACGAGAGGATGTGTTAAAATACAGATTGTCTAGTGAATATGAGCCCTTCTAAATATGTTAAAAATTTAGATAATACGTTGTAATGATACCTCATTATATCCTTACCTAAACCAGCAATCAGTGATCTTTTAATAACACTGTAATAAAACTGTAGTGTTTCAGTTCTTAGTACACCATAGCAGTCCTTCTCAACAGCTCTTGTTGCCACAGGTTTGCAATATATATATATATATAT
>VZRX01038983.1:0-15568 GCA_013398075.1 Notiomystis cincta | reverse complement strand
TTAAGGTCCTTTCCAACTCAAATTGTCCTATGACTCTATATCACGCTTCCATATATGTGAAATAAGAAAATATATTCATATTTGTGAACCAGAAAATAAGACCAATTCCAACAAACACTATTATGAAAAGTTTCTTTAAACTTCATGTCATTTAACTCAGGGAAATAAGGCTTGTCACTTAAAAGTTAATTCTTCTTTGTACCTATAATATAGGGCTTAGGGACCATTTGATTAAAATCTTTACTGAAATAAGTAGTGAATCTATTTGGGTAGTATGTAATATTGAATCATTTTTCAAGGAAATAAAAATAATTTATGCACATTTTGGTCATTTCAAGCCTTACAGGATATTTGCTAATTCAGGAAAACTTCAGTGAAGACTTGTGTTTATACATCACTTCTTCGTCTGGTTGGGCAACCAGACAAAAACTCGTTGGTCCTTGAAATCTGTTGTTGAATCCCATCTGTTCTCAGGAGCTCACAACCATTTAGAATGCAAGTTGCACTGAAAATTAAACTTTAAAATACTCTAAATTCTTAGTAGAATTTTTTAATTTGGCAGAAACATTTTCATATAGTGCTTGTGATCCAGCATAAATCACAGAAGTGAAAAGGTATGCTGCAGTGAGTACTATTTATTCCAAACAGAATGATGCCTGTGGGTGTACTGAATAGCTTACAAAAGTCTTGGAGATAACTTCATTCTTAACTGGTGCTGGTTTTAATCTCTGCAGAATTCAGGAGGTATGTCCAACTCCTGTTCTGAAAAATGGAAATGCTTTCCAAAACACTTCTCTCTCTGTACACACTCTGTGCTCATCTAACGAATCCTGGTTCTTGCCAATGGTCCAGAAATAGTCTCTAGTTGTGCTTGCTGGAATTCAGGCTGGTTACAAACACAGGGAAGATAATAAGCATCAGCTGTATTTTCAAATATTTTCTGTTTGGATGCTAGTGTGTATTCTTTTCTGGCTTGTGCAGTCAACAAAATTCACAATTAATTGCAACTGAGCTGCAGTTTCTGTTAATTCATTGATCCAAAGAGAACCCTTTTTGACTCTTAAATGCTGGTGCTTGTTGTTTTGTGAATCTAAAAATATATGTCCCTGTGACATGATAAAAAATGATCCTTGTGCAATAGCACTGTTCTAGGCTGCCTTTCCTGTTAGAATGACAAACCTGTATCCTGCCATAGCAGTAGGACATGGGTAAAAAGACCCTGTCTTTGGGTTGTGTGGGTTTTGGTTGGGACAGTTTGAATCCACAGATTCCTATTCTTTTGTAGTGTCCAGATTTTCTCTTTGGTAAGTACATCACAATCTCGGGCAATTTTCCCATCAGTCAGTTACAAACATTCCTCTGGGAGCTTTTATGCACTGGTATTTTTAAGGGATTGGAGTTGAACCTGGTTTTGAGCTATAAAGAGCTGAAATTTGCAAAAGTAAAGATGTGTTAGCAAACCTAATGGACCCCCTAAATAATAGGTTGGGAGTGAGAATTGAAGTTTTAAATAATTTTGATCTGTTGTGTACATATGTCTGTATATTCATAACAAAATGAACACACATAGCATAATTCTCCTATCATCCAGCTGGTTTTCCAGCTGAAAAATTAAGCATGAAAAAATGGTGAAGCTGAAGACCAGTGACAAAGTCCACAATCTGTACTGCAGTTGTAGAAAACTGCACACTGATCTCCATGGAAGTTTTCATTCTAACATCCACATCAGCAAATACTTATGAGTCATACATGAAATATGTAGAAGTTGAGAGATCTCTATAGTATATCATTATGTGGGAGAGGGTTTGGCCCAGCTGTACACAGTGCCAAGCACTGGCTGTGTCCTGGGGTAAGACTTGTTTCAGAAGGGGGAAAGAAAAGATTTTTAATCTTTTTGTGTAAAGAAAATCTTTGGAGAAAAGACAAATATTAAGAGAAACAATTAGGTCTGCTTGATGTGAAGGCAGATGGAAGTACTTGTGTTTGGAAGCTATCTTGGGAAATATATCTTGGCTGACACACACAGTAGAATGCTGGAGCTTTTTAGCTGCTCAGTCAAGAGAAGCATGTAAATTTAAATAAGTCTAAGACCTGAAAGTCCTGAGGAGACCTATGAACTTGTTTCTTCAAGACTTTCTACATTTTATCTGCTGTTTAAGTTCTACTATCTCTCTACCATCAGTTTTCATCCAGTATATTACTTGTTTTAATCAAGTGAAAGAAGTTAGGTACAAGCAATAAATTATTATCTATACAATTTTCAGAAGAAATATACTTAATAAAAACTCTAATGAACATATTTTATATGAATTAAATTTTATCTTTAATACTGCATTGAATTTTCTTCCAGTTCTGTGTTTTAAAACTACTACATTATAAGCAGTAAGTTCAGGAGAGGGACTTGTGTTAACCAGCTCTGTGTGTTCCTGCAGACTGAGTGCTCTCTGGCAGGGCATTTTCCAGCTACAAGCCATTTATTTTAATGATGGCACTTACCAGGGACAGTCTACTCACACTGAATATATTGTATGCATTTGATTTCCTAATATGAATCCAACCAACAAATATAAACAGTGACAGTGAATAAATTGGCAATGTAAGTAAAATCACTGTGATCTATGGTTGGTTTACTTAAAATCTATGACACAGATTTTCATGGGAGGTTGTTTTTTTAAGATCACTTCATATATGAGTAAGATTTATGGTGTGTTTCTTGGCTGGGGGAGGGGGTTTGTTCTATTTATTTTGCCTAAAATATTCAGTGGTCAGGGTTTTTTCTGTTTTTTGAAGTTGTTGTAGAAAGAAGAGCCCAACTGCAAAAGAGACTGGTGCTAAAAAGTAGTGTTAGGTTGTTGAGTGTCTTAGCATTTGGTAAGGCAGTGAAATGAGAACTTAATTTTAATACATTACATAACTAAAAAATTATTTTACGGATAAATTCTAAGTTGCACTGAAAGCTCCTAGCAGAGTCAGCAATGTAAACCCCAAGCTTCTTGATTTCCCTTAGAAGACTAACTAAAGACAGATTTTAAAAATACAGTTCTATCTACTGTGACAGAACCAGTTGCTGTAGATTTCTTAATGTCTGTCACTTTTAACATTGCCTGTGATATAGTGACAATTTACAGTTGCAGGTGTTACTGAAAATATTGCCATAGTTTATAGCATTATAAGTAGTGAAAATGACTTATGAAATACTACTTTGCCTGAGCAAAGTAGATTTTTTTCCTTTGCCAGATCAAATTAGGATTTGAATCCAAGTTGCCACCACGAAAATGTTTATTACAATATGTATGTGTTATGCATCATTGTTTTCAGGTCTGTACAGGTTATCATTGCTGCATCCTCTTCTGTCCTCTTTGAAAAGCTGTCCCAGACTGGAGCTTGTGTTTCCAGCACAGGGCTGGACAAGTGGGGCTGACTTGTTTGCAGAGCAGCTTTTCATCTCTGGTGGTGTAGTTCTGCAAGAACCAGCCCTGTGCTGCAGACTGATAGGGCACCCACCATCTCCACCTCTTAAAAGCTTATCTGATGGAGGGGCAAACCAGTAAAGGAACTTGGATTCCCTGGAAATGCAGCATGTGAACGTCTAAGGACTATTAGATGCCACTTCCCATCTGTGCAGTGTGTGGGTGGGTATCAGTGCTTTGCATCTCCTCCCCTCTCCTCCTCAGTAGGACTGAACAGCTCCTGGCTGCTGAAGGGGAAGGGAAAGCCCTATTTTTTCATTCCAGCTTCCTTACTCTGCACTCCTGTTGCTTCATTTGCTTTTGCTTAGGTACTTTTTTTACCTTTGATTTATTTTAATTCAAGTTGGGGAAAAAAGTGAATGGAGGACTTGCACCCCAAGTCTCCTAGTCTTTACTGTCTTGTTGATTGGCTTGCTTCCTTTTTAAAATGCACCTTATTTAGAAACTTGTTAGGGTTGAAGAGGAATTACCATGTTAAGGGGAAAGCACAAACAAACATAGTTTTGAGTTTATTCAGCTGAGAATTTTGGTATTCCCTTTAGAGGAGGATAATTCTGTATGCTGTGTGTTACTCTGGAATCTGAGATAAACTGATGTGAGATGGTCAGAAAACAGAAGAGATTTTCACTTCTAAGGGCTACCAGTGCCTCTGTTTAAGACAGAAATGCAGTCTGGAGTATGAACTATAGGAGCATGTATTGTAAACAGCCATGGTTGCTACCACAGTTCTTTCCTAAATAGCTCATAGGCATTGTTCTGGAGGTTATTTTGCCTTACACTACAAGCACCCTATCTGGAGAAAGTGCCTGCACAAGGTAAGGCAATGGAGTGAGAGGGGAAAGCCTCAAATCTTATCAAAGCTGCAATAATAGCTTATCTGTGTTCCTGTCTGCTTGGTAGTAAGGTCAGCAAATAAATACCAATTAAAGATTTGAAAATACACATTTCAGTCTAGAAATGGTCTGGGCTACCAGGCTTTTTGCCACCAATTTCCTTTTTTTGGTCAGGTCCTGTTTTGTCTGTATGATTAACGCCTCTTTCTCTGGGTTACTGAAGGCATTCATTCAGCTCCTTTTGTGTCATCATCCCCTCCTTCCCTCATCTCATACCCAAATGAAGAATTTACCAATTTGGGGGGAATTCTGCTCAATTTAATTAATTGTCAGTTAACAGGCTTCTAATTACTGATTCAGGTATTGAAACAAACACATTCAAGCTTGGGCACTCCAAGACAGCAAAACATCCCTTGCCCCCCCCTTCCCTGGTCTCCATCCCAGTGGCCATACCTTGGCTTTTTCACTCCTATGTGAAGGCTTGGTCATTTGCTGGTGCAGGGCAGTGATTTGGTCATTGCTTATCCCTTTGTGTTTTATAACACAAGAGAATCTTCTGCCTTGGTTCTGTTGTATTTAGCAACTACTGAAGAATTATGGGCTGTACAGTAACAGTCAAAGCTATTCACAGCTTCAGGGCATGTTAATCTGCGTTGCAAATGCTGGTCTGAGGACTGAGGGCACTTCCATGTGCCAAGATCTTTGGAGGAAAATAATATTTTAATATCTATTCTGGAGGGTTTTTTTTATTTATAAAAATAATTTACATTTTGGAGTATTTTTCTGTCTTCCATGTAGTAACAACTACCGCCAGAAAAATTGGTTTCTTCAATGTTATAAACCCAGACGGGGAGAGAAGGTCTCTATAAAATTGTGTTTCTTCTGGGTTAGTATTCAGAAATGTGAGGTTGTAAAACAGAACTTTAGAGCTGCTCATGCTGTGGTGACGGTTTGTTGGCTGATAGGAAGACAGGTTCATATCCTGAATCAAATCTGTATCCTCATGTGGCATTGCAGTAATTTGATTTCCCCTTGCTCTCAGCACCACACTTCACTATCATCTTTGCCTCTTGCAAACTGATTGCTGGATTTGCACAGGAGAAGCAGCTCCTCAGAAGAATGTTATGTTAAGTGAAGAGGATTCTGCAATCCTTTGTTTTTCTGAATTTGTGATTACTCTTCTGAATAACAAGCCTTGGACCTTCAGTACCTGTACGTGTTCTGTGGCCTCAGTTTGAATCTGTATTTGTGATTGTCCTGGTTTGTCTGCTGGCCCCAAACAGAAATTAATTACAATTGGTCTGGTTCTGAGGTTACTTGTAACAAGTAGGAACTGATAAATGTGAGGGCACTGGCTTTGCTGAGGTAAGACCAGTTTCAGCATTTACTTCATGTCTTAGAAGATTCTGCCCTCCTGTACCAGTTGGTACAGAACTTCTGAGTTTTGCATCACCCCACCCTTGCCCCACTTACATTTTGCAGGTGCTAGGTGATGCTTGTTTATAGTTTTATTTTGCCCTTCTTGTAATTAATGAGGGGAAGGTCAGAGTTCATGACCTCACCAAGTGAACGAGAATCTGGCATTTTATCCCTAGAGGTGGAAATTTCCACTGCAGTTGTCTGAGACTGAGAGTTTAAGGAACCTTGTTCCTTTCATAGTTGGTTGAGCCTGTCTGGCAGCAGTCTTGCTGTGGCAGTAAGTTAATTGGTGTTCACGCTGACATTTACATATAGGCAAAGTCAATGTGAAGGGCCCTATTCCTAACAGCATTTGGAGATCTTTAAGGACTTCAGTGATGTAGCACTTCATTTCCTTTGCAGTGTGATACGTGTTGTTACTTGTTTGTGTAAGTGGAGACCTCGGTAGCTGTTGGCTCTCAGAAGCACTGGGAGAGAGGAGCAGTTTTGTTTGTGTTCCTAAATTAATGAGGTGTAAATTGTCTGTTTTGTTTGGTCTGGAGGCTTTTGCACAAAGGCTGACCCAGAAAAGTGTTCTGAGATCTGGTAGCTGGCTGTGGTGGGTTCATTCTCTCCACCTGATCTGTTTCCAAAAGAGGCTGTGTGTTTCAGGGATCAGGACTCAGGTAAAGCTTGTTTAAACAAGCCAGCTCTGTTCTAGGTCTTGCCTGAGCCTCCTGTCTGGGCAGGGCTCTGGTGGATCCTGTTGCAACTCCATGGCTCCTTAGATCTTGGAAGATGATAGAAAGTGAATGGGTTTTTACCCTTTTCATGTGATGCTATCCTGATGCATTATTTCAGTGTCCAAGTCCATTCTCCTGCAGATTTTAAACCATTCAAAGAGTGATCAAAATTCAACTCAAAGATTGGTTTTTGCTGAAGGTTTTGTAATTTGTGGTGTCAGGTGAGTACAATGAACATCTGTTGTAGTAGTGAGGGATATGTGTAGACTAGAAAAAGAAGAAAATTCTTTAACTTTTAAAATTTAAAAATTGACGCTTTTGTAAATTTTCTTATCAGGTTGGGAGGTTTTTTGTGCTTAGTAATTATAGATTTGTATCTCAGAATCCTTTTCCAATCTGGAGATGATGAATCAGATTTCATGACTACCAGAAGGCTACTGGTTTTATATAATTTTTATGAGATGAACCTTATCAGTATTTTAAAGATAAATTTGCAGTTACAAAACAACAAAACAGAGAAAATACTCTGTAGAAGAAATGGTTACTACATTTGTGCAGTATTTACATTTATACTTCTGTACAGTTTTCATTAACATCCATTGTAGCTGTCCTCAGAGTTTAATTTGGTGTATAACTTATATTTTTGGTACATGTGTTTTTGCAAGAACTCTTAAAAATGGATTGACAGACGTGTTGTTTACTTTCATCATTCTTTGATTCCAGTATTCATTGCTGACAGCACACAGCACTTTTGTGTCTGTGATTGTTCCTAAGTTGGCACAAGTATCACTTGAATAATACTGCTTGTGGTAACAAAAGGCTTAAATGGATTCCAGTTTCATGATTTTCTGTGGCATTTAGGAAACAAAAGAGGAAAGACAGTTCAATTTAATACATTTTCAAGAATGCAGAAAAGTTCAAAGCTTTAGGCTCAGGTTCATTGCTAAAGGTTCAAAATTTTTAAAAATGTGTCCAGCTTTAATTATTCTTTTTTCAGCTTAATGTTATGATGCAGTTTAGTCTGTTTTTAAATCCTAGTTACCTAGGAATTATGAACAGGCTATCCAAACTGACTGTAATATATATATATATGTTGTATTAATTTCTCTGTGCTCTGAGGCCATTTTATTTCTTTAATTAGTTGTTCATGAATGAAGATTTATGCAACAGGATGATTTAAACAGCTAAGTCTTACTTCTCCATAGTAAATGGAGACTGAGGTGCCATAGCTAATAAGAAAAAATAGATGCAATAATACATCTATAGTTAGAAAGCATTTGGAAGTGCATAACATGTACAGTGTGCTTTTATTATCTGTCAGGGTTTGTGAGCTCTACCTTAGCACCAGTCCAGAACTGACCCTTCAGAGAGTGTCAGCCCCATTTTCCTGGCACTCCATTTCAGGGGGTGTTAGTTGGCATTTCCACAGTTTGTGCTTAGCTGGGCTAATAAATCCTCAAGAATCAGGGTCCCTGTGACTTTGAGGTGACCTTATTTGGAGCTAACTCAAGTCCATCATGGTTTATTAATCCAGGTATTGACTGGCAGAGGCTCTTCTGTGTCATCGTGCCCTGAAGCAGCAGAACTGCTATGCATATACTGCATTTAAGCTCATAAATTCTGCTAGCACCTGAGCTGACTTTTAATTGTGTTGCAGATGCATATACAACCTGCATAAACAGCTCATGGGTTTGCAAATTTGAGTTTTTATGTCAAAGTCGCAGGTGCATAATTCATCTCCTCTCTCGAGTGGAGTGTTCACCCCTCCCTGCCTCGGTTTCCTGTCTTCCTGCTGCAGCATTCTGGAAAAGTCACAACTGGTTGTGCAGAGTGAGACACACTGAACAGGTTGCTTCACCAAAAGAGGTTTGTGAGGGGAGGGAGGTTGGGCTCAGAACTCAGGTTTGCTTCTTCCTTCAAGAAAGGGTGGGGAGATCACCTTGTGCAACTCCCTGTGCTTCAGATGATTTTCAGAGTCCGGACAAGGCTGCGTTCAGCCTGAGAGTTGTGTGTTGTCATGTTAAGAGAGAGTTTTAATTCTTGTTGTGCAGACAGGAAAGGTGCTCTAAAAAACCTGTGGAATGGGTCAAGGGCCTCTTAACTCAGCTGACTGATGTGTCACCTTTTACATTTCCATGTACTTTATCATGTCACTCATATTTTTTGTCCTAGACAGACATTTAACTTGTGAGGAAAGGAAATGTGGGTTTCTTTTAACAAAAGAACCCTGCTAGCATTTTCTTACAGTGCTCTTGTAAAGCTGCTTTGCAGAGAGAATGCAGGTTATTATCAGTTATTTTTCTTCTAAAAATATAGTAGTGTATCTAAGTTTTCATAATTTCATATACATGCAAGCTTATTGTTGCTCTTGGCAGTTGAGAGCAATAAAACCGGGCAGAATTTATAAATGTTTGTTCTTAGTGTAATGGATCATCATTTCAGATTTGGACACCCATGAAAGAAATTTGAGTCAAACCTTTTAGCACCTGAGAAAGCCTCATTCAATTTGAGAGGTTTTTATATGCAAGTACTTAAATCTTTGCTCTGTCTAGCAGGAGGAGCAATCCATTATCCCCAGCTGGTTACTACAAGGCTTTATGGATCCATGTCAGTCCCTCAAAATACCCTGTTACAGCGAAGGAAATTGTTGTGTATTACTGTGTGATTCTTGCTGTTGGCATCACATGAAAGTTCAGAGGCAGTGGGAAACTCTCAAAAGCTAGTTGAAAAGCCATGCAGGTATACTGTTTGCAAGTCCAATCTCCTAATTTGATACAATTTCCAGTATCACAGATTTTTTAGCTGATTGAACTGTTTCTAACTCAACTTCCACTAAGTATAAATTTTAGGTAATTTTGCTTATCACCAGATAATAAAGAAGGGAAATGAAATATTATTTGCATAATGCTTGGGTGAGTTTAAAGAAGAAAACTCTTCCTGTGTGTATTGGTGAAGAGAAATTGTCCTTTAAATAACATGAGAAGTGTGTGAATATTATGAAAGAAGATATTTCCCTGACGACCTGTAATTGTGCTAGGACTCAATTCATAGGCAGAGTTGTTACTGGATTGGTTCTTTATGAGGCTCTGTCAGCTTAGTCTGTTTTACAAAGAAAAGCATAAGTGACAGTTTGTGGTATTTGTGGTATTTTCAGCCTGTTGTAAAATCAGACACAAGTCAAGCAAATTAAAGCCTTATTCCTTGAGCTGTGACCTGAATGTTGCTAGAAACAGGTTTGAGCTCAGTTGCACTGAGCAACATTAACATTTGATTTCTGTGGAATGAAAAGGAGGGAGGTGTGTTTTAAGGAGCATCCCTTTCAGGGGCTTGGAGGAGCATTGCAACTGCACAAGCAGAAAAGGGACAATGTGCTCCTTAAAAGCATTACAAACTTGGTATGCAGAAGTACTTTATGGATATTTAGTAAATAGCAGCAAGTCTAGTTAAAACTTTGTTGGTTTGTTGGCATGGAATCCTGAAAATGCTTCTAAAAGATTCAATCTGTAGTGAATTTTTTTGATGACTGAGCTAAGACATGCACACCAGTTTTGTGAAACTTGCTTTATAGCATGCCAGTTAACAAAGAAAACAAAAAAATATTCTATGACTTTTGGTAATAATTGTGAAGAGAAGCATGTGCAGAAGTGGAACAAACTAAAATTAAATTTTCTCATATTATTACTGTTCAAGGAGAATTTTCTGCTTCCTGACATTGTTCTGTCACTGAACCAGAAAACAACTTCTGCTAAAGTAGTTTTTCTCCAGCATTTAGACATTCCACTACAGGATTTCCAAGTAGCACAGAATTGGCATCATTCTTTCATTGCTAGGTAGTTGTCTAAGTCAGGATGCTCTGTCGGTGCTGTTTGTGCTGAGTTCCATGTGCTGTGCAGGGACTTTGAGAATTCAGCTGTCCCTTACAGCAGCATTTACTGCAGCTTGTACTACTTCACCTGAGAAAAACTGCAAAGTAACCTGTGTGCCAAGTAAAGCACTGTCAGTCACTGAGCTCTGTGGCACTGTGAGTTACAGTCACTTTTAGATGCTGGTGTTGCTTGGTTTGTCTAGACTTGGGCAAAGTAGATAATTTCCTTTTTAGCATTAGTGTGCAGCTGGTTTTGTATTGGCTGTGCAGAACCCAGCAGTTCAAGACCAAAGAAACTTTGATCAAAGCAAACAAGTCTATTTTGTCTGTGTGAGGAGCATCTTAGGCAGTCAGTTCCCTCCTCTGCCTTTGGGCTGTTCCTGCCTGTTAGTGTTCAGCAGAAGAAGCAGTGTCATGGATTATTTAACCCTTCCTCGAGCAGGAGTTACAGACAGTCTGTCTAGACTAGCTGAATATGTTATGAAGAGATTTCCTTTCTATTTTTAAAATACCAGAGTTCTTCCTGTAAAACTGAGATTCTTTCTTAATATCAAAAAGTAAATTTGCCTGTCATTACATTTAGGTAAAGGCTAAATCACAGAAGAAAAGACATTTCAAACAAAAAAAAAAACCGCACAAAAACCTTCAAATGTTAGAATGATCAGCAAGAGAAGTCACTTAATTTTTCAGGATCAGCTAACATCCTCTTCTTGATAATGTTCCATTGCCTCCAAGAGCACTTACTTGATTTAATGTCATTACGTTTTAGTACTTGAGTACTAAAAACTCATTTGAAGGACTGCAATGTCTATAACCTTTAGTTAACCTGATCAGCCTAAGTGAATTCTGGCCAAAAGGTGTCAAAGTCTGGTGTAAAAGTGTTGTGCCAATCTAAGCATAACATTGGTAATAATGCTTTTAGCACGTTCTGAGACAATACATTTGCCTGCATTGCCAGGGCCAAAGGCTGGAGGGAAACCATGAACACACACATACATGTACACATCTGCAGCAAAAAGAATCCTCCAGAAACAAACAAAGGTACAAAAAAATGAAACAAAGAACTTCACTCTGGGTGATTAACCTTTAAAAAAGGAGAAATTCCAGTGATTTAAATTGAACTACTTGAAGGTTTTAGCTTTCTAAAGCATTTTGCTGGACTTGGTAGCAGTAAACACAGACTGTGTTAGAGTTTGTGGACTGAATGAAGCTCTGGCTTACGTGAGCAACCTGTGTTTAAATGTGTTTTAGCTGTGCCGTACAGCTCTGGGTGTGCTGTACAGTACTGCTGTGTGCCCATCAGCTCTGAGTGGCTCTGGTTAGCACTGGAGCAGAGACTGGTCTTCACAGAATCTGGATAAAAAGGCGCTTAGCACTGGATGTACCTTAATTGTTTTAGAGTGGCATCTTTTCTTTGTTCTTAGGCCTGAACTGTTCTCCTCGTTAATCAGCTCAAGGGTACAACAGTGGCCAAACACAAAGCTCTCTGTGGCTGGATCGATGCAGGCTCCGTTTGTGTTCGGCTGCTGATCCAGCACAGCAAAGCCGGGGCTGCGTTGCCACCTAGTGAGAAATCTGCAGGGCCACGTGGCCACGTGGAACTGCACCGACGGGACACAGCTGAGGTTCAGTTAAATACATGAAAATATAAAACTAAGGCAAGTTAGCATTTCCTGATAATACTGTGAAATCTGGTTTTCTGGCTTCTTTACTCTTTGGGAAGAGGACAACAATGCTACAGACTGTTGAGATCTGACATACTGTGAAATGTTTTAAGGCACTGCTGCTTTAATCTGGCCATTTGTTTCTGTTGCCAGGCTATCAGTGCTGCTGTGCTCTGAGGTGTTTGGGCAGGTTCCCAGGACTAGGCAGAACCAGTCTGATGGAAAAACAGCTCCAAGGGGAGAGGGAAAAGCTTTGTTTGCAATTGAGGTGGATCGATTCCTTGATTGTGTTTATGGTGCAGTTGCACAAGCGTTGCACCAGCATGAAGGGAAGGATGCTGCAGGAGGGGAGAAGGAGCTGACCAAAGAGGGAACAATTGCTGCATTTAACGGGGCTGCTACTTTCAAGTGTTAGTTTTCACTACGAGAAAGCACAGTCTGTGTAACTTTATGAAATCACAGCTTTCCAGTTATTTCAGTAAAGTGCACTGACTGTACAGCTGGGAATTTTGCCAGATCAGTGCTCCAGCGAGTGTGTAGCATTCCTTTATCAAATACACACCTTGTGGGCAATTGTTTCTCTCTTTCATTTTTGTTTGTTTTTAAAAGAAATTTCACGGCATACTCTGACAGATGTGCTACTGCAGTTCCCTCTGTTAAGGAATTCATTGTATCACAGTGTTTAAAATTGTGGTTTGCAGTGTAAAAACCTGTGGTCTATGGTACTTGGGAAGGTGTTGGGTTTCAGGCTGTTACACAGTGCTGAGAAACAGGTGGGATTTAATAAATGTGATTATCAATAGTGAACCTGCTTTTGTAACTTGATTGATAACAACTTGAGAGTCAATGAGTATTTTCAGTTTCCTTTCATTAAATATTGAAAACAGTGCAGCATTAGAAGTGCTTCAGATTTTACAGCACAGGTTGCAAAATGTCTTCAGCAACAATTCTGTTTCTGTTTGGAAGGCCAACCTCATGACAGAGAGAACCCTCCTTAATCCTTTTTAAGTTAATTTATGGAGTTTGTAACCCTACTTCTGATTATTATATTCTTCCTTGAGTTTGTGAAACTGCTACTTTGCCACAGAGAAAACTACTAACAGTATTTTGAAAGACAGACTGTGCATATATTTAATTAAAAAACAGTAATAACCAAGAAAGTATTGCTTTCACATTCTTATGTTTCCCTTTTCCCCAACCTCTGAACCTTGTGTTGAGTATTAACCAACGGGACATAGAATGTGGAAGGTCTTAGATGAGAGAGATCTAATCTTTGTTCTTCCTTGAAAAATGTTAGATTTTTTTTTTCAATGTCATGGGTGCTTTGTAAAAAGTTGCTAAGAATTATCATTTAATTAAATGAAATTGGTTTAGATTATCTACAGTAGGTAGCTGTTAAATACTTTTTTGGGCATTCTTAAACATTTTTATTAGTTCAAGTTGATTAATTTCCCAAAATACAACATCTTATTTATGACACACTGCTTATTTGCATGCTAGTAAAAATGAGGAAATGAATAAAAGGAGAGAGTTGTTTTCATGGACACAGTCATGCAAACCAACTTACAGTGTCTGTCAGATACGTGATTCTGGACAAAGTCTGGTGGATGTATCAGAAGTTGAGAGAAAAGTGGGAGTTTTTCACACCCAGTTTCATGTTCATCATAGCTGACAGAGTACAAATTGAGGAAGGAAAATTGCCTTTTAAGTCTCCCAAGACACCCAGCTCCAGCTAAAAAGCCATTGACATGTTTATATTTATGTCCCAACACTGAGAAAGAATAGAGTAGCCAATGAAAAGTTACTCAGAATTTAGCAAACATCTACGAAGTCTAATTCCACAAAATGAAGATTTCTATAGGTTTCTATATGGGGGTCTCAGGATGGGATTCTGGCTGTTGAATATTAGCTGTTAACTATATTTTGTTGTTCGTGGTTCATGCCAACATTTTGTTTCCAAATGCTACAGCAGCATTAAAACAAAAGATACTGACGGGAGATGGATTATCCCACGTTGCCTCTGTAGTTGTTGATTACCTTGGTGTTTTTATCAAGGGCCACTCACAGCTAGGTGCATTTGTTTCTTTTTGGTACATGTTTCGAGCATGTTTGCTGAGGTGAAGACTAATTATGCTGCACAGATTTGGTGACAATGGAGGCACTTTCAGGGCAAGCTGTGTACTTGTTTTTTGCAACATGCTAAGAAGCTTCAAATGCTGCTTTTCCCAGCCTCACTTTCTTTCTCCTTCCATATTCCTTCTCTTTCTTTTAAGTCGAGTTCTGTAACTGAAGTTGCTCATGAGCCATTTCCCCTGCTAAAACTGCAAAACAGTGAGCCAGTGGAGACAAAAATAAATGTATGGGTTTTTTTAACTGAGTTAGTACTGAAATGGTTTGGTGTGTGGTGTGACAAGCTGCAGGCTGCTGCACAGTGGAACAGAGGGCAGGAATGTGTGTGGGATGAAGGGGGAAACAGCCAGCAGTTAAAGCAGCTTGGCTACTCTGGAGGCTCAGCCACCCCAGAGTGTGTGGGAGGAGAGGCAGGAAAGCTTTAGTGCTTGTTGAGGCAACGAGTCATTAAGTGGTCGGATGAACCTGAGTGATGGAGGAGTCGCTCACATATCCCAGGAAGACAGGAAGTGCTGTTTTAATTAAGGGAAAGGGGAATACTTTCTCATGGAAGGGAAAAATATTTAAAAGGAACAAATCTTTGGGGCAGAAACACTGCTGTGGTTCTATCATACAGGAGTTTCACTGCCAATATCAATACAGGATGTTCCCACCTCCAGCTGCTCGTTCCTGTTGCAGCGTGTTGGCTGTGCTGAGAGCTTTTATGACTTCCCTGATGTATTATTACTATAATGAAGCCTAGAAGTAATTTTCACAGAGCAGCAAGAATGGGCAAAGAGAGGAGATAGGGAAATTTTTTAAGTCAGTATTTCCCTGGAAGTTCACCTGGCTTTGGAAGTGTAGGTGTGTGATTGGTTAAAGTGGAGTTTGGTGTTGTGCAGGAGGTTTCAGGGGGCTGTTACAGGATGATTTAAGGCAGAGGTGTGTAGTGTCTACAGCAGGAAGGGAATTAGACCTGGATTAAATGTAAGTGGGAAGTTTTTCATAATGGGAGGCTGCAGGGACAGCTTCTGTGGGAAGAGGCTCTGGGCTGTGGGTTCCCAGGCAGCTCCAGTGGGCCAAAGCTGAACCCATCAGACTCATGTGCGTGGTGCTTCTGTGATACTTTTAAGGAGGGATAGGAAACACTGGAGCAAAGTGTAAGGAGTGTGGAACAAAAAGAGGAAGCAGCAAGGTCAGGGCAGGAGGTGGCAGAGCAGATGGAGGACCCTGGCTGGGGCAGCAGAGAGGAACCACTGCAGAGTGCTGAGCATGACCCTCAGCCCTGCACTCCTCACAGCTGGGGGCTGGAGGGGCTGAGGTGAAGGAGTGAGGTTAAAGCCATGAAAGGGGGAGGAAATTTCTCGGTTTCACATTTGTCTTCTTGATTCCCTCTACCCAAATCAATAAGTACTTGTTTTAATTGACAAAAAAATAATTTCATCAAGGCTGCTGTGCTGACAATAGTAGCTGATAAACAATCTCT
>VZRX01038982.1:0-12759 GCA_013398075.1 Notiomystis cincta | reverse complement strand
AAAAACCCCAAACCAACCAAACCAAAACCAACTCCCAAGAAACTACATAAAGCCAACAAGTAACAAAAAAACACCCCCAAAACTCCTGATGTCCTTTCTGCTTTTTAAATCTCAAACTGTCCCAATGTACATGAAGCAGTGAGATAATTGGTGCTGAGAAAGAATTGCCATCACTTGCTGCTTTCCTTCTTGCTGTCTGTTGGCAGTATTGGGGACAGCAGGACTCCACAGCAATTTTGACACAGCCAGATTCATCATTAAAATGCATAAAATCTTGCCCAACTTGCTGGGAAGCTTTCCACCTATTAAAACGAATGAGTGCAAGCTCTTAGTAGTTCATAAAAAAATGTCATGTCAGTGCTACAAAGTTAGGCAGGTTTCTGCCAGTTTTGGTTGATGGTGGATCTGAGATCTGGGCATAGTGAAAGTCTGAGTATACAACCTTAAAAATATGTAGCATTAATGTAAACTTTTGCCTGTTTATGAAATACCAGAAAGTGAAGTGACACAGCTCAAGTCCTGGAGAGAGACTCTGGGTAAGGCAGAAAATGAAATGCAGGACTTTGCCCAGGGCTTTTCAGTGCCTACGCACCCATTTTGTTCCTGCAATAAATCTGCATGTGGCATTTGAAAAGCAAAATTTTTCTTCACCCAGTGCTACACTTAATATTCTTAGACTATTACACATCTTTTTGCTCTCCCTCTCCCCCACAGTAATTTTTAATATACAGATATCAGAGGAGTACTAAACATTTGGCTGAATGCAACAGCTTTTATTGGAGCCCTTGTGGTATGTGGGAAATCACATGCTGGAGAGCTGCTTTCACAGAGACAGCAAATTCAGGAGTGATGCTGTCGGAAAAGGGATGTCCTGCCTCCATAAACAGCTTTTGTTCTCTGGCACAGTTGCCAGTGAAGCGAGGGGGGTGGTCACGCTGTCTGCCCTGTCCCCTCTCGCCAGCTCAAGGCCACGGGCGAGGGACACGCGCCTCGGCTGCAGGGCACAGGGAAACAGCACAGCCACAGGCTGCTCCCTGCTCGGGACTGGGACCAGAGTCAGGACTCTAAAGAGTGAAATCCCTGCTGACAAGTATTTTGTGGACTGTCTGTGGTTTAGACAAAATCTGCATGACTTCAGTTTCTAGTTTCAGGTTTATATGTGCTTGGGATCTTCTGCTGATCTCTCTCTTGGCAGCTTTGGCGTGCTCGGATGCTCACCCACTCCTTGTGGCAGGGCTGGCCCACCAGCCTGTGGAATGTGGTTACTGCTCCTTTGGTACACTGATGACCGTGCTCAGGACTTGGCCTAAAGTGAGTAGGCCTGCTCAGAGAAACATAACATTGCACAGGAGGGATGGAAACGCTGCACCCATCCCTTTCTGGCAAAACTATCTCTGCATATGAGTGGCTGGAAGTTGTGGTACCTTAAAATGGATGCTGCAGTACTGGTTCAACTGGAGTTCATTGGTTTAGGTCTGATCCACAGTTAACATAAGCTTGTGAAACTAGCTTGAATTGGCCTGATATCGAAACCGGTTTTTGAGAGATGAAGCAGAGTGGTGGTAATTTGTAAAAAGTCTACTGCCACTGCAGGCACTGGTGCCAAGGAAAGACAGATGGAGAGTGGAAAATGTCACAGAGAGGAGGGATGGGACCTGTGAAGTACCTATAAACTTAAGATTTGTACCTGCAAATAACCCGTCCGTGGCAGCTAATAAACAGAAGAAGAATTAATAAGATTTCTTCTAATAAGATTAGAAGAAAAAGTGGCAAGTGATACAGATATTAATCATGCTTAACAACATATTTCCAAGAAATAAAATTTAATCCATAAAGAAAGCCAAAAAAATACCAGAGCCAAAGCTGATCATCTGAAGGTGAAATGGAAACTAAAGGCAGTGCCAAGGTTAAAGTTTAATTTTGTCTCTTGCCCGTGTATTATCATAAAGGAAAAAGCAGAGGCTTGTTTTTTGCCTGCCCCAGAACCAAACTGGACAAGCTGATTAAGGGATACCTTAGGATTGGATCTGAAAGATCAAGGAGATTGATCCTTACTTGCCTTGGAAGATGTGGGGGTGGGGAAGAAAATAGAGAGTGAAACACGTGGAAAACATCTGGTCCAAGGAGGCATTTTAGAATTAGCTTAGGCAGGAGGGAAGGAGGAGCAGCAGCTGTGCAGCATGCAGGGACCTCCAGGGCTGCCGTGATAAACAGGAGAGAAAAGGAGGCAAAGCTAGGATAAGGCTTCAGCCAAAAAAAAGAAATAGGCAGAGGGAGGACCCAGAGTGTAACTTTGTGACCAAGAGACCTCTCTAGTCTAGAATGAAAGTGTAAATTTGGAGTGTACACTGCCTTTGAGTTAGACCCATCCTAGAGAAAGGAACAGGGTGCTTTCTTTGGTTTGTGCTGAAAGCAGAGTAGGTGGTAAACATCCAGAACCTTTTATCAGAAATGTTGTGTCCTTGGAGGGGGAGATACAACCCTGTAATCAGAAGGAAAATTATCTGACTGGAGAACATTAAGCCAGCCCAAGAGGATTGCTGCTAGGTTAGGGCTTCCAGACCTTCCTCTCTTCCTTGGGAGTAAATTCAGATCTTTGTTCCTTGGTCTTTAGATGGGCCAGTGCATTGCTCTGGAAGTACAAGGTTACTTGTTCCCAAATACCTGCTTTCTTGAACCTGAGTTGTTCTCTCGGCTTTTACATTGTTGCACTGAACTGTAAAAGATCTTTTACTGTTCTTCCTCTGTGGATCTGTAGTTTCAGTACTAGTGTAAACTGATCCAAGTCCTGGCTGCTACTGAAAGAATATGGCCCTATCCCAACTTCACCCTTTCTTTGTGTTAGCTCTAGTGTTGATGTGACATGATCAGGTGAACTGAGAATAAATCCAGCTAAATACTTACCCAGCTAAGAAAAAATGGTGCCTCACAGACATGGGGAAGCTGCTATGTGCCTTTGTCAAACAGGAGGAATACCCAGCTGCAGCTTTCCCAGAATTGCTGATTGGTTTCTTGTATGTGACCCTGAGGCTTTTGGTACTGATAAAAGCTTTTGCATTATGTAAATCAGTGATCTGATAATATGTGACCTCTCCTAGGTCCTATTTTTCTGGAAAGTAAATTTTCCCCCCCCACACATTGCTGAAATTACACTGTCCTTTTTTCTCTCATTGTCTGACTTCATATCCTTTCCATGGTGCTCATGGGAGACTGATCCAAAGCTCATTGAAAGCAGTAACACAATACATGTTACTGATAGCAGACTTTGGATCAGAAATAAATCCATTCATTATGCCTCATGGTTGTACTGTTTATACTCCACAGCTCAGTTTCTACATCCCATAGTGTATCATTAAAGACAAGTTAAAATAAAATTCATCCTATGCAGCCCATTGCCTCTATTACCCTTGAATTTATTGGTAGTTCTTCCTATACTTAGAGGACTCCTAGAACTGATCTAATCTTTGTTTTCCTTTTTTTTGGATGAAGGCATCTTAAAGTGCTTGTACAATAACTATATTGAGACAATTCCAGTGCAGCTCTTTCTGTGGTTGTGCTATACCACCATTACCATAATGAGACACAAGAAATTGCAATTGTGGGATTGCTTCCTTGCAAGTTGAAAAGAACTGTCCACAGATGGGCAGAGTTATTATAATGGATTTTGGTTGAGACTAATGTCTTTTTCCAGCCTAGGTGGGCTGGAGAGAGAAAACCAGCTAAACTTTCCATGAACCACATTAAAAGAAAGTTTCGCTTCCCTGGTGAGAAAAGCCGCTCCCAAAGCCGAGTGCTTTCAGGGTGGGTGGGGAAGGGAGCCCGAGGGAGAGGCTTCACAGCCCAGTGAGCAGATCGAGACTGCTGAGCTTCTGCTCAGCATCGAAGGTGCTTGATCCCATTGCCTCAGCCAGCCAGTTTTCCGGGTTAGGTCAATCTCAGTGTAGTTCCATAAAGAGTGTGCATTTTTTTTAACAGATCCTGAGAAATGTGAACCTTCTTTGCTCAGGGTAGGTATTAAAATGTCCTATGGAACTTCAGATTAAGCCTTGCAGTTTGTGGTGACCTCAGTCAAAATGAACCTTATCGTGGTCATGAAAAATGCTGGGCATGGACAACTTGCTGCTCTCTCTGTTGAGAAAGTAGTTATTTCTTTGAAAGATAGCACTGCTGAGGAATGTGTTAGTACATGTTAGGCTGAAAGTGGGAATTGAGAGCTTATCCAAAAGTATTGCACTTAGAATCTAGGGTTGTGTCTGATTTCTGAGGCCCATTTGATTAGCCTGCAGATGGTAGTTAAAGGGCAGTAGCCCTTTACCACTTTTTAGGGATTTGTGATGAGAGACCCATCAGGATAGATGTTGTTCACTGACAGTTTTCAGTGATCTTTTTCTCTGTGGAAACACAAATCTATTTTTCAAGGCAGACTGTAGAAACAGCTTGAAAAAGTCAAATGTGGCAGAATTTGGGAAAGATCCCATGAATGCCTTGATCATAGAAACATTGGTATAAAGCCAAAGTTAATAATATTATGTGTCTTAAGTTAATAATTACAGGTATTAATAAAATCACTGTGATTTTCCAGAGGTAATAACATCACAGCGCATGCCATTCCAGAACCAAAAATCAAAGGTTGTTTTGGTGCATTTGGCCATCTAGTCCATTTATAGTGCAACTCCTCTCTCCCTCTCAGTACTGAATTTGAATAATTGTGAGTGTTTCCAGAAGAAAAGAATTGATAATGTAAACTGTACAACAGAATGTGGCAAAATAAGATCTTCTTTTTAATGTCAGGAATAACTGCATTATGTTTCCAGAATGAGACAGAAAGTTTTAACATTTCAGCTTTGAAATCCCTTCCTTTCCTTGAAAAATTGTTCTCCTTTCTTCTGTTTCCTCTTCCTTGGTCTAAATAGCTTTGCTCTCCTTTCCTTTTCATCTCTTTGCTCCACCCAATGGAAAAGAAGGTAAAGAGAAAACAGAATTGGGAGAAATTCACTGGTATCCCAAACTTGATATATAACTTAAAAAGTACATATTTTTTTAAATGGGACAAGATGAAAACTGTGAGGAGCAGCACAGAAAATCTTGTTGGATTGCAGTTGCCACAATAATTTATTATGCTGCTTCAATTCGTAATCCAGGTGTAGCTCTCATCAACTGGGCCTGCTGAAGGTTATCCATTTGCACCTTCAAACATGACAGCAACTTTCCTGATCTGTAAAAACACTTGTGTTTGGAAGCTTTGTGCTAAGGTACTTGTTCCGAGGAAAACAGCATTTATTGAATGACCATTTCCCTCTGTAGCACCTTAGAGACTTCCTATCCAGCTATTGAATTGTCAGAAGTCTGCTTGTTTTAGGGGATTTTGATGAAGTTGCTTTATGAAGAGGAATGCCTGTGCACACAGAAGCATCCCAGAATATGTCCCATCGTTACTGATCTCTCATTCATCTGCTGAACAGAATGAACGATTGCCCCTTGGCTGTTTTTTGGATAAGCAGCATTCCACTGAGTTCCACCTACTGCACTTCATCAGTCATTTCCTTAATGTCTTCTTATATAAGAGTGTCGTTGCAGCTAAAGGAAGATAATAAGATTTGCTCTAAGCCCCTCTGGATTCCTCTTGATTACCCTGCAACTTTTAATTAAAAGAAGGAAAGTAGGGATGAGGAAGAAAATTCTCATCAGTTTTAGTCAAGTTTTGAAACAGGGAAGGTAAGACCACATCTAGGAAAGGATAATTGTCCCAAAGTTACTTTTAATTCTCTTGGTTCTTTAGCAGTAGGTACATAAGAGAGTGAAAAGGAGAAAGGATGGACTTGTCAGGAAGAGGAGACTCAGATTCAGAGCTTCCTGCCACAAATGGATCAAAGATCAGGACCTGAAGATTATTGATTAGGGCCTGTGCAGGAGGGAAAAAAACCCCTCTGTTTCTGTTCTATCATCCTCTACCCTGCCAGGGAGGGGATGGCATTTACCCTTCAGGCTGGGTGAAGTGAGAGGAGAGGGAAGAGGAGTAAAAAGCAAACCCTTCTTTACATTTGTGTCTCCACCATTTTTCAACCCGTTAGCACTGAAATGCACGGAATTTTTCCAAAAGGCTCTTTCAGCATAGTGTGAAGCCTCACACAGGAAATGTTCATTTTCTCAGGCAGACCACAAAGTCTGTGATTTCTTTCTGGTGACCACACATCTTGCACAAGCATAAGGTCTTGACCAGCCCAGGTTTTAGAAACCAGCTTTCTCTTTGTGAAACTCTTCTGCAGCTTAGAGGATGTATCTGTCAGAGATGGCATCAGAACTTTTTTAAACATGAAGATAAATCCTGACCAAGAGAAGGGGATCAGACAATAACCTGGATTACTTAGACAAGAAGTAACCGAAAATGGGCAGTCTGTGTTTCACAATGTGGACAGAAAGCAGTAAATATTTATCTGTCCTTTCCTTCCCTTTGAAATAAACACTTAAGACTCTGCTGTCATTCAGATAATCTGTTTCTATACTAACCCCTCTCTTTAAGGGAGACATCTATTTCCTCTTACAACCATATAGAGGCCCTGAACTAAAATATTTTACATGCCTTTGCAGGCCTCCAGGAAACATTAAACACACTGAGACAGAAGAAAAGCTATGAAGCCCCTGTTTAAAAGCAGGAGCAGAGAAGGGAAACAGGGTTTTCATGGCAGTTTCTACAGTTTCAGACCTGATAGGAAAAGGATCTCAAGTCAATTTACTTATTTTGCATAAAAGTATCTTGTTTCTCAGTATTAATTCAGACAAGCTGTTGTACCAGCAAGGTCAGTGAGCAGTTAACCTTTTACCACACAATGGCCACTCTGAGAGTATTTTTAAAATATATTTCTTATTTTTTAAAAAAGCAAACAACAAAACAACCTCAATTGCACAATCTATTTGCTAGTTACTGCTCTAAGAACAGCCAGCTTGCCTTACACCAAAAAATGCTATTTGATAATTTATAACAAGCACATATGTATTTTAAATATGTGAAATGGACCTAATAATACAGACAATTTCTCATTAAGGAGCATTGTGAAAACTAGATAAATGGGAGTATGAGAATGGGGACAGTTATGGCTCAAAGATCCTTCTAATGTAGAGTGCTGCTCTGGCAGTGCTCAGTGTCACTGGTTTAGGAGGAGGATTAATTAGAGGGCAAATTCAAACTGTCACCACACCTGAGATATCCACACCTTCTAGTAACTTGTGGTTGATAGCTTCCCAAGCCAAAAGTTCTAGGGTTAGAACTGTTCTTTCATTTTTTTTAATTTAATTTTTTGAGTTTGCTGACAGAGTGGACTTCACAAGATCCTGGGCAACAAGCTCTACAATCCTTCTATGCATGATGTGAAAAATAACTTCCTTTTGTTTGTTTTAAAACTTCTACCTAAAGATTGGGTTCAGTGCCCCTTAGTTCTTGTTACCAGAAGGAATGGGCTGCCATTCCCAGATTAGCATTTTTGGTGCATTTCACGATTTAATTGAACACTCTGCCATCTGTTTTCAGACTGATGAATCCTTGTTTATCCAGTGTCTCTCGGTCAAACACTTGAGGGGCTTTCATTGTTCTTACCTCCTTCCTCTGTTCTTTATCTAGTTTTAACTTTGAGGTGCTAATCTGTAAGAGACATGCTATCAGTTCTAAATGTTGCTATCACTGAGCTGGTATTTGTTGTTTACTTGGGACTTCTTGGTGGGAAGTCATTCAAGATTAATACTACATTGTGTGAAGACTTAAGTGTTGTAAAGCACATGTGTACTTGTACTAGAGCTTGCAAGGTGGAGAGGGAGATCTGTTAGGGATCTGTTTTCCTCTTGTGAGATGTAATGAGTTTGAAAACGGAGAGCTGACTATCCACTGTTATTTTTGTTATTAAGTGCAGCTAGAGCCACGTTCTTAAAGAGCCTTGCAGAGGAAGAGTGAAATTCAAAAGAAAAATTATTTTTTTACTGAGACTCCAGAATGAAATGAGTTTACACCTAAGAAAGTTAACAAAAAATTGCCTGGACATCCTCTTCCTTTCTACAGCAGCTGTTTCCACTCTGTATTTTAATGAGTGGGCTGAACTAAAGTCTTTGGGGAAGGGCTTTCCCCTCCCTCCCCCCTCTTTGGTATCCCTATGTAAAAGGCTGCACTACAGTATCACGCTCTGTGCTTCTGTTGAATGAGTAAATGCCTATGGCTGGACAGTCCAAAGGAAAGGCTACATCATGTTCTCAGCTAGTTAAGCTCCTTATTGCAATCTTTTAAAAATTTTCCTGGATATTCCACGGATGTGATTTTGGCTGCAAGAAGTAAGTATTTAAACCTTCTGAAGTTTTAAGACCTTTCCAATCTCTTATAAATTTTCTGCTATAAATAACTCGTGGAGTATCTGCTGGTTTTGGAGGTAGATTCTGTTTCAGTTACTTCATTTTATATTTCCTGTTAACTGTGTATGTTCTGAACGAATTTTTATTTCCTTAAAGTTGCATACTGAGGTTCTTGGAGGAAAGTAACTCAAATAGTATTGTCTCTGAAGTGTAGTGGAAAGTATTGATTCCCTTTTACTGTTTAACAAAATGAGACTGAGTTATCACTACAGATATTATTTCCAAACTACTTTTTGAGTTTCCTATTTCTTGATTCATCTCTGCCCACTGAGTGACTTTATTTTTCATTATTGTTGTGTAGTTTTATTCAGAGTCCAATCAGTCCCTCTTATGTGTGCTGAGAACATCTGCTTTGCAAGTTTCTGTGTGCTTTCACAGTAATACAATAATTTTTCTGTCTTTTATATGATTTCTCATACAAAGCAGAACTGAGAAAATGGTGAAAGCAGCGGCACTTTTTTTTTCCTCCTGCACTAGATTACGTTCACTATACTCAGCAAATAGCAGAATTCCCCCTGGAGTACTGAGAAACAGCCCAAACTCACTACAGTTGCATTTTGCTAGACTATTCTTGTAGTAGGCTTTTCTTTTTTTCTTCTCTTTCTCTTTTATGGTCTGCTGAAATTCTTTCTGTTGTAGCTGCATTCCTGATCAATTCCATTCTCAGATAGGCATCTCTTGCCTGTTAAATTTCCCCCAAATGAATATCCTGAAACAAAAGTAAGAGATGACATGCATAATCTACAAATTCAAGTTGAGATT
This sequence comes from Notiomystis cincta, assembly GCA_013398075.1. Taxonomy (NCBI): domain Eukaryota; kingdom Metazoa; phylum Chordata; class Aves; order Passeriformes; family Notiomystidae; genus Notiomystis; species Notiomystis cincta. Next base: position 3,606 of record VZRX01038982.1, on the reverse strand, counting down.
TTTTTTAACTGAAACTGGAAGTAAGATGGGCTCATTTTAAAGCCTACTTAATAATTTAATTAATTTGTGGCTTAAATTATTGTCTTAATTTAACAGAAAGTTTAGGTTGACCTTAAGCCTTTGAAACTTAAAGTTTGGGTTTGATTCTAGATATCTCAGCTGCAGCTGGAACAACTTAGGGCCAGACTCAAACTTGATGATTTGACTCAATAATTAGTAGCACATTTCAAACATTTTGAATGAGACCTAGGGTTAGGTCTTTCTTAGTTATTCTGGCATAAATATGGGAGAATTTCTTTCATTTCAAAAGTTTGCTTGTCTATGAGCATGCAGATGCTGGGACTTTAAGACAAGCATTGTGGTTGATATCCAGGCAGGTTCTTCACTCTCATTTTCCAATTTTATTCTACTCTAGTAATCACCTGCATCTGTCCTTGCAATATTCACCTCACCTGAGTCTGGCATGGCAGCAAGTTGCCCGGGCTCCCCCATAACAGGGTGTGGCTGCTCTGGGCTTTCCTATGCCCACGAGTAGCCTGTGTTGTGGAGAGAGCCCAGCAGCTGCTCTTGGGTACTGGAGTTCTTCCACATGCTCTGGTTTAAGAAATTAAAACTGCAGCTGATCTGGATTTCATTCTGGCATAGCTCCAGGCTATGAACAGCCCCTCTGTTCTAGCTGGGAAAACCAAGATTCAATGAAGCAGAGAGGGGTTATAGTAAATCCAGGATCATTTTAAAACCACCTTGATTTAGGTAGATTTGGGTGATAGCTGAAGACAGTAATCCTGTCTCTTTCTCATGATTGACTTCAACTTTAATATTTCCTTTAGGTATTCATCATCTTGCTTAGTAATTTATGGTCATTCTGAAAGGCTGGACCTGCTTTATATTTTGTTGCACATAAAGGGCTGCCTGCTGCTGCTCCCAAGTGCAGTCCCACTCTGCAGCATCCATAAGTGCTTTCCCAGTTCTCCCATCAGTGACTTGAGATGGCTGCTAATGGTCTGAGCTCAGGAGGCTGAACAGCCCTGAACACCTTGACTCAGTTTTGTGTTAAGTTTTTCCAGAGTATTTTCTTCACATTTAAATGACAAAATTTGTTATTCTGCAACTTCCTAAGGCATATAGTTCAATAGAGACAGTCATTTAGAGGAAGAGCCAGAACCCAGAGTGTGGCTAATAGCTTTTAAAGCACCTTGTAGAGAGCTTACTGCCTGCTCTGCAGGAGAGATTTCCTTTGAGACTCCTTTGAGGTGACTAAATGGTCTCCCCTTATGTAAAATATTCTCTCTATATGGCCATCATATGATGATTTACTCTCTTGCACACCTATGGCCAACAAGTGAGACAAATAACTACATGGAGGCATAACTGGCACAGCAGCCTTGTCCAGCCTCCCCTGTGGCAGATGAAAATGAGCTTTGGCAACGAACTGAGGCTCACTAAGAGGAGCAAGTTTAATATCCAACTCTGTGTGATCTCTGGCATTTTATTTCATCGGTCTTCATTAAAGTTCCCTACCTGTGAATGTAATGATGCTTCATTTGTCTGTATTGGCTGTAAACTATTCTGATAAGGTATCTAGTCTTATACATACCTAGGACTTTAGGGATAGGATTTGACTGGACCTTTAGGTAGTACTGTGATAAAAAATATTGGAATATGAGAACCTTTCAGGTAACTGCTTCATCTGTATTTATCCATATAAAAGGCATATACTGAATTAAAGAACTGCTGAAAACTTTATTAGAAGAGTCATATCTGTCACACAGAGCATGTCTGTTTTTCTTCTCTTCAACCAATACACTGAAGTGAGAGATTTGTCTCTTATTTTTGGTTGTAATTTCTGGTAATATCTGAAGGGAGGGAAGCATAGATTTATATATTGATGTCCCTTACTGCACACGCTGCAGTAGTGTTTAGCACATGATTATGTATTAACATAATTTTTTAAATTATTTTTGGATTCCAGTAAAATCTGTTGGCTCTTTATGTGGTAGCTTCCCCACGACCAAGAGCACATAACTCAGGGCTGTCCTGTTGCACAAGGAATCCCATCCAGCCCTTGAGTTTTGAATTCCCATAGTTGTATATTCTGAGCAACCAAGACTTATAGGACCCACTTAATTTTCCCAGAGAATAAACTCTGAACTCTGGAGGTTTTTTTTTTCTATATCTCATCAGTTTGCCAGGTTATGAGAAACTTTTGGCACTCAAATCTTTGCTAACCTGTTTTGCAGCTTGCTCTCAGACACGTCTTCAGATTTTTCATCCTCACTCAGTGCCCTAATATGTTCTATGTGACAAAATAATTCTCAACTCTGCTGATTCTGATGTTGAGATAAAAAAGTTGAAGAAAATTGGGTAAACAGCAAGTTTGTGTCCTCATTAATGAATAATAGAGGGCAAAATAGTAAAAGATTTATAGACAGTATTATTTAAATATTTTTTTTCTACTTGATGTAGAAGTGATACTTTTAAGATTTCATTAAATTTATGAATTTGATGAAGAATAGAATGCTAATTGTCTGTAACATATACTTTGTGGATAGTATGCATATAAAGGCTGTCATCCATGAAATGAAAAAGGTATAGATTCAATGTACACAGTATTCTCATTCTTCCCAAATTATTCATATCAGGGAATCAGGATGGCTGGGGTAGGAGAGAAGGTGGGGTTCTTAGAAGTAAAGGAATTATTAATGATGCTGTCAGAAATCAAATGGCACTGGGAATCACTTAGGACCCATATAATTCTGTGTTACCCTTCCTAAATTAATTTGTGATTGGACAGACAAGGGCACACTTTCTGTTTGGGATCTGTATGGCTGCACGTAGAGGCACAGATCAGATTCCATGATGAGGGCTGTGATTTGGATTTACAACAACAGAACTGAGACCTGGACAAACAGCATGTGAAATCAGTTATTCTGGGTTGATACAGCAGTAAGTCTCTGTTCTTGATGCTGTGGTGGAATTGGTATAAATGTTGTCTGGAATGTTCCAGGAGAGTATCAAAAATAAATGTCAATATCTGGTTGGTTTCAGGTGGAGAGACTGGCTACTTAACACAGTGATAGATCTGCAAAGCTTTTATAGGGTATTGATCAAGTTTTTAAGTGTTCTAAATGGAGACTGGCAGTTTTAGTTCTGTTTTTTAATTGAGAAAATGAGATTCTTCTTTCTAGTGCAGTGATTGCAGAAGGCTGTGAATAAAGCTTAGATTTCCTGAATTCCAGTTCTTCAATGAGCTCTGTGAGAATCTGAGTCCCCTTGAGTTATCTTCAGGGGGGAGATGTCACACTGAGTTGTGATTACTTAGCAACTCTCTGAATGGGAACATCCTAAAACGTTTGAAAGGGAGCATCATCAGAAAATGTGTTTTTCTAAAGGCAAATCTGGTAGTCTTCTAAAATATGGAGGAAAGGGGGAAACATATGCATTAATTCTCTTTGCATTTTACAGTTATTACCATGAGCAAGATTTTGTCCATGGTAAATTCCACATGCTTCTGGGTAATGTCTTATCACTGTGTAAGCTTCTATACAATGTTTCCTGTATCCTGGAACTTTTCTCAGGGTTGTGTTGGATTTTTTTTTCCTTTCT